>JAQGDQ010000240.1:233878-321378 GCA_030141605.1 Tubiluchus corallicola
TTGTTATATTGCAACATTTTTTGTACTATGCCAGGTGTGTAAAAGAATCATATGGTCCATTTGCAAGCAATCTGCACAAAAGACACTTATGAAACATAATGTACTTTATCTGCTTAAAAAACGTTTCTTGAATTAATAGACAGGTAGTATAAAGTACCTTTAGAATAACAAATTAAGTCTGCACAGAAATGCAAGCAAAAGAGTATCCTCAGAACTGTTCTAAATCTTACAAAAGTAAACTGAGCCTGTTTGTCATATTTTTTGTACCAAAGTTAATCCTTAGCAAACTTTGGTACTACTACCATATATAGAATCGAGGGCACGTTATTGTTGTCGTCATCTCTCTCATCAACAGATGCAAACATTAATTGTTCACTAGTTGCGCAAATCTTACTTGGTTTTTGCAACTATAAAATACTTGCTGGGCATCACATGAAAACATTTTTCTTTGGTAGTTAACTCATCATTTTCTTTCAGCAATATTTGGTTCTGAGTTCTTTAGGAATTAGCAGTTTGAGTCACGAGTTTGTTCCAAAAAGTCCTGACAACGAAAGACATTTACTTCTAAACATGCAGGTTGCATTAAACTTACATTACATATATTGCCAATGAAGAGTGTCATCTTTTTCAAATCAACAGACAACGAAAGATATGCACTGATACACTGTTTGCTGCCACAGTTTGCAGTGCTTTGGCAGTTTGAAGATTAATTGTGCCATTAATTGTGCCAGCCCCTTACATATACTAAGTACACTGGAGCAGAATACCATGTGCTTATGAAACCAGGCAATGCAACTGCACAGAACTCTTTCACTAAATCACTCTTTACTTAGCCTGAACCTCTAAGTTAAAGAATAATTCTGCTACAACATTACATGTTCTGCAACATGTGTTGAACATGGACGCTCTCGCTCTTCTGTAATGATAGAAGTTCTCCTATCTTCTAACAAACGCATATGATTAATTGAATTGTTAATGTTGAGGTAAATTTCCTTGATATTTTTGTGTTTTTAGTCGAACAAAAGTAGGCGACATGTTGCGTCAAATAGCAGCGATAGCAGTGACGTGGAAGAAAAGGATTTTAGAATCTCTTATAAACCATCGAAGTCGGCGGTAAGCATGCAGACGTGCAACGTTAACTAAGTCCAGTGTGAATTTCAATGTCAAGTACTGAAAAATGTTAGAAGTTTTGTGAAAAATAGAGCCTTGGATAGTGAGTGCGACTGATATATTACAGTTTTGACACGAATTTTGACTACAGGTTATATACAGAAACAAAAATGATATTTTCAAAAATTTATCTCGAAATGCAGTTGCTTGTTTAACACCTGATAATGTTACCTCTAAAAATTGATGACTACTACAGTCAAACCTCTTGATACTGCCTACTTTGGGACAGCAAAATAAGTTGGCATTATAACGAGGTGGATTAATATATACATGTCTATGCAAATATGTACATTTGTTTTGCCAAACATCTGAGCATTAAGTGAAGTTGACATTACAAAGGGAGCGTTATAATGAGGTTTAACTGTACTTTGACTTAAACCAACAACTCTGTCAATCTATTGTTTCAATTGCAGACTTGTTTTAATTTACTTCTTATATGTTTTAGAAACGTGAGGGTCCGGATGACATGGGAGCAACTGCAACCTATGAACTGGACACGGAACGAGACAGAGATGCTATGGCCCTGGCAAAAAAAGCTGAGGTAATACAAGAGGTAAGTAATTAGGTTATTAAAAGAAGAATAATTATTTTTAGATATAAATGTTAAAATGCGCTTTACCAAAGTATGACTAAATAATTCTACTTGTAAATATTTATTGTTACAGGAACTGAAGGATAAAGAAGACGATAAAATTTACCGAGGCTTAAATAATTACATGGACTACAAGCCGAAAAACGACTCAACTCAATCACCATCATTAGTGAGGTAAAGTAAATGAGCAGTAAAAGAATGGCAACATAAGCTATATATCAGTTTTTGCATACACAGTTAACTCGGCCCAGATTTGTTAGATTTTTTGTGGTAACTTTATGGTAAAAGTGCACCACTTTTTACTAAAATGACCAGTCACTCACATATGCACCGTAAATTAAATTATGTTATTACTATAGTATTTTAGATGTATCTTATTCTTTCACTAGAAAGGGACCAATTCGGGCACCAGCAAATCTACGTGCAACTGTGCGGTGGGACTACCAGCCAGACATCTGCAAGGATTATAAAGAAACAGGGTTTTGTGGGTTTGGAGGTGAGCAACGTTACAGCACTTCAAAAAAAGATACCACTGTCACCCATCATGTTCAAACAGATTTATATAATTATGATGGGGTCAATAAAGTTTAACTGTTGATTGATACTAGCTCCTTTCACATTATGCAATCCAAAGTATCTAGGTAGTAAAATTAAAACTGTTAATTGACACCAGCTCCTTTCACGCTATGCAATTCCAAGTATCTAGGCAAGTAAAATTAAAAATTTAATTAGGCAGTCTGCGATGTACATCTTTTCACATAGAAGAAATGGATGAGTGTTTAATTTGAACTGTAGTATTCTTGTCATGCACTTGCACTTTCTTAAATGCCTTCTTATTTCCCGCAAAATGTCATACGAAATGCCTATATAGTCAGCTCGAGCTGTGTATTTGTGAGTTGAACACTTCCTATCATCGCACAAAAATATGTATCTATCAGTAATGTAACTAATCATCCATATATGCATACAGTATATGAGTAAAATTTTGAATAGCATAAATAAAAATTTTCAGTTTTTCTTTGAAATTGTTTTGTTGTTCCAGACAGCTGTAAATTTATGCATGATAGAAGTGATTATAAACATGGTTGGCAACTAGAGAGAGAATGGAAAGAAGGGAACTATGAGATCGAAGGTGAGCTCTTGTTGTGTTGTTGCATCTTGAGTTAACTAAAATTAATTTTCACTGCAGGTTTAGGTCTTGTCACATCACTTGTAAATTGCACATGATCAACTTTACATTGTAATAAAAGCACTATAGTAGTCTGACCATAAAGAATTTTTCCTTAAAACAATGAAAAATTTCAAGCAAAGATTGATAACGTAACTGTTTAGTTGAATATAAATCTTCAAAAATAGTACAATTATGATTGTGCAGTAGTGATGAATTATATTAAAACTGTACGCTAATTCTTATGAAAGATATTATACATCATAGTTATGCAGCTTAAAATATGCTAGTTGTCACTATTTGTTGTTTGCATTAAACTCGGCTTAATTGTAAATATTATTATGATTGTTTATTATAATCCTTGGTTATTATGTAATGGTCCAAGCAACTTGAGAAAAAGTAATGTTTAAATATATAAAGAAGGTGCAATATTGCTGAAATAAATCCTTCTTGTCATTGTTATTTCAGATGATGATAAGTACCAAATCAGTTCAGATGAAGATGATCTTCCATTCAAATGCTTCATCTGTCGAAAGTCGTTCAAATCTCCTGTCGTTACAAAGTAGGTGGTTAATTTTTTTTTTAATTTTCCAGCACAAAAACTAACCTAATAATTCGAAACTGTCTTTCATGCAACTTTATTTTTCACGCACGAATAATCAGCATGCATTTTTATTGGACTTACGGGTTACTTATGTGACGTTTTTACATTACCATGCTGTAGCAATTGGATTTTTCTGAATCTCATATTGGCAATTTTTCTCTTATTCATATTACTACTTGTACTATCGATTTACTTTGGACAGTTTAGATTTTTTTTGAAACCCAGATGTTAATAGGATAGAATGTGTTTGAAAATCCTGCCAATGCCGAATATTAAAAGGTGCATTTTGTAATCTTGGACAGAGATCAGAACAATCGTGTCATCTGTGTTTTGGATGAAATGACCAATTATTGAAGTTTCTCAAAAATCAGTCGTACTAAATACAGAAACCATGCTTAAATTTATTAGGGAGTTGGAGCGCTTCTTTGGTACAAGAAACAAATACTAAGCTAAAACAACCTGTACATCATAGTTTCTCTTGCTAACTGTCAACTAACTAGGCTGTATTAATAAGTACACAAATACCATATGTACAAGTCGAATTTTTTGGAGGCGATTTTAAGGTGACATTTTTGGGGTCGACTTATACTTACGATGTGTTTTTGGGAGATGTCGCTAAAGAGTCGTCTACAATACGAATATGTAAAGAAATAATCCTTCATTATACACCGGACTGAATGAACACTCATACTGTGATACTTAACATTACAAACAATTATGCGTGATGAAAGGCCAGGCTGCATTATCATGGATTGCATTGAGGGCCTTCAACATGAATATATATATATATATATACATCGGGTAGGTATAATATACTCAGCCTAGGCACTTGCACGCATCTTACACACTAACACAGTAGGCTGTTGATTTATTACTTGGCCATTGTTGACATCATTTACTCTGGAAGATCTTAATATTTTATGGTCGACTGTACACAAGTAATATATAAAATGATGCAATTTTTGGTCTTAAAATGCACATCGACTTGTACACACGTATATACGGTACTTCTTTTATAATCGTGAGAGATACATTCACACTTCACTGGTGTTACTAAAAAAAATAGGTTTTTTCTGTTTTCTTTGCCACTACTGCCACTATTGATGCAGTAAAATTTAATTTGTATTTCAGATGCAAACATTATTTCTGTGAGAAATGTGCTCTGGATCAGTATAAGAAGTCTAAGAGATGTTATGTTTGTGGAAAACAAACTGGCGGTGTCTTTAACCCTGCAAAAGGTGAATATGATTTACAATTTGGTTTCTCTGTCCAGTTATGGCAACGAGTCAGGAACTAAAATATTCTAGGTAAATTGAATATACTCTCTCTGCTGTGAGAGAAACATATAACTGGAGAAAAACTGCTTAGCAATGGTTGTTATATATAACTCGAATTCTTGTGTATCTCGAACAGATCTCGTGGAATGGATTTTCTTTTTCATTTTTCCCTTTACAAACATCGTGTCACTCGACATCACTCGAATTGTCACGTAACTTCAACTGAATTCCCAGTACAATTCTTAAGAATCTGATGGAAATTATCTCGCTTATCTTGAACAGCCTCCCATGTGAGAAGTCCTATGTGAAAGCGTGTACCACATTAGATCTTTGACTGCTAGCTTCAACAAAAATGATAAGATTTCTTGTATTACCTTAGCAGAACGCTGCACACGACATGACTTAACGAACATGTTTTGATATAGATCACAATACATATTATTATTGCCGAATTCTATTAACCATGCTACTCAGACTATAGTAGAGGTGAATTAGTCATTTTATTTTTGATTATTCATATAAATTGTTGTTTGATATTTGATAAAAGGCTCAGTTCATCATTTTCTCAGCCTGTAGTGTTACTAGTGCATTGTCCGACATTGATGATTGACTCAATCTTGTTTTCTTACGAACATTGTCTAGCTGGAACAAATTTTTTAATTGCGAGGTGTTCGAGTTATATATAGTTTACTATATTTGTGTGGGAAAGAAACCTCAAGCCTTGAATTCAACTCTGCATTGTTTTAACATTACTATAGCATTTAACCGATAAAATATACTATAAAATATACATTTGGGCTAACGAAACACTTAATTAATGTTTTGTATTTTGATTACAGATATTATTGTAAAACTTGAGAATGCGTCACATAAAAGTGACAGTGACAATGACGATGTTGATGGCGGCAGTGGTAGCACTAGTAAAGCAGACGCAAAAGGTGTCAGTGTTGGGGAAGAACTGACCTAAAAGTCACATTTCACTGTGAACTACGTGGTATAAGATTCTGTAAATAATTTATGCAGACGCTTTTAAATGTATGTGTTAAATGTATTTTTAGATAGATAAAAATTTGCAAAATCAAACATTTGAATATGAAGTATAGTTGTGGTATAATTCACGAATGTTTCAACAAAGAGTAGTCGTGAACAAAAGTTTCACAAACTATTCAGTTTTTTGCAAAATACACAAAAGTATATTTTGATCGCTCATGGGGCCAGTTTGCAATGTTTATTTAGCCTGTGCTAACAAGCAGTAATAGTCTAGCATAAAATGCTTATACAAATGCTTGCTATTTGCAGATGCTTTACGACCTCTTTATTGACATGATATCACTTAAAAAGCATTTTGGCTTGCTTTTTGACCTAATAAATTCTTAGGCCTCATAATGGTACGCAAAATTGTTGTAGCTTTGTTGCCATACAATAAATATGCTTCAACAGGGCTTTATGTAATCATTCTTTGCGGATAACAAATAACGTTTGTCAAATTATCTCGATTAATCTAAGCTATGAGTGAGTTAACTTGCTGGTTTACATTGCTGCTTATATTGTTTCAGTCCTTGGAGAAATATTTGTTTATTTTTCTCAATCATATGTTGATAGTATTGCAGATCCTCCTGCTTACTACGTATTGTGCTATCTAAAGCTTCCCTCAGAGCATCATTTTCTTGTCTCAGCAACTCAAACCTGAAAACAGAAGCCATAACAGAACAATTACAGCACAGAAGATTGTGTATAGCTAATACTAACCGGTATCAGATGTGGGCTTATCAATAAAATAAGATAATAAAAAGACTAAAACAAATTTCTAATTTCCTCTGTAAAGAAATCATTAATTTACCTGGTTTGCCATTCTTCCACAGCTAAAGCTTCTAGAGCTTTGTTTGCTGCTGTTTTCTTACTGTACTTATTTTGCTTGTTTGCCATGAGATTACCAAGTTGTTTCTCAAGTTTCGTTGTTCTTTTCATTTCTTGCTGTAAGAGCATATCTGTATCGAGTAGCTTTTTGTTGCATTCATCTATGCTGTGATTAAAATATAAGGTTAAAAATATTAATGGACTTAAGTAAACTCCAGGGTGTTGACACAAATACAGCCTATGACTGTATCTATAAATGAGTTTACATATTGTTCATTTCCTTAATCATTAGTGTGTTTCATCCCATATATTCTCATGTCTCCACGTAGCATGCTAGCCCAGCAGCCATAAAAGCATACTAGCATCACTGCCAGTGACGGCATTCTTTTCTCTCAGAGTACTATGGAACCAATGCCTGTCAGTATGCCACCCATGAATAACAGGAGAAAACCAGAACAGATAATGGGAGTCTCAAACTTGCTAATACTTCTATTACGTAACCACAGTGATCTGGACAATGTGTAAAGATTGGTGCTCCAATAATTATAAAGATAGCGATTTGGCATGTTTTTCACAACTACAGTATCACCGGTCTCGATGCAAAAAAGCCCACGAGAATAAATATTAATTCAACAAAGAATTGTTTCAGCAATTAAAACCGTAGGAAGTTAACAATTAAAGTTATATAGGCTTACCTTTTTTGCTGTGTTTCAGTTAGAAGTATTAGTTTTTGCCTTTCTACATCAGCAGCATTAGTTAACACCTCGTATTCCATGATTTTTTCTCTCAATGCATCAATATCCCCATATGCTGGACTATAAGTAACATGTTAATATTTATCAGCAACAAGAAAAACATATTCTTCAATGTGCCATTACTGATAATTATAATCGTTTTGGGATTTTGCCTGCTGCTTGTCAGTACAATAGAAACAATTTCTTAATCAGTGGTAAATGGTAACACAAATGGAAATGCAGTAACACACTGTGAACAATCTCACATAACCTGTGATCTTCAAATAATTTTGGCCATCAACCCAATTAACACCTCATTTCCTCATGAGAAGCAAATAGAGAATAAAAAATATTAGGATTCATCAGTGGGTAACAAAGTCCTGTTTCCAATGAAGTTCATATATCTTAGTAGTATCTAGCAACCAGCATTTCAAACAGAGAAGGCGAAGTGCTTACAGGGGCATGACAAACAAATGGATTCTCCTCATTTCAAGATCTCCAGATTTTGTGAAATTTATGTATGAGCAAATTCTGAAAGATAATTTATTTATACACGTACTACCACTTGTTTGCTGTTTTATGAAATTCACTTTTCATTGCCAACTGACAAAATTGCAAATTGTGTATAATGAAACCTCGGGAAGAATAGAATGCCTCTTTCAAGCGAAATGTGTATGATTAATGCCGTTTTGTGATGTATTGGTATTGGTTTACGAGGATTTATCATTTATTATACGAAATAAAATAAATAAATACAATCTTTAATTTTTTTCTGAAATATAATGTGACATTGTTGTAAATGTTCAAAGTTGAATTCAGCACAAAAGGTTCTTTACCCGGAAATCGCAAATGCAAACTCTCAACTAATAACTGATAAACGTTAAATAAACAACGCATTAGCTTGCACTCATGAAAAAATACTGATTACCTGTGTCTGCTACACAGGCTATCATCTAGTGAGGCACTTTGCGACAAAGGAACTGAAAGTCTAGACACTTTTTCATCTTCTGCTTCTTTTAACTATAATAAAAATAAGTTGCTTTGTTATGTACCTGTTTGTTTGGTATTTGTCAATTTCAAGTTGCTACTGCAACCTGCAGGCACCTCAGAGCTAACTCAATTTTTATAACATCTTTATTTAAAACTTTCGTTTTCCTTTGTTGCCAGATATCATAAATAGCTGAGGATATTAAAAAAACACATACTTGTTAATATAGTAGTCTGGTTAAATTTTAATGTGGTAGTGGCAAGTGAAAAGCTAGTCTTGGAAAAACCTGTTCATGAAATCATAACTGTTGAATTTGACACTTGACAAATACTGGTACTTATCACAATACTTAAACTATTGCTTCTCTTTACCTTTAAAAACAGCTAGTGAAACAAACCAACACTCATTTTTGCATTTGTATCTGTACCTACCATTCTACTTTGTTCAGCTTTTAATGCTTTAATATCCTTTTCAAGCTGCTTAACTCTTTCCTCTTTCTCCGTCAACTTTTCCCTTAACTGATCTATGGTGCCATTATCTCTCTGATGTTGCAGCTGAAATATAAGATTTCAGTTTAAACAATTAAGTAACATAAATCAGCAATTACCATACATAAATTCATCCCACGCAAATGACACTCATTTTTTGCTAAAAAAAGTAGAAATGTCAAGAAGCTCCATCAAAGCGCAAACCACGTTAAAAGAAAAACCAACCCTCGAACAACGCATTTTAATATATACACACTTAGAAATATGAGAGAGCTCTCCTGAGACTTGCCATCTTTAACATAAAAAACATTGAATGCTCTTTATAGTCTCACAATGATTATTTATTTATTTCAGCAGCTTTTGCCCCAATGGGCTTCGTCAGCTGAAACAATTACAGATAAAATGCTAGAAATGTTAAAACAGCATGAAACAAGAACATTAAAAGCAAAATAGTTAATAGCTAAACATCAACGATTTAAAATCTTTAACTTATTTTATTTTAAATCAGTGATGTTTAGCTACTAGTTTTGCTTTTAACGTTCTTGTTTCACACTGGTACATACTGTTTTAACATTTGATTTGTAATTTTTCCACTGATGAGGCCCATTAGGCCGAAAGCTCCAAAATAAATTGTACGATTATAAAGGGCATCCAACATTTTTACACTTGGAAATATTGAATTTAAACATAATATACACACATAAAATGCCTTGCTTAAAGATGCAAAAGAAATTTAAATCATTTCCCCCATCAAATGAATCTAGCTGTGGGCATAATGGAAAAAGTGACGCAAGCCAGTAGGCCAGAAATAAAGCTTCTGCAGTTCACTCAGAAGTTCTGCTATTCTACCCGATTAAATCTTTGTGTTTAACTATGTTTATGTAAAAATTAGTCATCAGATCAACTAGCAACAACTTTAAAGTGCTTATATCACTTTAATAAACAGGATTATAACTCAAAATGTGGAAGTACTATACATAATCTATTTACCGATAAGCACGGAATTCTGCGAGGCTGGAAGCATACAGTAGGTTTCAGGCAGGTTACTTAGCTTATATACTATAAAATAAGTAACCAGCTCTATAAGCTGATCTGAAGGTTATTATTATCAGCCGGTAACTGGTTTTCATTATACAGTTTGCAACGGGATTGTCAAAAAGCAAAAAGAAATACTATTAATAATCTCTTGCTTAATGCTTGGGATTGCTTGTAGGTAATAATAACAACTACAGCTGCCAAAGTTTTCTCAAGCAGCTGGCAGATAAGTGTTTACATTGCACAGTAACTGGCGGTCGCCATTTTTTGTTTAAAATGGGTGTGCCATAGCTTGAAGTGATTGCATTTTAAATTGGTTTTACTAATCACATGAGACACATCACAATTTTACTGCTGAAACTTTCCAACATTTTTCTAAAAAAATTCAGATTATTAAAATAAATTCAACTTCCCGAAAGACTTGGATTTTCCTCTAAAGCTTCGATTCTCAATACATTTGTATATTGGCTGCTAAGTTTGCTTTAGCTAACTTTAAATATTTTACCAAGTTGCTTCTAATTTGTTCATTTACAGATGTCAAAAATTATTTTTGTCTTCGCTCAGGAAAAACTAAAGCAAAGATTAAATTATATTTTTTAAGGTATACAGATTCCGTTTGATTTTGAAAATGACCTTATAACAACAGATGCATAGCATGATGGGGGCGACAGGGGGCAATCGCTGCTGGGTGCACAGATGAGAGGGTAGATGCTTCCAGAGTTCAATGACTGTTAATTATTAATTACTAATCTGACATTAACAAAACAATTAACAAAAGTTTTTAAACTACAACAAAACTGATTAGTCAGAGATCATCGTAGCTGATTTAATTACTACCTACAGTCTAGAGAAAAGGCTAATGTTGTTACCTAACGGCACGTGTAGGATTGTGCATGACTTAGCAGATCGATTATTTTGGGAGAAACAGTGGTGTTTCTCTAAATGCCAATTGTATTATTCTGAAAACCTGTAGTGTTCTGTATCTTTCATACTCTTTGCATGTCCTAATGCTGGAGCGGAATGCTTAAGGATTGTCATGTTATGAGCAACTTATGCACAGAAAAGAGTTACTTCAAATCAAACTCAGGGCGATTCTTCAAAAAAAATTTGTTTATCTTTATCCCATCATGTTGAAAAAGGAAAGTTGGGGTCAGAGACGCAAAAAACGTGCACAATTTGTGGCTTCAAAGTTGGAACAAATGATCATAACATTAAAAAGGTAGGACGCTAAAGTTTTTTGCCACCGAGTGCCACAGTCACTTGCTAAGCCACTGTATAGCAAACTAAAAAAACAGGATATAGAATACCATACTCTCATATGATGGAATTCTTGGTATACACAAACAAAAAATGTAAGATAGATCATTCAAGTACCAAAAATAATACAGACCTTTAAGTCATTGATATCTGAGTTATGTTCTCGTTGTATTTTTCGCTGGATACTAGCACCATTATCTATCATCTGCTTCAGCTGGGCTTGTTGTTTCTGAAATAGAAGAATGTTGTTGATATATCAGTGACTAGAACAGGTGCATATTTTTCTATTTGAAAACCTTTTCAACAGTCCTTCTACTTAAACACATTGGCAAAAAACTATCCAAAAGATGACAACTGTATAAATAGTTATTTGGGAGTTCAGTTGCTACTGCTAACATAAATAACTACAACAAACAACTTACCTATTCTTATCATTTAACTCATTTTCATGCTGAATGTCGTTTTACGAAAGGACAAATGAGTTTTTTATAGCAGTACCTACCAGTGGATGCATCAGTAGTTAATAATTTCGTAGAAATCGATTTAAAAAACAGTTGCCAGACCAACTGTGTTAAATCACCAGCAAGTATTGTTCATGATTTCACATTTCACTTCATGTATTAACAGGATACAAATAAAATTGGAAATGTTGAGCAAGTAGTTAATGTGATAAGCAACAGAGATTTGTGTAATGTACCTGAACATTCAGTCATTCAATAACTGTTACTCTAACGATGGCAAAGTCAAATGTATATACAAACGTGTACACCAACACATCCAAATAAAAATTCACGTTAAGGTATACTATTATGTTAGATTTGCCAAATTTATTCCGATTTATTTTGTTGTTAATTCCTTCTCCTCCTAGTTAATTTCGTGATGGGATGCAAAATTACCCTAGTATCTTTATTACATTAAAAGCATTTTGTTTTAAAACTAGAGGATGTTGATTGATTTATTATACATCCAATTACTCTAATTAAAACACAAGAACTAGTAGTGCTATTGAATTACTAAATAATGCATGAACTTTCCCTAAAAACACTGTTGTCGAAAAAAAGGCTACAATATGTCCAATAAGATCATTCCACAGCAGGCCTTGTTTATTTATAACATAGGTGGAAAAGGAATAATGTTTGCATAGAAATTTATGAAAATTAATAAAATACATACAGTATAATTGTGCAGATATCAATTATTACGATTTTTGGTGGTATTTAAATTTACCATGAGGGCTTGAATGAGTTCATCATCATGTCCTCCTTTCTCTAACAGAACAGAAACTTGAGATTTGGCCTGTTTAACTTCACTCATCAAAACCTTGTTTCTTGCTTTTAAAGCCTCATTTTTACTCTGCAGCTCGGCATAGTCATCCTCCAGCTTTTTCAGATCTTCAGTAACTTTCTACAAAATTAAAAGAGCAGGCTAACATAATTCAAGCTTCATCGTGATTGATGATGTAATATAAGAATTTTTTATAGTACCACCATACAACCATAAAAACCTTCCCTACTCACTACGATAAGTCAGTAAGTTTCAAAAACACCCAAAATTTCAGCAAGTCTTCCAGTCAACTGGTGTTTTCAATCAACAATATCAAATTTTCAAGTTTATTAAATATGCACTATACAAGTTAAGACATACTTGCTGCATTTCCCGCTGAGTTCGTTCAGCCATTCGCAGCTGTTCTTTGTTCCTGTCCTGCAGAAACTTCTGTTGTTGCAGTTCACATGAACTTGGACTCAATTCTTTTTGACCTTCTGTCACACTCTGTACTTTTTGTTTCGCTTCCTTTAATTGTGCTTTTAACTCTGTCACCTGAAATTCAAAAAAATTAGCATGCTAACACACAATTAAACATTGCTTATATATAAAAATTGCAATATAGCCTTTATGAGAAAGTATTAAGGCACTGCAAAATTTTTCAGTGAAACTATATGCATTATATGTAAATTCAGTGTTGCATAACGCTAATTATCAAGAAATCAAAATTTTTGTAAACAATTATAAAAGCTTAGCTTTCAAATGCTAGCACTGCTCATTTGAAGCCAGACAGCATACGTTATTACAGTGGTCAAAATAGTCATCCTTAATATGGCCAAAGCTGTCTTGTAAATGTTAGGAGCTGATGTAGAAACTTTGGGAGATACAAACGCGGAATACAAACATTCTGAAATATTTACAACGAGAGAGAGAGAGAGAGAGAGAGAGAGAGAGAGAGAGAGAGAGAGAGAGAGAGAGAGAGAGAGAGAGAGAGAGAGACAGAGAGAGAGAGAGAGAGAGAGAGAGAGAGAGAGAGAGAGAGAGAGAGAGAGAGAGAGAGAGAGAGAGAGAGAGAGAGAGAGAGAGAGAGAGAGAGAGAGAGAGAGAGAGAGAGAGAGAGAGAGAGAGAGAGAGAGAGAGAGAGAGAGAGAGAGAGAGAGAGAGAGAGAGAGAGAGAGAGAGAGAGAGAGAGAGAGAGAGAGAGAGAGAGAGAGAGAGAGAGAGAGAGAGAGAGAGAGAGAGAGAGAGAGAGAGAGAGAGAGAGAGAGAGAGAGAGAGAGAGAGAGAGAGAGAGAGAGGGGGGGGGGGGGGGGGGGGGGGGGGGGGGGGGGGGGGGGGGGGGGGGGGGGGGGGGGGGGGGGGGGGGGGGGGGGGGGGGGGGGGGAGAGAGAGAGAGAGAGAGAGAGAGAGAGAGAGAGAGAGAGAGAGAGAGAGAGAGAGAGAGAGAGAGAGAGAGAGAGAGAGAGAGAGAGAGAGAGAGAGAGAGAGAGAGAGAGAGAGAGAGAGAGAGAGAGAGAGACGGTAAAAGGGATACGGTTTGAGAGACTACAGTAACCAACAAAATTTTAACTGTCTGTAGAAGTAGTTACCGTCTTACAGAACTGAAAAAATGGCAAAATTTAAACGCACAGTTTGTTCACCTCTATAATTTGTCATAAAACTTTGCAAAAATCAGAATATTTAGTGGGCAATGACAACTGCAAAAATCAAGTTTGATGTACAAACAAAAGCTAACCTACTCTACCTTTTCTTGTAACAAACAAATCTGTTGGGCTCTGCCCCTCCATGTGCTGTCCTTGTTGAGTAATAACTGTATGTTAACACCTTCACCAACTTCATTGCTTAATACCTAAGCAAACATCATGCCAAAGATTTAAGTGAAAAAAAGATGATACACAGAGCTAAAACAGACTGAAAGAGAGATAAAATCTTTGCTCTTTATGATAAAAACTTTATCAATAACCACAAAAATAAAAAATATAACTCACACATCACTAAACCAAGCTAAGAAAACAACATAGACTAAACATTAGGAAACCCCAATTATTTTTAGGTTTATTGATTTTTTCTGAATATGCTATTATTGTTTTGACAGCAAAGTTTTAGCAAAAAGTGACAGATTTGTAAGCTAACTGCCAGTATGATTGATGCCCAAGAGATTTCAACATCGGAAAACTGACCAATTTGAGCAAGATAACACGTGCTTTTATTGTAGCAGCACACTGCAGTTACAGATGGCAAAATCATGTCTCTAATATGATTATTGTGCATTAAACTTGAAACAAGTTGCTGCTGTGAATCGAAAATGATGTAGAAATGAAACATGCATATTCTACGGTTAACTGTGTTCTTGAATTGGCATATTCATAGAACAACCATTGGTATCATAAACAAAAACTTTAGAAGTCAAGGTATTAAACATAAAACAAAAGCCTGACGTAGGGCCAAACTACTTTTTAATATAAAAAATAAACTTGCATAACAATTCTACTTCACAGACTCACCTTGTGTGCAACTTTTAAATCCTTTTTCAAAAATTCACATTGGTTTCTAAACTCAGCCATCTTTGATTGAGCATGCTGTAATTTGTCTTGTAAAGCTTTTACTTCTGCATCACCAGTCTACAATATCAGAAAAAATATATACAAAATGCCCTTTGATTACTGGTGCAGATATCTTACATCTTATAACTCTTGTTCTGATTGTTAAACTGAGAATAATGTTTAAATGTTTTAAACATCCACACGTTTGCTATTTTACTAAAAATTACTGAAATATCTGCAAAATTTAATAAGTGAAAATGCATCAGCATTGTCATCCCGTGTGTTATTTCATGACGAAATAAATAAAAAAACAGTTAAACATTCAGAAATGTTATATACCACAGATTTGTAAAATGTCTGAAAATAACTCAAAGAATCCAAGTAAATTATACAATAAAACAGCCATAAAGCTTACTTCGGAAGATGCTTGCTCATTACTGCTTACACTTGCACGCTTCATCCCATTTATCTGCAAAATCATGTCTGTTTACAGATAGTATAAACTATCAGATATATAAATATATATATATCATTTTGTATGACATTTCCTGCTTATCAAAATGAGAGAAAACTTGTATCTGAAAATATTTTAAAAATATTTCCTCCTTTTGCAGATATGCTTGCAAGTGAGCAGTTTATTTTTAATAATGACCTAAATGATGTGGAGATGAGAACCTTAGTAATAACTTTATACATGACATCAACAAGAAAAGGTAAGAAAAAAGGGCAACAAATAACTTAAGTTGAACTCGCAGCCTACAAAATGTATTCTTACTATTGTTGTTTTTTTATGTGTTATTATTGTGCTTGTGGTAGTATTACTGTGCTTTTGTTAGTATTAAGCTTTTTTTGGCATTATCGTCCTTACTATGCTTGAACCACCCCGTCCCATGTAGAGGATCAATGTTTTTTCTCTCTTTATGCTGTATGCTCAATAAACAGTATTATATAAACAGCTGAGAAGTTATTTTGTATCTGATATTTTCCTCACTAAATTTTTATGGTTATTTTTATCACATGTGCAGTTTTAGAAAAATTGCAGTCTTTCAAACAGCCACTGGTTAGGGCTACCAAAGTCTCCGCACAGTTATCAAAGGGACATGCTACCCTATAACGTATGTCGATTAGCTATACAACCTACATTAGCCCAAATAAGCAGAGCAGAGATGGCAAGTGGGGAATGATTCACTAATGTAATTTTTCTGCATAACAGCACAACAGTAACCACAGTACCATACATACACATATTTAAAAAGCATATGAATTTGACATTTTATTTTCATTTACAAGAATGTCTGTCTGAGTATGTTTGACATTGTTCGTGCTTATATAAAAGAGCTATAGATCACCATGCAAACAACAATGAATTATTTTTAAGAACTTTTGCACAGATTGATAGCAACAGGTCATACTGCAAAGGGTACAGGGTGACACAACTTTTGCATTTGCTGGACTGTTAAGAGAAGGTTTACAATAACCATATGATTACTGCGATGATTAATAAAGTCATCACCATTCAGCATACCTCATCTAATGCACGAACGTCTCATGATAGTGTTAAAATTTCTAGACAGCAGTTCACTTATTGGTGTTTTTTATAGCGTTACATGGTTAAAAAATTTAAAATCACATTTGATATAATAACCTGCCATACAGATTTTCCAGCTAATCGCAGTAAAATAGATCAGGCAGGAAAACAGTGATTGTGCAAAGTCTGCCCATATTTTAATCAAAACGAGATTATCCAAATAATAACCTTAGTAGCATAAAATAAACTAATATTATTAAAGTTGCAGTTCGAAAAAGTCACAAAAAGTTAGATTCCCACTTCAGGCTAAAACTATCTGGGTATTAACTTCTGTTAAGCGCAAGGTACGTACTAGCTCACAGTATGCTGAACTGCACAATATGAAAATATATACTTTGGATCTTACTAAAACTGTTCCTTCTAAACATAATTGCATTGGGATGGTCATTTTAGGATCAAAAAAAGAATGTATGGTACAAAAGACAACAAATATAAATAAATATAAGAAAAAAGCTCTACCTCAGAATCTTTGATCTTTTTCATCAATTGCCTAACTTTAGTCCGTTCTTGCTCCAGCTGCATATTCAAGTCTCTGACTTTCTTTGCAAGTTCCACAATCTTCGCAGCTGCTGTGTCACCTGCCAAATCGCCACCCCCTATAAGAGAAAATAATAGAAGCACGAAGGCTTTGCACTCTACACTTATAACTGACTTGTGATATTTTGTAACCATTCATGTAAACAAAAATAATTAAACAGGGCAAGCTAACTGACTTTAAGCATAAGTTTTTGCTCTAACCTAAATATTTGTGTTTTTCACTGCAACCTAATCTTATAAACAAATCTTTTCTCTCTGCAGCTGGTTGTGCTTTCATTCTTCATATAATCAGTTTTTAGCTAGTTTTTACATTATGGCTGTACAATAGAGTAAATTCGTATCCTAAATTTTTATGACAAAACAAACTGTACGGCAATGCTAAATGACATTTTAAATAACATAGTTACAAAATGGATCCATGGCAATGCTAAATGGTGCTCTTAATGGCACAACCAGGCAGTTGGACAAAAAACTCAGTAAGAAAGCAACCTTATGCTTTACTTTCCAAATTAGCTTGAATTGTCATCTTCGATCATGAAAATGATAAACTGCTTGTATACAGTGGAAATGTTGATATTTTAATAACATGATATAAAATTCGTTGATATTGCGGGATACTTGTCAAAATGATGCCATTTTTGTTAAAAAAAATTCAACTCCATAAGCATTAGTATGTGAACAAATCAAACCACTCATTACATATCACTTTGGGTGTTTTTCTACTAGACACAATTTTTGCAAACTTTGTATCCTTACAAAAAGTATTTTATTTATTTAATTATTTATTTATCTAGTGCTTGTGAATCTTGTCTGCATTATTTCACATCTATTAATCAGGAATAAAATACCAGCACAGCAAAAGAAAATTAATTCATAGTAATTTCGGCTTAATGCACGAACAAAGTAACAGATTCAATCCTTAACCAGAAACAATTTAAAATGTAAAAAGTCATATGTAAAATTTTCAGTGCAACAAAAACAAAATTACATACTTCATTAATGAAAAAATTGTCAGTTAATTACACTACTACTACTGAGACCACCACAAAGTACTTTCTGTGCATGGACATAGTTTTTTCATAGGAAAAGTTTGTTCTCGTCTCAGCAAAGCTAATCTTATTGAATACAAACTGTGGAATACAAGTATATTACCTATACAGTTTGTTGAAAGAACATGACTGTAGAAAGACCATACTGTTACGTGGCCTGTTTCTAAAACAGAATTGTACAAACAAGATTGCACAGGTATTGAATGGCACATTCCTACACCATAACTAGAAAAAAGTCGCACAAGTGTTGTTTGACTTACTCAAATGCCAAATTGCACAAACAACATCTGTATATCAGATATACACTTACCACCAAGCACACGTCTTTCATCTTCATGCTTTTTTTGTTCCTGTTTCAATTCATACTCTTTTTCACGCACAAGCCTAAATAACCTCCCATTTTCATCCCGCAGTTGCTAAACAAAATGAAGTAACCACGTGTAGTTGCTTATACATTATAGGAAATGAAACTGAGAAACTATTGCAGCAACTTAATTATAAGATAGATTATGCAAAATAAAAAAAGTTGATTGAAGATCCTATTATCGTAACTGAAAGAAAATTGATCAACAAGCCTTCAGATAACTAAATATGCATATCAAGATCTTTTAAACACAGAAATCAATAGTAACTACTACATACTCTCAGCTGCTCACTGACATGTTCAGCTACTTCGGTATAGTAAACATCATTGCCGACATGTGCAGCCTGCAAAATAAAATTATTTCAAGGTAACCAGATAAGTACAAAATAAGCTTTCATATCTGCCATCAGGCTTTACACAAAAACCCCTTTTCCTCAACCAATAAGAAATTTTTGGAATTCACAGCTGCCAAAATGATAATAAAAAGTTACGCTTTCAAATATCATGATAGCTATATAGGCTTACTGCTTAAATAACAAAAATTCCTTATAAGTGTCATGGAAACTGTTGTACAATCACTACAGGAATGCCTGCATGTGGATACATAACTGATTTAAATTAGTCATTAAACAGTTGCAATTAGCGTACTTACAATGATCTGTAATAGGCTTGTCCATTTTTACCAACAAATTTCTGGCTGTTTCGACAAAAACCTTAAAGGACTGAATATTTACATTGTACTTTGATGTGCTGTTAGGGAGACACATTAAAGATGAAACACAGAACTAGCAAATATCCTAGCCATGTAGGAATGTATCAAATATGCAACTCTTTGTTTATTGAAAAGAAACAGCGGAGCAAGTATGGCTGAAGAAACTCCCAGTAGCACTTTGACACAAGATCAAGCATCCACCATAGCTTCAGTTGCACCAAAGGGTCATTACACCACATGAAAGCCATTCAAGAAAACCTTGGTGAAAATAAGGGCATTGAAATAATTTGGCAAAACGACTCAAAAATTATACAAACCTGTGAAGACAGACTTAAATCATCATCAACACCAAAAGCGTCAGAACTTCTGCTAGAGGAAATGTCACGTTGTTTATGAAATTCACGCGAAACCCTCTGATTTTGCTTATGACGGCCTTGCATTTGTGGTTTTACTCCAATTCTAATACTAGGTTATTTTGACAAAAAAGAATTAAACCTGAATTAACCGTAGTGACGAAAATTTATCAGGTGAATAAAAAATGCAACACTCTAGTTTCCGCACAGTTTGACTTACTTTTATAGTAAACCGACTAATTTAATATGCTCTTGAAAGAACACAGTAGCAAGGTTGATATAGGCATTGAACATTCGTTTGTTCATATTGAACATATTTACTTTTTCCTATCTTAACAAACAACTGCATAAAACTCGTCTTTTAATTGAGAAATGTTCCCAAAAACCCGTTTGTAAAATCTTTCGTTAAACTTTAGACAGCTTTGCGAACGTGTCCGGTACTATTTGGCTATTTGCATGCTGCCCCTTTGTCATTGATTGATTGTTGTCGTGATGGTTACCATAGTTTCGCAAATAAGATTTTCAATGCTGCCATCTACTGACGAGCAAAAGAAATTCACAACAGTGAGAAATTATACGGCCAAATTATCTTTCAATAATTTAGTGAAGCTGGTCTAGTATCGTTAGTAGATTACACAGTAAACATATAGTGACTCTAATACGTATTTGGCATTGAGTACGCCAGCTCTCACTGCACTTTTTTAGTTTACTTATGTTATCCGAAGCTATTAAATTACTTCGGTGAAGAACTAATCACATGACAAAAGAAGTATTTCCGTACATTGATTCTGACACCAATCAGAATATGACAGATGCCAACGAAAACGTCAAGACATCAGTTGATCGCAGTATAGTATCATCATCCAAAATCTTGTATACATTTAAAAAAACATGTACTACCTCTTTGTTCTAGAGATGACACAGTCACACAGGGTAAGCGAAGACAACATTTCTAAATTGCTTCAAGGCGTTGGACATAGGTAGAGACCATACACACAACAGCAGCATGTTCCAACAAAGAATGGGCCAAACCTTACAGAGGCAAAATGACAAAAGAATCTCTGCTGATTACAGTTCGCTTTGTCATACCAATACATCTATTGGCTTTCCTTTCTAATTCAGCTTTATGAACATTATACATGTATTTTCAAACCATTCGACACAATCATTCATAGGTTTTTAAAGCTGGATTTCCTCAGACAATTTTATCAATAATTGCTATCATTAGGACTAAAATGCCTTCTCATACGTAACACTTCAGCTCAGCTCAGAGCACTACAACAGTTAACGGCTGCAACACGGAAAGGTGCAAAAGCCACTTAACAGACCATATTTGAACAGTATAAAGGCCAAGCTGAAACACTGCACAGAAAATCCCACACTAACCCAGCCACATCACACCAGCAAAGTAAGCAGTTTATAATGAATCCCATAAAAACCTCATAATGAACAGTGCAATCTAAATGCATCATGAATTATAATTTAGAAAACCCATATTCTGGTGTGGTGCATTGATGCTAGATAATCAGCTCAAGAAGCTCAGTAATAATAATAATAATAACAATAACAAGCATTTTTTTATTTTAGTATTGCTATTCATCAAGTTGAATACAATATTCAATAAAACTTACACCTGTCTATACAATGTAATATGAAAGATTTATACTATCACAGAGCACTGCAATAATTTAGCAACAAAATGAAAAGTTAAACACACAAGTAATACAAGTCATATCAAGTTAAAACAATATAGTCTCAGACAACTTTTTCCATGGTATTTCAATAAGCTATTTGTTGTCTAAACCGCAAAACAATCTTAGTATCATTTGTCTAGTTTTTATATCTTCGACACTGATGAATAAGTGAACTAACAGTTTATCAAAAAAAATACCAGTTAGAAGTATGAGAATTTCAAAGCCAGAGTAAATGTCACGATGTAATTTATGTTTTATGAGATATAAATATTCATGGCATTTTCAGTCAAAAACAAGCGTACCTTCTCATCATTAATTCTCTAATTTTGTTTTATGACTCCCACTTTGTACAGTCATTGTGTCATACATTTATCATAATTACAAGATTTATTCTTATAACATGGTATGTGAACACTTTCAAGACATTACATTTTACCGTGCTGTTCATTGTCATTAAATGACTGACATAACTTTCATTAATATTTTACTTATGACCAGCACATATATTCTCACATCAATTCTGGCATATGTATAATTAAATAATGTGCCAAGCACAATTTTTTTTTGCCTTTTCATTTTTACATTTTTATCATAGCGTACCAGCTGTCACCTTTTTCCATCTTTTGAAAAACACAGACTTATGCAAACACAGTCACTCTTATGTAAATATGCAAATTCACACATTCTCACTTTTCTTACAGCAATCAAGAAAATGAAATCAGCACAAATTCTAGATCTTTTTTTGCAGTTTAACTAAAAATTTAGCTTGACAGTTTAGCATACATGCACGTTATTTTATACATAAAAAGTCTACATTCAAAATTTACATACTCCCAAACAATAGTACGGTATTCAACAATAAACAAATATTATCGTGATATAAAAATATAAAATAGCAGGCCTTTTATTTAGTACGTGTTACAAAACATAATAAAATGTACTGAATATGTTGCAGCTACAATTTGCCAACTTTTACTAAACTTTTGGTTCACCGGCAACAATTTCACTTTCTATTCCGCATTCATCTTTGCCACGTAAAATTTTGAAAAATCCTGCAAAAACAAAACTTAGTAAAATCACCCATAAGCTCGATAAGAGGCTTAGTACAATACCTTAACAGCACAATCTACAGATCAACGTGACACTTAGCCGATTCGAGAAAAAAATATGATAAACAATGTACAAGACAAATAAACCGATTTCTGTCACCGATTTGATGATGGCCATTTTTATTCAACTTAAGAGTCTTACAATCCTAGTGTGTAACTTAAACGTGCCTCACTTTATATTGTAACAAAGTTTACTCTATAATACCATTAGAGGCAACTGTTCTATAAAGTTGGAAAGTCTCAGCATAATACTATAATACATTGACACTTATCTGCAGCGGTTACAGGTTATAGTTTTAGTGTTTTTTTTTAGTTGTGGCCAAAAAACTTTTGCATGTTAAAACTTTAAATGGCAGAACAATGTCAGCTAATAATCAATTGAAACAAAAATTGGAACAAAAGGTGAGTACTACAGCTTACGCATTATAGTTAAATCTCTACCAATAACCAAAGCCGCAGGTTTTATACTATTGACAAAAGATGTCATGAGTTCATAACAACATTCCAAAAATATTATATTACATGTATTGTTACCCTACTTATAGAATAAATTCTAAAAGTTTACCATGATCACCCCAGTCTTTGTTCCATGAATTAGCAACCAGCCAGTAAGGTGTTCCATTCTCCACACCCCAGCCCATGATTTTTATAGCATGTCCTCCCATTGCAGCACCACTTACGTGCTGGTAAACACCTATAAAAATGAATTTTATTAAGAAGATTTTATTATTCCACAATGCTAGCAATCCAGAACATACTTGCAAAAATTGAAATTTTGCAAAATCAAGCAAACATAACAACAATCTTTACCAATACAACAGTTTGCATTAAATTTCAACATGACCTTCTCTAGTGAACAAAAAGTCTAATTCGACAAATGTGGCTCAACATCGTAAGCTCTTTCCAAAGATGTAAGGGAAATTATTTGTTAAAGTTCAATCAGTGTTTGCCAAACTACAGCTCCTCTGGGCGCACTCACACCATAATTTCTTGATGTTGAGGACTAGCTAACAGAATTACTGACACAATATTTCAGTCCTTTATTAATATGTCAATATACTTGAATGCTTCACAGAGAAATAGCGAACAACATTTTTAAAGTCTTTCATGTAAACAGCTGCATATAATGAAAGTACAGCTTAAACCACCTGGCATGAAAAGTGAGTACTAAAACAACTATAGCTAAACATGTTGTAACTCACTAACTATGCATGTTACATCTAATTTTCAAGTAGGCTGCAAACTTTACAAGTGTGTTATACTAGCTGACACTCTAGTCATGTTAACGATACCGATACGTATTGATAAAATTTGTTTTCATCATTATCATATTGAATATAGCACGTATCGTTGGTTATTGGTTACCTTTATAAAATCACTTAACTTTTCTTTTTCACTTTTTTACGAAAATTATGCGAAGAGGATACAAAGAATTATTTAAAATTATAAGCTTGTCAGATGCCAAATCATTTTTTTGTACTGTCATCTGGCAAAAACAGCTATCTTAGAGACACCTTTATACACTTTGATATTGACACCTGGTCAAATGCACTTTACCATATGTTTAGTGTCACTTCCATTCATGTGCAGCTCGCGTAGATAAATATTTTTATAGAGTAATTTGTTTATCTGTCGTAGCTTATTTATTTCTGAATCATGATGACAAACAAACTCGTGTTTCATAACTAGCAGCCAATTAAGTATACAGCACTAAACGCACTTAATGATTTTAATTATAAATGATACTTTTCCCGTTGTCGCATAAATTGTTTAACTTCAATTTATTTTTATTGTTCGAAAATTATAAGCTTGCCAGATGCCAAATCATTTTTTTGTACTGTCATCTGGCAAAAACAGCTATCTTTTCTCTGAACAATACTGACAAAGTATAGAGACACCTTTATACACTTTGATATTGACACCTGGTCAAATGCACTTTACCATATGTTTAGTGTCACTTCCATTCATGTGTAGCTCGCGTAGATAAATATTTTTATAGAGTAACTTGTTTATCTGTCGTAGCTTATTTATTTCTGAATCATGATGACAAACAAACTCGTGTTTCATAACTAGCAGCCAATTGAGTATACAGCACTAAACGCACTTAATGATTTTAATTATAAATGATACTTTTCCCGTTGTCGCATAAATTGTTTAACTTCAATTTATTTTTATTGTTCGAAATAATTTATCGTATCGTATTGTATTGTCTAAAAATAGTTTATCAACATCGTATTGTCATACTTTATCGTTATTGTATCATCGTACTGTATGAATGGGTAGACCGTGTTGAAATGGGTCAAGCCAATCCCTAGGGAACAGAAAACCCTTGAAGTTGAAACATTTGGAATTCAGAAGATTCAAAGGCACTGCTGTTTTATTTTATAAAGCATATGCATTTATTCATCGATTTTAAAAAGTAGTATTTTATGCTCAAAAAGATTTAAATGTCTTATAACCACTGAACACACAGAATGATTATTAAAAAAATACAAAAAAAGAAAATTATACGACACACAGAATGATTATTAAAAAAATACAAAAAAAGAAAATTATACGGCTAATAAATTAAGGGACTAGCTTATTTGCAATTTTATACTAGGTCTAAACTGTCGGATGTTTGTTTAACTCAAATAAAAAATCATCTGCTCATTTAAACTAGTGCAAATGCACAAAAATATGCAAAAACATGCAAAATAATAAAATAAATACAAACCACTCTTATATGTTGGAAAATCTGCATAAACTGTGAAAGCACCTTCCACCGGACCATGTTTCATAAGTTCAGTTTGTATTTGTTCCACATCAGACGAAATAGAGTGAGACGATTTACCTGAAATCAGTTAGCATTATGATTAAAAGCTAATATTCAGGTAGGTCTGACAGTCATGTTAAAGCAGCCATTAGCATCCTTTTTATACGCAATAATTAGTAAAATTATTTAGTAACTTCTGGAAACATATTTCTGTCTTTTGGCTTGCAACAGTTTAAACTAACTAGGGCCTAAACTGAAAAACAGAAAATGAATGTAAATTTGATAAAAGCTGTTTTCAATTTTGATATATCATATAAGTCCGCAAAAAGGAATTTTAATAATAACATATTTCTTAATATAATGAGAGAATTCTTATTATAAGAATTGTAATTCTTATTATAAGATAATCCAAAATAAAATGTAAATTTATATCCTTTTTTAGGAAAAATCTGCAAGAAAAGTTATAAGGTGTTCTTTTCTGTTTAAAATCAAGTAAAAACATTTAATTTTAGAACTTTTGCAAACGCTCATAAATAGCAAACTAGCACTTGCCTGTAAGAAATTGTGTTATGAATTAACAGAAAATTAATATTAGGACCCGGCTTTAAATGTCTAAGAGACTATAACAATACTACACGAATAATTACTAATATCCTGCAATTGCATCACTCACATGGATCTTGGCTACGAAAATTCCAAAAAACAGAAAGAATGTAATAAATCTTTAATTTCGTGCATCAAAGATGATACATAAATGTGCAAACTATTGAGCAAACTATGAGGAATCGTTAATCGTATAATCATGCAATAATTAACTGTAGCTACCATAGTGTGTATCTTCTTTATATGTTTCCGGAAATCCTTTCTCACATTTCTGCACGCACTTTGGTGTTTTGACTATGTCTCCACATGGTGGCCGTGTTCCATTCACATGGTGCTCACACTGCGCTATGGAATATGGCCGACAACCTTGATGTGAATCATACTGGCCACCACTGACCAAACCCTCTCGTGTCCAATAGTTCCATGCACCACCAGGAAATCCACCATTACATCTGCATAAGAAAAATAAGTCTGCTGGGTGTATGTAGAGATGTTAGCAGTTAATCAACCTCAAATAAAAGCTGACCACATATTTGAGTCAAGCCAACATGCAGCTTCAAAATTTGTAATCATATGCATAAAGACAAAATCAACTTTGTTGCAAAGTGCGCAAACCTGCACTACACAAATACTACACACAAACATACAGCATTGCAGAAGCAACATTTTTTCGTTAATTGTGTGCATTTTTGCCAATGTTGACTCAAAAAGGACATACTCGATAGTCGGTATATAATAACCGAATTTAGCTGAAATAAATAAGCATTTAAGCAACCAAGTACGTAGTTTGCAGCTGATGTAGTTGACAACTGAAAAAACAACTGAAGTCCATGGTGAATATTATTCATAATACTTACTTACCCCATACCACATAACATGCAGCATGACAGCAAGTCTTCAGCAGATATATGGACATTGACTTTTCCACCTGATGCAATGCAATATCGATCAGACATAGCTTCTACTGCACCAAATGCCTATAAAAAATAAGCAAAATAACAATCACAGTGCCCTTTTCCAGGCCAAAATGTAATCAGTGAAAGACAGCAATAGCATATAGCTTTAATACAACCACATACGAGCAACGACACTCTAAGGATGCAAAATATGTTTTGTATTTCGATGCATGAAATGCTGCAATAAACAACATGCTAATGACCACCAAAATTCTTCACAAGAAAAGAAGTATCACTTCGGGTAGATTTAATTATATTCAAGACATCCTAAAAGTTCATCATTTAATAAGTCATATTTAAATCCAATTTTAGGGGTGTCATTTCCCGAAACTGACGTATGACTAAAAATGACACAAGGATAGCTATTGATGGATGTGTATGCCAGTTCATGAAAAATGTTTCATTTTTATGTCTTTATTATATTACTTTTTGAAAAATGTAAGATAGTAATACTATCATTATATTAGATAGTCACAATAGTAGTATACATTAACTGTTTGCTATGTGGATGGTATTTTGTCTATGTTTGATCTCACAAGGTCCAGTCATTAGCACAATTACATAAAATAAATTAAGTTATTTATAGAAAAAAATTTTAAGTTAGGTCTGAAGCAAAAAAAATCTTGTCTGGAACTATATGCTACAAATCAGTCCAAAGCAAAATTACTAGACCGTATTTTTTGACATTTACAGTTGATTTGTTAAGGATATTCAGATGCCTAAGCTAAACTTGGCCTTTTTTAAGAACAAAAAACCTGATTTATGCTGCAATAAATAATACTACAAACAGTTTATAAATACAATTTTAGTGCATAGCGTAAATAGGAAGAAAGAGGCATGTAATATTCAAAGTATTTGAAATTGTAAATCATTCTTAGAGTAAACTGACCTTTTCACTTCTAAAACAATTTATAGCAACAGGAAATGCCACACATAACTACTTAGCTGCTCATAGTACGTTGTTAACTCTAAGAAGACCTTCTGAACATGATTAAACTCCGCTGGCTGCCCTAAAAGTATGCACGTGTGAACTGTCTTCTGATTGAAAGCTTGTACAAGCCAGCAGGGTTGTTTGTTTCTTATACGTATATAAACAAATATAATTTGCACAATTATATATTACAGTGTACTCAGCTTAATAAATCCACCTTTCATATTCCCAAAGCTAAATAAATTCATTGAGCAGCTGGATTTATAAACCAAAGCGACATATTAAGTAGCGTTTCCTATGTTAAAACATTGAGTATTGTTTCTTCATGAGGCCAAGACTCTTAATACTCAGTAAACTGCTTGTGAAAAGTTTTTGAGTAAAGTGAAATAATTTAATAACGTTCATGTAAGTAAAGTAACTCACGTAAAATGTGTATGCTTTATCTATGATCCATTACCCTTTATATGAGATAAGCTCTTTTCTAGTTAAAATTCGGCATTCATTTATTTGAGTCATTAACGTTCTCTCGCATAAGTGTTTACAGCAAGAATTAGCGATATTAGTTTAACCCAATTATGTATGAAAAACGAGTAAGCAAAACCACAAATGCATTAGACATGTGCAGTGTGGTCTGTTGATACAGTAATTTCCGCTTCATCGTAGTTGTCCGTGTATCTTGTTCTTGAGGGTCATTAAGTGAAAAAATAACGAACTTCTAAAATGTGTTTAGAACAGTTGTGGGTGCTAGCGACATTTAGTTAACATTTGTGAAATCTTTTTAGTTCCATCTTCTTTAACTTTGTTATACATTACAGCCAATCATATATTAGAAGCCAACTTTAGGTATAGTCACATAACTTTCAATACCTGTTCTACTTGTTCATACTTACACGTATACATGGATTATAACTTTTTCTTACTGTCGTAGTTCTCGTGAACTGACTAAATACTGTTTTGTTATCCAGGATGCCATTTAATAACCAAATTGTAAGTTCTTTTGGATATTTTACTTGGGCGCATCCTCAACAATGATCTAGGCTCAAAATAAAATGTGGGACAATTGTGCGGTCTCATGTCACAATCTTGTTGTCTTCCCAGCGTGCAAGATGGATTTATAAAGCGAAGTTTGGATTTAATAAATGGTGGATTGTACTAGGTGAAAGTGTCATACAATTCCGTTCCAGCAATAGTGGCCACAATAAGTGGCTGGAAATATTATAGGGCAGTGAATTTATTAAGTGGATTTTGCTGTACATAGTTTGCACAATTACTACATAAAAAGTACAGTACCATAAACATTTGTGCAGCCTGCATCAATATAAACTCCATGCACTGCCTGTTTTAACAATAATCATGTAGATACTAGATAACGGTACTACTAATACAGCTAGCACAAACAATTGTAAACTGGATCCTTCATGTGCACATAAAGGAAATGGGTGGATCTGATCACTATCAGCCTAAGGCGTAGTAATGTCTTAATATGCCCCTCTTCAGGCTGCTAAACTTAATGTGCAGCCGAGTCATAAAAAACAAAAGAAAATACCAGTGGTTTTAGCGTCAGGCACATAGAATTGTCAAATTTAATAGGAATTTTTTATTAAAAGTATAACAGATAAAAACAGTTCTTACCCAACAAGAACCACATGATCCTTGATCTCGAATTTCCTTTAGCGTGGGACAGTTAGGCCATTGCTCCCGAGGATCAAAGTTTTTTGGGATATCTTTTGGAACAACCTGGAATTTGCAAAAAAATCGAAATATAAACCGTACCAGTAGTAAAGGTGAGACCTAGCTTGGTGGTCACCAGCATTTGACACACAATACACAAATGACTGCTATTCAATACATGAACGGAAAGAATAAAATTTTACGTACTCAGAATGAAACAAAGGAAATTTTGAAAAACTACCGATATTACACAAAAACCAACAGTGACGAAGACTTGTATAGTGTATTAAATAGTTGATAATAATTAAAATTACAATATTTTCTACCGACACTACTGACTGCAAAACATCATAACGGAAACGTGGTGCCAATTGGCGACTAAACAAACCGCAAGTGGAGTCTAGTGAAGACATACAGGCATAATATTCTAGAAATGAGACTGCAAAAACCAGCAACCTTTCAATAAATGCCGATGCAATAATTACGGGGAAAAGATTCAGTGTCAAATTATTAACTCACATATACAGTTTGTGGTTCTGCTTGTTAGGCATTTGTCAAGCCAATTACCCAATAAGTGAAAGATTATTAGATCTAAACTGACACTTGTAGTATAACTATTTTTCCCAGAAAATGTAAAATAACAAGGATGCATTTGCTAATACATATAATAAAAAAATTAAAATTGCCTGGTAATCTTTTCACAGATATTTGCAAAAATATAAAATGTAAATGTTCTTTTTTAAGAACAAGTATCTAACAACAGGTCGAAATTGTTAATAGAAAGAAACAGCTACCTAAGCCAAATACAATCAGCAGCCTACACTTGCTGATATACCAAAGTAGATGTGGATACATGTACATCCCTAAGAAAGTAGATGACACTACATGTAGATGCTGCAAGTGCAAATGTAGATTAAAGCTAGATGAAATAATATTTTAAACACAGTTACTTACAGTGTTTGGTAAGGGATGGAAGTTAAACAGTAAGTATGGCTGTCAGCCAAAAAATGCAGGGCAATTTCATGAGCCTAAATGGTGATTTGTCATGATAAGAAAAGGCATCTATACATCTGAATACGGCCCCATCTCTGCATGTTCATTTTCTCATTTTAGACGATCATGCTTGACAATGATGATGCCTTTTCTTATCATGACAAATCACCATTTAGGCTCATGAAATTGCCCTGCATTTTTTGGCTGACAGCCATACTTACTGTTTAACTTCCATCCCTTACCAAACACTGTAAGTAACTGTGTTTAAAACATTATTTCATCTAGCTTTAATCTTAGATGCCAAATTAAGGCATGCAGTGAGCTCACTGCGCTGGCATTCATTAAATAATGCACATATAAATGCAATGCCACACTAAAGTACACAAGCGATGCAAGCTATATCTGACACTCACAGAATGTAATTTTAGGGATGGTCGCCAACCACCTGGAATGACTCCTAGCAAACCTTTGACTTGATGAACTGTGCGGCCTTCAAAGCTACGTCCAGCCTGTAGAAAATTACAAATAAATAATAGTAAGTGGTAGTATATCATTGTCATCATAGCATTAATAACCACTGTACCATTTGCTTAATCCAACAAAATTATTGATAATCACAGAAACAAGAAAGCTAAATCGACTTGTAATAAATGCTGCTAAAAGTAAAAAACGCCAGGTAAAAACACTTAAACAACATTTAAAACTAAACAGCACCCAATCTGTTCCTCTACAAAGGAAGTGACTGCAATCTGGATGACAATTTTCTTTTTAACAAATAATTTTACTTAGTGCCACATAACAGTCTTACTATCAAACTTAAATGAGAACAATACAGTGTATAAATAAGAGTACATTTATGTTAAGAATCAACGTTGTTTCACAAATTTTTTTGTAAGAATTTTATAAACAAATGTCGAACATAAGACTAAGTTGCATCCCGTGCAACAAACCACTTCGTCTTGATTTATATCCAGTGGAAGTGTTATTTTGTTAACCCGAAACGTCACTCTGAAATTTTAGCTAGCTACAATATGCTTATTCAACTAAAGCTGTGTGTTACTTCTGCTACTGATAATGCACTTCTCTATTTCTAAATGTAATTAATACACAATCTAATTAAATAAACGCGTAACAAAAAATAAAGTTAACAGTGGTGTACCTTCCAAGTCGTATTCAGTTTGTTGACGTAATTGATGATCTCATCAGACAGTGGCTGGTGGTTTGGAAAAAACTTAAGGGCAGCCAAAGAGTCGCTTGTATAAGTCAGCAAAATCAGAACAAAAGATTGTAAAAGCATTTTCTGGAAACGTAACAAGAAAACATAAGATTATTCAAAAAAAAATTATCAATACTGATAATTACATGAAGAAAGTTGCACACCAAATCATAATGTGTTAGACCATTTAGGACTGCCATTTTATTTCATCTAACCAGTTGTTCAATGTAACACATGATTCTGCAGCTCTCCCCCCCCCCCTTGTCACAAACACACACACACAAAGTGCCCAGTATACGTGGAAGTTAGACCTGTAAGCGTTACAGACGTTACATTACTACGTTTGTTCAAAGTGCCACTAACAAAGACTAGTGTATGAAATTTCACTTGTAGGTGCCCACGCGTTACCTTATACTAATTTGTTTACTGTTTTATTGCTTATTGTTTTACAGACTTGCAAAGCCAACAGTAAAAGTAGGCCTGTACTGCCTTTATTTTGCAACAGATTACAAAACAGCATTAAAATGTATGTCAGGATAATTTTAATTTACCTTGATACTTGAAACATTTTGCCTATTTCAGTGGTGCTCAAACTGCTCAGTGCAAGTTTTGTCAAAACTTTCTTCGGTAGTGGTTAAAAATTTACAGTAAGAAAGCTTCAAGTCAACATGAGGCTTAGTTATGGTCCGTCAGAAATACAATACAGGTATAATAATAATCCAAGCCTTAAACGCTAACCCTAATCTGTACATCGTAAGTATGATTAAGACCGTGAATAAAACTTTAAAATCATTTATTTAAGTACTGCACAAAAATTATGTTAAGAAACTACCAAATCAATGAACATTTGATCTGTCAACAAGTTCAATCACAAGCATTAATGAACAAAGTAATAACCACCATGATAAACTTGAAAGTCCAAAAAAACTAGCATGATTCAATTAATACGTTGTTAAGTGATTTGCTAAACTACCAAAGGTTAAAATTACCATGTACTTAGCTTAACTGGACAAGCACACTGATCAAGAGTTTTGAGAAGAGACCGCAACCCGATTCAACTCTAGGTCACTATAACTTTGTAAGATAAATTGTAAAGTAGACGAACGCAGCTGCAGTTGCATACGCAGCACGCGACCAATGCACGTGACATGCTTCCACAAAAGTTGTTATCTTGAGAAAAAAATAGAAAGCACTGACTAGAAGTACGGATCTTCTCTGCGACACCGCTACGGAACCGTATTTGCGCGTATTTCTGCATTTCTGGATCAATTACAGGAACGGATCCGCACTTTTTTGGCATACTTTATATTGCGACTTATTGTACAAGAAAAAAATATACTCTTCTATAGCGAGTTAGACGAAGATGCTTGAAATGATTACAGAGAAAACAAGGTAAGGATCAAAGTACAAAATAATATCGATCATTATTGTATCATCAGCATCTGGGGAACCACTGCAGTAGTTAATAACAAAGTTAACAATTCTTGAGATGTATCCAAGCTGATGTTGATATATCTTTCATCACAACACTTGTAAAAAATTAATGTAAAATATAATAATATAATAAAAAGTGCACGATTGCTGTCCCTATTATGTATAGCTCTTTTTTTCAATAATCTTATATGCATGTCTTAGCAGGTCACCTTCCCTATCTAAGTTACAGCAGTTAAAATCAATCAGTTTAAAGGGGCCATCCAGACGTATGTAAATCTATTGAAGAGCATGATAGTACCCTTCATTGTAGATGCCTATGTTTTTAATCCATGTATGCCACAAAAAGTTCTTTAGAGATTGGGTGGGTGTATGTTATAGTTCTTTATTAAAAAACAATTGTTTGCAGCAAGCAACCAATACATAAATTGGATCCTCTCACGAAATTATTTTGTTATAAAATTATGCCATTTTGCACGAGGAGTCTCCTCGTTGCACAAATCAATTCCGTTTAAATGAACAGGCGCGCAATACGGCTTTTGCTTTATAAGCGGTCCTGTTACCTTGATTGCATGCTCAACACTATGCACTCGTCCTAGCTCACCATGCAAGGTGAAGATATCTTTGTACTCGATCAACAAATCTTGCAATTTCTGCTTCTGCTTTTTATTTAGATTGGATAAATCAGTCTCCTTTATTTGCTTCAAATCACCTGCTTCCTCTACTGAAGCTTTATTTTCCTGCATAGACTCAACAGTAACCGCATTAGTAAGAGGCTCACAGTCACCAGACTGCAATCTTCCCAGCACGGGAGCCGACTGCAACACAACAGGGTGTTTTGTGGAATTCATCAAACGTACTGGAATATTCTCTGAATAAGGATTAACACAGGCTCTAGCTAAAGCCAAACCTGGAACCCCCACAACTGCTGGTTCTAGAAACATTGTACGGCGAGTTACAAACAGTCGACTACTTTTTGCCAAGATCATGGTCTCAGACGCTGGTGGCAAAACAACATTTTCTTGGCAAGTCATGATGGGCACTGGTACTCCGTTTCGAAATGCTGTCACAGGTGCTCCTTCTGCAGTCACAGCACCATGCCCATGGTCAATGACAACATTAGCTGCTTGTAAGAAATCGATACCTAAAATTATAGCATCATCACAATCTGCTACGATGAACTGAAGCTTGACATTCCTTGTATCAGATAGGAATTGTAATAACAGTAGTGTCATGCACTTTCAAACGAATGCTTTGATCCGCTGCTATTACATTTGTATAACATTTTCGTGCTAGAGGACCCCTTAATCCACATTTGAAACATTTCATGCAAGTTTCTGGTGTATGCCCTGGCTTTTTTCAGTGCTTGCAAACTATGCTAGACTGAAGTAGCTTTTCTTGATGGGCACTCATATTAAACTGACACCTTGCTGTAGGTTGCTGTCTCCATTCAACACTATTTTCTTGCTTATTAACTATATCTCTCGTAATTAGAACACTATTTAATTTCTTAATAGCTGCTTCGAGTGTATGAACGTCAGCTTCATAAAACTTTGTGCGCAGTTTTGATTTAAGACCCTCTATGAAACGTTGTGCGCAAAAACGGTCAATCACATTAGCATCAGTTATTTCGGGATTAGCTAATCTAAGAAAATAGCTAGGAATAGATTCACACATGTATAGCAACTGCAATAACAGCAATGACAGTAACAGGAACAGCAGCATTAACAAACCATACACCAGTTAGGGGGTCAGCATTCACTATCAGAAAAATTGAAATCGAATCGAATTTTTGAATAAATTTTCTAATAATAAATAAAAAGTAGTCTCACAAAGACCATGTGTAGTAAAAATAATAATAATGTGTTTAAAAACTGTGCAACGAAATCTTGCTATAGTGCTGATTACAAGCTTTGTCAATCATTTTAGTGATAAAATGACTCAAATATTCAATGCTCACCCCAACACCAATTATACAACAACAATCTGTAAACAAATTTCCTTAGTCAGCAAAACTGCAAATGAGTTGCCCTGATCCCTTTTTTATGATCACTTAGTTTCTGCTATTCAGTCTTCATAATTTAGAAGAAAGAGAAATGGGCTCAGTTTCGGAAATTAAGCTTTGTCAAGTCAACAACAACAACGTCGTTAACTTAGCCACAGTTTTTAGAAACCTGCCACTGGTCTATTTCAGACTTAAGTTTTCTATACAACATTCACCAATCCTGAGGAGAAGTTATAGGATTCTCTAGAAAACCGAACAATGTCAACACAACAATCTCAATTAAATGCTTGAATAGAATAGAATTGTTAATGCCTGAAGCAATCTAACACTGAAATTGGTTGAGGCTCTATAGATAAATGTCTTCACAATCAAGTTTTTGCTAAATTTGATTTGACAGGCCTCTGTGAATACACCTCAAGTTGATCATGCAAGATTTTATAATCTTTAATAATAACTGCTCGATCTCCATACAGCTGAGTGAGTGAATGAATAACTGTGAATATAATTCAGCTATACTTTAAATAAATATGGAACGCCACATTAACAATTTTATCATAAAAAATATTCTTATATTTCTCACTTATGGTCTTCTCACAATAAGAACATAGTCGTAGTTGTAGTACACTCACTACAAAAAGGTAGTAGTTATAAATGACGAAGACGATCTCAACGCAAGAAAAGCTCTCATTTTTGCGGGTTTTGTTTTTGTTTGGTTGCCACCTGCAACTTCTTTTCATGGTTACAGTTTTATACATTTGTATTATTACTAAACGTGCTTTGTTTCGTTGAAATGTGCCCGTGTATTGGATACTAGTGCCTAAAAAAGTGATAGCGAATGAAGGCGTTCTTCTTTTATTCGATGAATTGCCGTAGCACTGCTGCTTGCCAAGCCATGAGCCTAAGATAAAGTGAAATTTGATAATGTAGCAGGTATACAAAGAGATGGTGTATCACCTAATAGTAGTGTTGTTTTAAACCAGAAACAATAAGTTGCAAGTGGATCATTCCGTTACAACAAATTGAACAAGTGTGGCATCAAGGTAGGCTTACTAACTTCACTTCAGAAACTGGAAAAAAGTACAGGAATGACTTTTTGAATTAGCATAGAACTACTCCCGTAAACAATTAAACTACTATTTAAACGAGAATATTCCTAATTATCTCGTACTACATCATAAAAGGACTGGTCGAAGAAAAGTGCAAAGAAGAAAGTCGTGGCTGCTCCCTGCAGATATTAGCTTCATAGACACGACTAGATAAGCAAAATAATTTTTTGGTCAACAGGCCTGTGATATGAAAGACACATCTCCGAAACAGAATGTGTTTTCCCAAAGTACATTCATCTGTCAACCACAGATTCACTGACTGATGCTGTTTCTCAGTAGAGTTGCTGTTTCTTAACTTTTTATGTACTTGCTGCTTTATCAGTTATGACAAGTGTGCACAGGTGATTGAGTCTTAACCAGCTTTATTGGTAATTCATACAAATTGGATTTTTTTAGGTCCGAACACAAAGAGAGAAGTCAGTTGGAACTACTCAGCTAAGCATTGTGGACAATTTTTACATTATTTTTCTGAAATTTTTGCCATATGACTGTTTATTGACATAACAGGCATGAGTAAAGCTAAATCTGCAAGTGAGTTTTTAGCAAAGATTTTCTGCATTTTTTAAACTGCATTTTAACTGTTGGTAATTCTTGTTGTTCAAAGTGTGCCCGAAAAGGATTAATTGAACTACCTAACTAACATTGTGATCGTCTTGAATCTATGACTGTTCCTCTTCGCTTGCTGTACAATGTGTTATTTTTCTAGTAAGGTTAAACTTTGTGCTGCATGAAGGCGATAGAGTAGTTATTAGACTGTATGAAGAGTTATTATTTGCGTATAAATTTACCTACTGGAAAGTCAACCTAACCAATAAAAACACTGCTTACTTAAGACATTTACTATGTATTTGACAGTTACAGTGAGGTAGTGCAAATCAACATGACTATCAATAACAGTAAATTTTAGACAGTAAACCTTTTTAAAATTTATAATAGCTTTAGTGCAGGATCATTATTTGTTTTCATATTTTTATTAACTTTTATCAGTGTTGTGGCTAGCGCTTGTCCATGGACACAGTTTTTTACCTTTTCTACCTTTAACCATCAGAGCTTTTTCAACCATGACTTGATTTAGTGCATGCGTGTGTACATGTGTGCTTTTCATTACTTTCTTACTGAAATATTTTTTTAGGTTTTTGTATTAAATTAAACTAGACATTTACCCATTTTTTATAAATCACATAAAAACCATTAAAAGTGCTTTTCAAATTTGTTGAAAGTAACTTTGTACACTAAAACATTTAAAAACACGTTTTTCTATATATAGTTGGCCAAAGACAATTGCATGACATTGCAAATGTTGAACTATGGTGTCCACTAACCACTTAAGGCGGCTTAGTTACTGTGAAAATTTTTACCATGGCAATTTTGTTTTTCGTAGATGATTTTGAAGTCCCTCCACCAAATGCTGATCTAACGCCATGTAGAGTTTGTGGACGAACATTTGCACCCAGTACATTGGTGAGTTGTGTACACATTGTGTTAAAAACACCAGCTTGCAACTTTCGAAAACATTGCCGTGCTGTGCCGAAGTGCACATAAGGTTCTTGTGTTTATAGACAAATAATTCATGTAACGTTTCCAGATCTTTTAAAGCATCTTTGTGTCAGGCAAAGGATGTGAAATCATATTGGCTAAAAGTAGTGAAAAATTTTGCTTTCTAGTGCTAGCATCGCTCTTTAACAACCGTAAACGTAATACAGAGATAAATCAATAGAATTATTTTGCCTAAAAAAGCAGAATAACTGTACACATGTTTCTGATTTCTACAAAAAAATAGTAAGGTCCTACCAGCAGTGAGGCTCTCCGTACTTAGGATAGCTGCAATACCAAAAATAACTCTCTAGTGAGAAGACACCAAAGTGTGATACTTTTTTGTATGTATAAACGGTCAAGAATCAAGCTGCTGCAGAATTATAACTTTGGAACTATAGTAGTTATACATAAACATTCAGCTAAACACAGGAGAGCTAATTTGTGTGCTTTCAATTATTTGTACCAACCTTCAGCTGAGACTGCCTGGACAATCGCAAAGCACTGTTATTCAAATTGTTTATTTATAATGTTTGTTAAGCATGTCATTATGTGTTTCTGGTGAAAAACGGATAATTTTCCTTCACCTGTAACACATTTATTTTAAGCATTGTGCTTTTCTAATGTTATAACAAAGCACACACAAGATACGAAAGAAAATTTTGCCTAACAAGCAATATTATGTATCTTACCATCTTTTCTGTCTTACTTGGACGGAAACAGCTTGTTTGTCAAGCTAATGAATATTTTTGCATTTAGCATAGTGAAACTATTCATCTCACTACAAGTTAATAACATACACTTCAATTTTAACACACTAAATGTATTTAACACCTACCAATTTACCATTGTTACAGATAAATACCATTCACAAAATCTGTCCAAACAACACATCTGTCCCAGACATGTGTCAAACAATGTACGTGGGTGCATTGGCTGCTTATGCTCAATTTAGAATTTTTGTCTATGTTTCCAAGCAGCAGCTAATTTAATTAATAACAGCTAGTAAACTTAATCTTAATATTAAATTCTCCTCACAGCCTGTTACATTTGCATTACTTCAAGTACTGAAAATATTTGATTTCTTTGATTTATTTAGGTGTTTTCTGTCTGAAATAAATCTTCTTAAGCTAGGATCCAATAGCTTTGAGTTTTGACAATCCTTAGATGAAGTTTTTCCCAATCATGCTCTCTTATTCTCTGAAAAACTTTCCAACATCTCAAACAAAAAAAATTGTAGGAGATTTGTCTAATGTCATGATAAAATACATGTGCAAATAAGAGCGATGAGAGTGTGGCGGTCATACAGCTTTTGTTAAATTTTTATTTTATGGTCAGTAATTTGTCCTGTTAGGTAAAGGCTGAGACCTAATATGCGTGCTCAGTGTAGACAACACTTTATTGAAGGAAATATGGAATTGTTATTTTTCTATTATGTTGCCATTTTTATCCGTACTTTATGGTTTCATCGTCTTCTGCAGGTAAAACATGAGCCAATCTGCAAGAATGCAACAACAAAGAAAAGAAAAGTTTTTGATTCAGGAAAGATGCGAGCAATGGGTACTGAGATACCAGTCAACAAGACTATGCGACCTGGTCAGAAACCTAAACCCGAAAAGGTAAGCTAACATTATATTGTTGTTGTTATTCCATTTATTGGTGTTACCCCTCTATTTCATAATATAAATTCGCAATTTCAATTTCGAATGAGTTGATATGAGTTGCTTAGGTAAAACCGCAGGAAAGTTCTTTGGATTGAATTAGTTGTTAATGGCAGCTTCATCAACATTATGTATATATGCTTGTTAATAAGTTTAGATCTGGATTGAAATGGATTTTACGTTTGACTGAACACAAACAAATAGTTGAAGTAATGTGTTGTATGAGATACAGCTATGAAGTTGAGTTTTTCTGAACATACAAACGAGCACCTAGCGTCTTTGATTGCCTGATGGCTTATGCGGAGCAAGTATTTGAAGATCAATAGCATCAAAACTCTAAAAATATCTGTATAGATGCTGTACATATACTGTATCAATAAGTGTTTCCTGTTCTACTTCTAAATTTCTGATGCACATATCTTGCTTAAACTACCTCATTATACAAAGTGCATTCTGTGATCCTATGTGTGTCTAATAAATAATGGAGTGATTAGATAGCTTCAATTCATCAAAGTAACACAAATAAAAATTGCTCAACACTGACGTCATTGCATTTGGCTTCCTCTACAATCATATTCTAGTACTATATTTGATCTACTGTTGTTCTAATTGATCTTGTTTGTGTCTGCTTTTCTGCTGTTACATTTGCATAATCTATTGATTTCGGATTTGTACCATAATCTCTCTGCCCCAGGGATATTTATTTTTACCATTCGAATCTGTAATTGACATATTCTGTATGGAAACCATATTGCTATACTGGCAGAAACATGGAAACGATGTGCAAAAATTTGTTCTAAGCCATGCCAGGCAACATTGATAACTAAAAACTGTTGAGCAACTTGTATAAAAACTATGTTATAAGAATGAACTTTAAATTAGTTATAAAAATAAAAATGAAATAGTTAAGTGATCTAAAAAAGACACAATATTGTGACATCAAACTAATTTGCTTGTTAGTGTTTGATATGCCAGTCATTTTTTCACATAAAGGCTAACAAACAATCATCATTTTGTTTTATAATATCACGTGATTTTTGCCTCATACTAAAGATAGTAAAACTAAAGTGAGCAAATAAAGTAAGTGCTATTACTAAAGGTTGTTCAGGCCTATTAATTTGACTACATTTATACTTGCATGAATCTTAGAGATTCTTCTCTTTGTTATTTCAACATTTTCTCTGCTCAAACAGCAACCATTCATAGTCATTCTAGTTGTCACGAGAAAATTAAAAATCTGGCAACTTGTTGCTGATAATATTAAAAGCAGTTTTCCTGGAAAATTAAAAAGTTATTATAACAAAAATGTTCGCATGAATATGTTTTGTGTTGAAAAAATGTTTCTCTAGTGTTTGACTTTGTCAAACATTAGGTGCAATTATGCAGTATGAACGTATGAAAATTCCTCTTTGCATTATTTTTGCTCATCATTCCGGAATGTCTCTAGCACAAAGTAAGTACATACACCATCGGACAAAACTACATTTCGAAGCATGTGCATACTTTGGAACAAAATATTTAAATTTCCATTGAAATTTTTTCTAATGCCTAAATTGCAAAAGCAGGTATAGAGGTAACTGTTTAGTTATTCTACCAGACAACCCGAAGCATACATACTTATTTTGCTTTCCATCACTGAGTATGATTCATACATGTAGTCAATGTATCAATAGCTCAATATACATGATGCTGTAATTGTTTAGCATAATAGAATTTTAAAGTTCCAGCTTATTTGACTTCCTCAGATGTAAAATTTTTCGGGTTAATATACGGGTATTGCTTCAAATGCCTAAAGTTCAGGAAAAATAAACAAGGTTATGTTGTTGGTAGAATATACTTTAGTAAAACTTTAGAAACAGCCACTTCAAAATCACTTCATTTCCGTAATCACTTACTTTGACTAGTTTGATGATATGACTGACCTAGAATTATAAAATCGTAAGGAGACCAAATGTGGTAAAAGCTCAAGAAATTTTGTTAATATTTACCATTGTACATTAAACTAGTCAATAAGTAGTTAAAAATTTCTTAAACTATGTGTAGGCCATCATAACTGTGAGAAATTGAAACAACTGTGATCTATACCATGCTGTACTTATCTAGCAAATTTTCATTCAGTTGTTTGAAGACCTTGAGCTTTTGCAGTCAGGAGTAGACCGGCAGTTGTTACCAATTTTTTTAATATTTGCAAGTAGATTTAAATCATGAACCGTAAAATTTCACACGAACTAAGCCAAAGTGCACAAGCATTTTAAGGTCTTATAGAATAAAGTTTTGCTGGAAGCTGTGATCAATATTGTTGCACTACAGTCAAAAGAGTTTTTTTCAAAACAGCTAAATGAGGTTGCAGTTTTTAATGGGTATACAATGGAAGGCAGATGGGCAGCAAGAGTACATGACTTTTGCACCTATCCTAATACAGTTACACTTATTTCAGCATGATAAATGTTTAGTAAATATACCAAATTCAAACTGCGGCATATTCTAAATAGAATGATTATAAAGACTGTGTCTAAAACCATTCATTTTTGATGTTGTATATGTAGCGTCACATTACTGATATGGCTTTCTAAAGTTAATTGTGACTTAGTTTGGCTACTTCTGTAGAAATTTAAGCATTCTGTATTAGAAAGCATATTAATTTTACAAAATTGGCCCAAAAACTATTGCAAGCATAGTACATATGATTATTTAGATTTGCACTTTTTTATACCAGTTATTTTACCTTAAGAAAGTTGTAGATAAATTTTGTATGTGTTCAAAATGCTTTAGTAAACCTGAATAACAATATTTTATACTTTTGCTAGCTACTTAACATAGTTAAGTGATACATTTAAAACTTCCTAACTTAAGAGTTGGTTTTGAATCATCATTGCACTTTTGTTGTTAACTTGTACTTTTTAGTTTAAAGTGTCAGTTGGTGACTATGTGAGCTTGTAAAGCTAAAATAGAAGTTTTTTAAACTTGCCTTGAAAATATTATTGTATGAGCATCATGAGACATTTCTCTACTGTCCTCCTCTATTACAAATAATTTTGTTGCATTGTGTTGCAGCCGAAACCATCACATTGGAGACAGGAACATGAGGAATTTATAGCAACGATACGAGCAGCAAAAACAGGAACTGCTCCTCCACCAAGTTCGATTCCTGCTGGTAAGTTTCCTTTTGCGCTGATAAAATCCGGTTCAGATTTTGTAGGAAGCTCAAAAAAATATGTAATAGTATTCCTGGAAAATCTTATTTTGCAGAGTATTGAGTGTTTATTTGTTTACTAGCATTAATAAAACATTTTAAGGAAATTTGCTGGAAAAAATGCACACTGAATTTTGCTGATTGTACTGCGTGAACTGAAGTGGTTGTTCTAGATTAGATTTGCTTTTCTAAAATGTGCTGTGATACTGCAAAAACTGAAACAACTTTTTTGTTTGTTGTGAAACCTGCTTGGGCAATGAGACTTGATCTGAGAATCTGATTTTAGAAGTTTGCAGTCTTATAAATAAATTGGAAGTCTCAAACAATTTTATCTTGTAAACTTACTCAACTTGCACAAACTCATGTAACACTTGCAGGCAGGCTTTGCCTTAACGAGTATTAGACATTGCATTTTGGGATGTAAACATTAAACATGTGTACAACTTGCACAAAACTGTAAATAATAAAACAAAACACAAATTGCAAACTATAAACAGAGATAAAGTGAAAGGAAACTGTGATATATTGTTTAGTAATTGTTAACTATGTCTTGAAAATATTTACTTTGTGCTCCCACACCTCATTATTTTTGACCTAGAAAGCAAAAACCGTTAAGCAGTGTGACTTTTCACAGAAAATAAATACAGTGCACCTGCGTGTCTTCAATGATCACTGTTAGTGTGTACCTGTATTTTACTAGCAACAGATATTGATGCAGTGTTGCTAAGCAGTGCCGGCTTGTGTAATGCAGGCATTCACCACAAGTCTGGTTTTACATATACAGACTGGTTTGTTTTGCACTGACACAAAAGTTTATTCACTCCTAATCAATGCTTACAGTACTGGTAGTGCAGTACTGGTACTGTAGTGCAAACACATAGCTAAATAAAAAGTGGCTATCCATGGCTATTTTACTCAAACTATAAAAGCAGCAATGTGTTTGTGGGGGTGGGTAATTTTTTGCAAAGGGCTGTTACAAGCCACTGAAATCAGGTTTGATAAGTGCCAAAGAACAAATTAAATTGGCTGATTTGCCTCGTACTTGTGAAAAAAAATCTGGTGTGGTGTACTGTCATTGTGACATTGCCAGAGGCTAAAACCATCTTATTTGGGGAAAGGTGTCAATATAGCACTAATTGCTGTCGAGTGTGATTGATTTGTTTGTGTGGGAATTAGCCGTAGTATCCTTCTTCAGTTTTGAACAGCTGGGTGGGGTTACTGTGCGTGCTTAGCAACCAAACTTAAACAACTTTGAGCCTGTACAATTATTGAGCTGGTGGCAATTTTATTTAGTCTATTCTGCCACTGCCATTTAACTAGCCTTGTTAGTGGAAGATATATTTTGTATACACATGCGAAAGTGGCTAAAAACTCTTCAATTGTCCAGCATCTCATCTTACAAGATATTTTTGATAAAAGATATGTTCCAGTCTCAACACAACCATCCACTTTAGATCCCAACTTGCAAAGTGCCAAAGCTTATAAAATTCCTTACGACAGTTTATAGAAAATAATCTTTTAAAATATATTTTAAGCTGTAAGATTTATTTAGTAGAGATAAAAGATTTATAAAATTTAAAAAATTGTAAAAAGTAAAAATAGTAAAAATACTGCACATGCAGTTTGCTGAAGAACAGCAGCCAGAAACAAACATCCCATAAATCAATAAGCTTATTGACATTGTGTCTGAGTATGGTAATAAATGAATCATGTCTGCTAAATAATCCTAGGAATTACTGTCTGTCTTTGAGCTAATAGGCTTATTACATTCTTTTTTCTAACTAGGATTCTGTAGCAAGAAATACATGATTATTTTCTCTGCACAAAATAAGCTCTTGTGGTTGCTGAGAATGCCTCCTGACTACCCACATTGCTTTTGTTGCTTATGATTCATCTAATTGTATATGAATAAATAGTAGATCAGACTAGACCTTACCAGGGTCTTCTTGTGAAGCTTAACACTGTCTCTGCTGTAAGAATTTTCTATTAAATTAAAATAAACGAACTTATAAGTAGCAAGTGAGGCATGTTGAGAGTTTTTCTGCTTTATATCCATGTTCAAAATGAAAATTTTGCTCTCGGAGTTATTTTTGAACTCCCTGTACATTTTACTCATTAAACAGTTGGATGTTCAGTGTAAAATTTTATAGCGTGGTGTGGTTACCCTGAGGCAAAATTTTCTCGGCTGTAAACTTATGTGCAACAAAAGCTTGCATTTTTCTTTTGCTGTAATAGCCGTTTATATAAAGGATTTTCTCCATTATGGCATTTGCCATGAATAATGATGTTAACCAGCTGGTTTTTAGTATTTATTCAGTTTGGTTTCGTTACCTAGGTTTATAGACTAGTAAAGTAGATATTCACTGAGAAAAGCAGGGGGTCTGCTGAGTTTGCACACATGTAACAATGTTTTCCTAGCTGAGTTATACAGAAACTTACTGAAATGCTGTTTAAAGCTATTAGTATTAAGTTACGACACCCTGTGTGAAATGGTTCCACCCAAAAAGAACAGAATCTGGGCTGCCATTGATCATGAATATTTTAAATTTCAGCTTAGAACCTCAGTTTATACCAACCCCAAGAGTTGTGTACTCTCTTCCTTGACATCCAGCCAAACTGAATGGCAGTTAAATATCGGTTTTACAGTGAAAATCGGTTTTAACAAATTTGGTTTAGTAAACTGCTTTACAGATGATTTTCCTACTTGTGAGCCTTAGGCCAAAGTCATCAGCGGCCCCCAAATTTGGGTCTATACTTATTGCACAGGAGCCTTGTGGGTTTGAATTTATTATATAATGAAATACCCAGTGTACACTTGAAATAATGTTATACGCTGGCACACTGCATGACAAATTAGCTTCAGTGGGCCCTGTTAGATACTTGCGTACCCTAGCCCAAAGGCCTACTATCCCTATTGGTAAATCCGGTCCCGTTACAGATGGATTATGCAAAACATTGTTTTGAAATTTAAAAATACAGCAATTTGGTAGAATAGAATTCTACTAAAATTAAAATTAGCCTTAATGTTAATAAAGCACTAATAAGGCAAGTTTTCGATAAAGCACTCATTGAAGCTACATAATATTTACAAAATAATTACTAGGCAGAAATGTTTAGCTGCAAGGTTTACCTTTTTAGTCTTGTGTCTCTAATGTCCTAAAAACATTACACATCACCCGTACGTATCTTGCAATATTATACTATTTTTCGTTTAATTTTATCATGCGCGCGTAATAGTAATTTCCCTAGTTCTGCTGACTTAGTTGGGATTGTTTTCCATTTATTTCAGATTATGTACATTGTCCATACTGTGATCGTAATTTTAGCCAAACGGCCGCAGAACGGCACATAGAATTTTGTAAATCACAAGCGATGAAGAAAGGCGGAGCTCCAAAACTTGCAGATAAAAAACCGAAGGTAAAAGAGACAGCTATGCTCCTTTATTTATTTACAAGCATTTATGCAAAAGCATAATCTTATTAATGTTGATGTAGCCAAAGTAGCCACTCACATTGTTCTTGTCTAAATTTTTTTGCAAATTAAATGGCTCCTTTCAAGAATTTGCACAATGTGCATATTTTTCAGACAGTGTTTTAATTTGCACATCACTTATTGTAAAAAATGTTTATTTACAAGTAGTTTGTCACTAATCAGTTAGCAAAACATAATTTAGCACCCTGATTTTAAAGTTCTGTTCCCATTCGTGCACATTTTACAGCTCCATAGACAGTTGATTTGTGAGAAAATGCACATTAGCCACTGCATTTTTGTGACATAGACAAATTGTTTTTCAGCAAGCACCGTCACAGATTGGCAAACCACAGCAGAAAAGAGTGAACAACCCTGCAGTTAGCACATCAAAAACTGCTGTTAACATATCAAAAACTACATCACACAATGCTACTAATAAATCGACACAGAATGTTAATAGCAAACCATCTGCTGTTACTTTGAAATCTAACTCTAGGGTTGTTAATGCACACAGTAATAGTACAAAGTCGGTGAGTTTTGTGATAGATGTGTAGACTAACATTGGTTCAATAGGTGTTGGTGGTGCTGTCTTATGCTCTGAATCTTTCTTACTGATAGGTCTTTGTTTAAACTTTGTGAATAGTTAGAATTTGTGTGTCTTGCACGAGCTGACGATCTCTTGCATGGTCCTCTAGACAAAGGCATTGTTGTTTTTCTATTGTATCCTTTCGCAAGTGTGCTGACAGAATCATATTTGTGTGACTTGTGTCTAAAACATTGCCAATAAGAATTGTCTTTTTGGAAAGGCAGACATATACAGTTTCTTTACTGTGCAGCATGCCTGTAATTTTTGCACTCTCTTTGTTAGTAATTCTCGTGATTTAAAGAAATAATACTAGAATAAAGAAATAATATTAATAAAGAATAATCTTAGTTCCTGCACATTGTTATACAAAAAGGAATTGGCTATTAGGGGCTATGCTCTCATTTTTTTGTACTCTTTGTGTTAATAGAAAACTGCAGTTTCAGTGTCAGAAAATGCATTTTTGCACCATATACTTCAACGATGTGTTTTAGGCCCGTCATTCTTATAGTCATGCTAAGATTATGTTGTTACCTGCGTGAGTTTACAAATTTTTCCCACCTTTTGCCGTTGCTTTTGTAAAATTATTAAATGACTAAAGTTTTCAATGGTTTTCTCTCATTTTTATATTATACTTATATTTTTTATCGTCTTTTGAATTTTAATGATACACTGAAGATTTTATTAGCACTAGTTTCTGAACATTTATGTTTACTTTTATTGTGTCTCGATATTGACCGGTGCAGTAACAGTTTATAGTTAGTATTAATTTCTACACTATGTTATTGTCACTAATTGTTGATCAATGGTAGGCAGTAAATGTTAATTAATGGCTTTTATTGCCATAACTGCCTGGAGAATATTTACAGTCATCACACTGATAGATTGTTGCTTAGTTAGGTAACAGCAACGACATTTGTAGTTGCTTGCAGAAATGCAGACCAATTTACATGACTTTAATCCATTGTTTTTATTGTATTGCAGTATCAGCCACCACCACCTAAAACAAAATCTGGAACCGGTGCAGGTAAGTAATAAAAAGCTGCTGCCACTTTTAGTACAAACTTTCATCAAATTACATTATGCTTTATTTGTGACTCTGACAGTTTGATTTTTTCGCAACTGTTTACTCCAGTGAATAGTTCTTCAACTCCACACTTGGACTGAAATGCCTCAGCAAGTATTTGCAGAGGTGGCAGAAGTGACGTGGTCAGTAGATGGCCTTGCAAATATGTTTACAGTGGAACCTCGACTTACGAAAACCCTATTATATGAGAAATTCAGGATACGAATCGGGCTTCGGAGAAATTTCCGTCCCATTTAACGAAAAAATTTACAAGATACGAAAACGAAAATCGAAAGTGCCGCCCGACAGTGGTCCTCCCAGAATGTATTTCGTAGCATCACGTGAACGCTTTGTTATGCGCAACACGTGAACACTTCGAAAGGTAAAGTGTCATTATTCGTAACAACATTTATTATTATTTTTCATTGATTTTATTATTTTCTCATTGGTCTTTAACATTTATGTAAATGATTATGTTGTCATTAACGAACATATTTCTTTCGGGTAGGTACAATATTTACACTTTATACGACTGGTTTTCGGGGGGGAGGGGGTGTTTCTGGAACGAGTTACGCCATTTATAGCGTAAACCTTGTCTCATAATACAAAAATTCTAAGATACGAAAACCCCTCCGGAACGAATTAATTTCGTATCTCGAGGTATCACTGATAATACAAACTCCTTCAGTTTGCGTAATTCACTTATTCATGCAGGCTAATGTAGTTTTTTTGTCTGCTTTATTTCAACTGCCTCAATTTTCTTTGACATTTTTGTTCAAAAACAGAATAATATACTTGAGCTTCATTAATACCATTTTGTCAACTTCCCTAGGTCCTGCAAAAAAGCCGGCTGGGCCCACGAAGCCCATCAACAGATCCAACAATAACAACAATGCAGGAAATAGCAGTGATGGACCAAAACTGCAGGCTCGAGCTCCAGGCGCTCCAGCTAGGTATGAGCTCAGTACTTCAACATCTTTCCTTGTCAGAAGTGGTACATGCTGTCTGTGTATTCACTTGTCGATTAATTTACTTAGCACATTTCTTCACAACCGTTTAAGTTGCCTTCTTTAAACCAATGCAGAAATGCCCTGATACTTGCGAGGGTTATTGTGCTTAGTGCAAATTGCATGCGATAAAATTTATGTGAAATTCATCTGTCCTCACTGAAAAAAGTGTGCCATACTTCTACAAGATGCAAACATGGTATCACATGTCGAGTGATAATACCTGTAATAAGCAAAGCAATTCTGACATTTTGACACTGTCTTGTTTTTGTCCCTTTTACAGCTGCTTGTAATTGTGAACTACCTTCATAAAAATTACGCTGAGAAATCATGTCGATGGTGCACTCCTGCACTGAACTCGTTATATTTGCATAGACATTTCGCAAAAGCAAATTAAGTCTAATCTTGCTTCAAAATTCTCATAATATAATAATTTCGTTTCAGAAACATGAAAGCGTCCAATTCTACAAATAATAAACAATCGTCGTCAAAATCTGCGCCAAAACCCAAATCAAAACAAACGCCCATTGCTAATAACACGCATGCAAACCATGAACCACTGCATGACCCATTCAATGATGATCCATTTGCGGGTGCACAGGAGATGCAGTTTACCCGTCCCTCATCCGAACGCAATCTGACAATTCCTCGTAAACAATCTGAGGAAAGCGGATACTATTCTGGGCAATATAGCCCAACAATATATCCCTCCTCGTACAGGTATATCTGTGCTTAACGTGTGCTTAATCTCTCCTGCACGTGTGCTCAACCATGATGTACCTTGTCATTCTCACCCTGAGATTACTAAAATGAACTTACAATATCTGTTTTTGCTGTGGATGCAGTGATTGCACACCGTTTATTTCTGGCACATCTTTGTTGCATATACCTGTACACATTTGAAAAATTTCCATTGTTTTACTGTCTTCGTATCAAAACTGTTTTTGCTAGTGTCACTGCATTTATATCCTTACAGCTGGCCATTTCTAACTATTATTCCGCTATGTTCACAAATTGTATAGATCTGAAAAAAATGTGAATTTTGGTGTCTTTTATGTGTATAGCTGACTAACTGAAATTTCTTTTAGTGTAAATTTCTGTCAGTACCCTCTCTACCTTTGTTAAAAACATCTGCACTCAATTTAAGAAAATTTAGATGCTGAAGTCTTTGCAAGAATGTATTTTTATTAATTAATAAATTGAAAACTCAATGATATTGATAAATAATATCATTAAAATTTAGGACGAAACATTTATTAATAAAATATACCTTCTGTAAAAAAGATACCTTCTACACCTGGGCAGTACAAAAATATATTGTATACCTCACAATTTGAATTCATTTTTATTCAAAACTCAAGGTAACAGTATTAAACAGTTTAGCATTTCAAGTGGAGATTGACATTCTAATATAAGGTTTGCAAAAATGATACACTGCTTTTATGTTAAGACGTAATATGTGGTCTGAAAATGTGACAAATGACAATGGTATTATTACTGTTTAAATGTTTTTATCTGATTCTCAATTTTCTTCTTTCTAATTCTGAATGTTTTTCTGGTGTATTTTTGACTATTTATTGTATTAAATGTGTTTTTGCATGTTCATATGTATTTATTTGTAATTTACAAGTATTTATTGTTTTATTATTGAAACTTCAGCAAAAACATGTACTAAAATATCTTTATTTGTGTGCTCATGTGACAATTTGATTTATTCACATTACATGCCTAAAAAATTGTAGAACTTACTTACATTTTTTCCTGTTTTGATACAAAATTTTCTTTCCTGTAATTAGACTCAAATATTTAATTCTTTTTGACATTCTTATTCCTTTATGTTGATCTTATTCTTGATTTTAGTAATAAACCTGGTGCTGGACAACGATCGCAACTGCCTCGTCTATCCCGGCCTGGATCCTCCACGCTTTGTCCGGAGTGCGGTGGAAAATATCCGTCACCCCATGCAAAGTTCTGTGTCGAGTGCGGAGTCAAACGTGCCAGCCTTACATAATCATCTAATGTCACAGCAACACCTTTTGTTTAAATACAAAACATTTGCTTTTTGTTCCAAGAGATTTGTTATAAGCTGTGTATCTGACATTTTTACAATTTGAAAAATGCATTTTTGCTTTTAAGAATATTTTGCATTCACTTTTATTATTTTGTTTGACACGAACCATGTGCGTTTTGAAAATGTAAACTACACAGAGATTTGTCTTTTTTGAAGAAACTGTTGAACAACAAATGTAAATTCACAGTAGTAGACTTTGTTATCAAGAAACTGCATCAGTTCAAAAAATGAAAATAAAAAGATGAAAGTTGTTTGTTTTTTTAACCCTGTGTTACATACAGAAGTTCATAGCGAAAAATACTTTCAAACATTCGTACCTTCATAACATTTGAGGGCTTTTGAAAAATAAAAGGCCTACACTTTGCACACTAGGCCTCGTACACTTCAGTTTTGCACACTTTTTGGCATTAGTAACTTAGTTCAGGAACCCCAAGTTTATTTTGTTTAATTTTTGTGTAACATCTTTTAAATATATAGCACATAGCACATAGCATATCAGATATCAGCTGTTGTACAACTTGACTAAGTACCTGTTCTATGATTGTAGGAGAGCAGAATAGAGACATATGGGTTGTTAAGTCACCTTATGCATCATTGAAACATTCTTAATAATGTGTAACCAGAAAAGCATGTGTCGTTTCTTGTGTGTAATAATGTAATTTTGATGGTCTAAGTATTTTAGAAGCACAAACACTGTGCATAGGTTGTTTGGCCTAAGCATCAGATCCAAGTATAAAAAAACATGAAAGAGAAAGATCGTCTATGGTCTAATGCTATTTGCCTTGAGAAAATTTAATTATTTTTTAACAATGAGAGTTTAATTTCCATGTTCTTTTTATTTATTTAGTTTGAAATCCATTTTTTGTTGTCCTAATTTTTTGTTTAATTCTCAAGGTTACTGCTATTTAATATTATTGCAGTGCTAAAAGAAATGTTTTTATATTGGGCACTGTTTGTAACAAATACATAGATTCGTTCTGGTTGTGTAATTTTCGACTTTAGGGTGGAAAAGTTTAAATTTATTTTGCATTGTCAGAACATTTGTGGTGTATACTTGCTCCAAATGCTTTTGAAAAGTTACTATGTACATTTTGTAAGGTTAGTAAGTGAGTAGATATTTCGATAGTCAGTGCAAGTTACTCAAACTAGATTTGATCTTAACATTTTACTTGAACTATAACAATCATTTGTTTTTGTTAGTAGTTAAAACCATCTATGCTGAACATATGGGCCACAAGGTTTGTAAATTTTTAGTGATAATTACAGGGAAAAGATGTCACCTACATTAACAAATTTTAAGTATGCATCCTCTAACGTATATATTTTTGATTTTAGGTACAATTTTTTTATTATATTACATTTTACTTTAGAAACTTGATTATGTGACATTCCAAAGTATTCTACAGTCTTTCATACTCTAGTCTTAGCAATTCAATTCAATGCTTATATTATATAAATAAAAGACTTCAATTTTTTACTCCAGGCATTTCAGTAAGATTCCCGCTTAGCTTTTATGAAAGTAATCCAGTTGTAATTGTGATTAAAAGCTAGTAATATAGATAGACAAACATTTATGTATATTATTTTTACAGATTAGTCTATAGGCACTTATTTATTTGTGTACTCTCCTTTTTGCACTTAAAATAAATCTTATTTAACAAGCATCATTGTGCCTTGTTTTTCTACTGCATTTTCAAAATTAATGAACAATGCAACTTTGCCATGCAAATGCCAATGCAACATTAATGAACAAGTTAAAAGGTTTTTGCTTGTTTTTCACAGACATTTCATTATGTAGAATCAGGGTTCCCACTGTCATGGAAAATCCTTGAAAATACAGGCTATCCTGGAAAGTCATAGAGAAGTCAGAGAAAGTGATGAAAATAGAGCGAAAAATCAGGGAAATTGGAAAGGGTTGCAAAAAATATATTTTTCCAAACATTTTTCAGATTTGCAATCAAATGAAATTTTGCTATGGCAGGCTCCCAGTTTCGATTTCTGTTCCAAAATAACGATTGGATTAAGAAAGTTTATTTATTGTAATTAGTGTTATTTCGTTAGCACTACTGCAACTATGCCGACACATTATCAGTATGCGTGTGAATGTCCATACATAAAAATGTTAGAATGTGTTATGCTGGTAATGCAATTCCTGCTTATCTTGGTTATGGAAAATCAATATTTGGTCAGGGAAAAGTCTGGGAAATTTATTTTAAAATTCTGTGGGAACACTGTAGAATAAATTGCTCTTCATTATTATTAGATGACAAATGACTAAATAATGTACTTTGTTATGATAAAAAATATAATAAATAATCATTATTTGCAGCTCTTGCAAGTGACTTGGATGAAGTCACTAAATTTCAAAAACAAATTTAAAGATCAGATAGCTGCACACAATGAACTTCATTACAGAAACACCATACAAACACATGGCAAGTATTTTTTGTGGTGAGAAACAAAGGTAAAAAATAAATTACTAAAATTCAGTTGCTTTTGCCACCTTATGCGAGAACTTCTGGGTAACATCGAAATACATTGAAGCACGAGACAAACATGACAATTATCCTAATAAATTTATTCACATGTTGCAGACACATGAAAAAACAATAACTATGTAACAATATATTTAAAAACATCTAAAAATAACTACTCTACAAAATTGCTTACAATATATTTAGGCCACAAAATTACAATACTTTTTCAAGCACTAAAAATAGACTATCACAAAGAACGAAATAAAAAGTGTGGACTGTGAGCAAGGATGAAAAACTGTACAATAAAATCTGCAAAGAAAACACAGTACTAGCTAATGACAGACGAAGAACAAGCTAATGATTTACATATGTTGTTAACTTCAATGGGTGTGATATTAAAAAGTGTTAAAAAACTTAAGTTAAAATACCTCTTTATTACAATAACAGCTAAAACTGACACAAAACTGTAATTTAAGTAAGTTAAAAGCCGTACTAAAGCTATTTAAATGGGTTAAAAGGTACAGCAATGAAACACATGCCTGCCAATCAGCTTTCGCTTAGGAAAGACAAATAAGTGCAACTCAAGAAATGTCTGATTTGGAATCTCCAAACAATACTACACAATTCTGTAGAACTACAAGCTTTTCCTTTTAGAAAACTTCAAAAAGGCATGCATTGGAACTAATTAATGGACACCAACTAATTGTGAGCCCAGGAATTGAACCAAGGGTTTTCTCATTGATTGGACTTGCTAACCAAGATATACAGTATATAATACCAGGCTATACAGTATACGTAGGTTTGCTTATGAATGTTGAATTTGCCGTGACAGAAATTTGTTCTCAAAAAACGTATATTATCAGCCAAATGCACATTAATAGCACATCTGATATCTGAATGAACAGCACTACTTTAGACACAAATCAACAATTATTTGAAAAAAGGTAAATGAGTCAAAAAGTAACTGCAGTATAGAAGTTTAATCATTCAGCAATAATCTCACTAATATGGACGATTAAAAACACAAATTACACAACAGTTTATAATAAAAATAATTTCTTACGTGATTTAATCTGACTAGGTGTTTTACTCAGAGTTTGATCTTGTATAATTTCAGCTTGAAACCGAGTAACTCTGTTAGTGCTGCAGAAAATGCAGACAAGACGACAACTTTGGTGATATTGTATAGCAGTGGATTTGCAGACATCCCAGATATCTTGAATGGACTCTCCAATTCCTACAAAAAAGTTACAACAACATTTAATATAAAACAGTTGCTTGTAACTGATACTACATACAGGCAATGTGGACTTAAAACATAGTGCATGTAATTTTACACATTGAATAACGATGCTGCAAACTTTGTGTCATATGCGCAGTGTAAGAAAAAGCAGCAAATAACTTTATAAAGTAGCTGCCTTGCTAATGTAATCTTTAAACATAATACACTGATTAAAGTAGAGCTAGCTTTGCTGCATGTCTGAAGATTGCCAGGCCCAATACAAATAAAAAACAAATAACATAACTAATAACCTCACATACAGTTTATGTCTTGAATAAAGTAGCACTTAATTCTAACAACAACTGAAGACCTTGTACATAGTACAAGTAATCATACCTTGAGTAATGCTGCAGCTAGTTTTGTGACATGATTTGCTAACATCAACTCATTCTTCTTATGAGGCTTCTGCTCCATTTGCAAATACAAATTAATCTATAAATTAAAAATAATAAATTAAGTTACTTCAAAGAAAATGTCACCATCTGAATTAAATTAGAATTAGGTAGAAGTGAAGTATTAGGTTTTAGACATTTAGAACAGAACAGTAAGATGTTCTACGGTAACACAGAAAAATCAGGCCCAGAATAAGCACAGATGACACTAAGCATGTTTTATCAAGGCACCCTTGCAGGGTCACAGATTTTTATCTGTCACTTAGTAACTAACAGAATGCAGAATGGTAAATTAGAATGATAAACAAACATCAACTTTAACACATCACTGATATTGGTCAAAAGTATAACAAAAATCCACCAGGATAAGAGAAATCCTGTCGCATTCAGCTTACATCACATCTAAATGTGGCTCTGGCACTCCAGGTTTAAACGGTGCAGGTTGTCTTAAATCAGTCCACGGTCTATTCTGCCCTTGTTAGCTAAGCACACTCCTAGCCTTGCTTACAAATAATTGTAAAAAATCTAAATATGTACTCTCAAATTTGGGTAAGCCATTAGACCATGATACTACTTATAGATGCAACTAAATCTAGATGCAACTAGCATCATTATTATTTATACTAAAAGAAAAATGGTTAAAATATAGGCTTAAAACCTTTAATGAAAACCTTTAATTAAAAAAGGTAGCCATAAATACCTAGTGTTATCAAATACGTTTTATTTACTATAGTTCTTTCACAATAAGTTTTCAATAAAAGCACACACACATACTTTGTCAAAAATATCTCCATGAATATATTATACTATATATTAGAAAATACTACATTTTACCTGTTCAGTAATGAGGACAGAAAGGTTACAATATTTGCGGTTTATTTTTGTTCCTAGAGTCATGAAACGCAAGAGAAAAGCCGCAATACCAAGACTCCAAGCCAAAATCTCCCAATTGAATAGTGAATTAAGAAAACTGGAATGATCTGTAATCAGCTGCATGAGAATAAAATAAAATTATTTTACGTTACTTATATTTAAAAACGATTGCAAGTAAACGGAATGCTAATCTACAGTAACTAAAAAGTGTTCTGTTATTTTTCATTCTTGTCTAATTTAATTGTTTAATAAATTCATTGTTTAATAAAAAACCACAAATGCCTTAAAGAAAAACATATAATAACTATTTAACTGATCAAGTAATTACACATATTTTAGATAGCTTTGCGTATGAAAGTATACACATGAAAGCAGCACAAAAATGCATTTATAAGTTGCTCAGCATTCTAAACATAACAAACACAGAATAGTCTTATGTAAAACTAAATAATTTTTTGTTTTATCCTAGCTTTTGATTTATTTTCAAATTCATTATTTTTCATTGGGGTTCTTAAGAATTCAAGGCAATACCTACAGCTAAACCGCACAACAGTGAGAATATGCTGCATCTGGCATGAGTAGAACAATCAGCAATGCAAACAAAAATCATTTTTTCGTGAACTACAGCGACAATGACAATGGATACACTTTTTAGTGGTGGGATTCATTAATCACTTTAATTGATTATATCTCTATGACGTTTTTATTTCTGATTATTGATTATTTTTTCAGGTGTCGATCAAAATCAATTGTATTACCCATACCATTTTCAACTATTTTTTCAAAAAACTCACAAATATGGCACAAGTTTTCTGCTGTAAGATAGCTGGCTTATATGCAAAGATTTCTGAATGTGCACGAAAACCAATTACAATTGATTATCGAAATGGTTTTATACCCCATTAATCGAAAAATACAACTGATGTCCCACTACTAACACTTTCACTTTGCATTTCTTGCCTCGAATGTAATGCAGAAACAAAACAGGAACAAAACCTGAAACAATTTTGTTTCTACTATATATGAGAATGTGGCAGTTTACGTTTCAGAAATCAAAACACCACAAATAATTTGTACAGCTGCCCCACAACTGGGCTAGAAATATTTTCAATTTAAGTTTTGGCCTGGAAGTGTCTTAGTGAATTTAACAACACTGAAAGTTATACAGAATACAAAGAAATATGGTTTGGATAGAGAAGTACATACTTGAACACACAGGACTGAAAATAAGCATAAGTCGATGAGAAACGCTGTAGATACAATCACATCAACTGATCGCTGAGGACCTCTTCTCTAGAACAGCAAGAAAATGCATCACTACTTGAAAATATTAAGGTTTACATTAAGCATCGTGTTCAATACCTACAGCACAAGCATATAAAAAGCTTCTACCAAAAATAGTAGAGGTGCATCCACATGCAGTGTTCAGTAAGCATATCCACTAATCACACATTATATCAGAGCACTTCAAAACTTAATCAAAGCCTAAATGATTTCGCATTACAGAGACTACAAAAAGTAAATTATATCATTAACATCCCAACACGCCTCATAAATGGAGATGGATATATGACCTAAAACTTCCTCTCGAGGCACTCTAAGCAATATAATCTAAATCCGAGCTTAATGTCTGTTATAATAACACATTAACATGATAAACAAATGCAGTTTTGACATCATCTTAACAACTTAAAACTGAAAAAAAGGCGAAATGACTACCAACGAACTATTATGATGGAAAGTACATTGTGTTATACTACCATGCAGAAGTTACTCACGTAACTAATTTACTGTCGCATCGTGTTGTAGGTGCAATGTGACTATTTCTGCAAGATGTCCTAACTCTTTATTCAGGTCACCTGGATTCAGTGTCACAAAGCCATCACTAACTTAACGATGCCATTATTAATAGTTAAGTAATAGTGTCATTAACTTAGAGAAGACTTTGTGAAACTGACCCTGGTGATCTTATCTCATATAAATGTGTAACTTTTTGTTATATATTATTTGTTTATTTTCAAAAGGTAAAATCAACCGAGAAGCAAATCTTACCTTAAGATAGGATCTGAGTGAGAGCCAGGTTTTGATGTTCCTCACTTTGTTTAGCCTAAAATGAGGCAATTCTGATTTCTCTGCTCGTCTGGCCGACGTGAGATGACAAAAAAATTTAGCATAACAAAACCTCTGTAAAAATAGAAGCTATTAAATAAATTATTTGGTTGCTTTGTTTACAAAGTTCATTAAACAACTTCTTTGGAACTCCTGTTAATTGCGGTCTTAATAGTGTAAAGATATGTTAGCCTCTGTTGCTTCAATAATAGCTTCATAGAGGGAGAGGCAAGTGTTACAAACAATTTACAAAATACCATAAGCAAGTGACTGCTACCCATTTAAAATTAAGCTAATTCTTTTCAAACAGAATTAATTTCAAAAGTGACTACAAACACACACACGTACAGGAAGACATAGAAAAAGTTAACAAAGGTGACGTAAATGCCATAGAAAATCTCAGTGTTAAATGTGCACTAAGAAATATGTAACCAACCTGTTTAAATGTTCGTTCAGCAACAGACAACAAAAAGAAAAAGGTCCCTGCAAGACATAAGCGTTCAGCACAACCTATGAGCAATACAGACAGCTGCCTAGAATGAAAAATAATATAGCCATTTAAAGTGTTTAATTATATGCATGTCAAAAACTAATAGTTACCAATGATAAATTAAAGTACATATTACTTCATTGCACGGTAACTATGTAATATGATTTTGCAATAATTCAATCCAAAAGAACATTGCACATGACATGAGCACAGGTACACATGTACAAAATAAAACAAACTTAACAAGGAGGAAGATGACTGGACAACCTGAGATATCAAACTTTGCTTCAAGGCCATCTGTGACAATCATCTGCCCAAGACATCAAAGACCAAGTTCAGTAACTAAAGACACTTGCAAGTCCAGTCTAAATTTGCAAGCTTCATAACCCCTCCGCCCAAGAGAACCTGCACGACACAAGACCAGTCAAATTTAATCAATGAATTCCCTCCCTTGAGCCCAAAACAGCTTTATAAGAGATTTTAGCAGGTCAAGACATCCGTAGCCTCTATTAACCATAAACATAAACAAGCCTAAAAAGAGCTGACAGAATTAATGTAAACTTAGATATGCTATAGACAATGTTAGCATACCAAGACAAAGGGTTAACATATCTCAGTACTTGAAGAGATATTGCTTGGAAAAAACAGGTAAAGGACAACTGAAATGGCAAATCCCACATTAAGGTAAATTTTATAAAAAATGGCGTTGTTAAATACATCAAAATATTGACATCACAGTGGTTAATAAACAATTACCACATTTTTAAATGTCAAAACTTTCCAGAGCAACTGATGCAACTGAATGTCCGAGAACTTATACATTTTTTTACAAAATCACTGTTGAGCTGGTGAAAAATAGTAATATCTGCATTTTATTTCATTAGTTGAAATAGTTTAATGGATACAGAAGATATTTGTTAAATTTTAAACTCAGTACTTCAAATTACATAATGGCACTTAGTCTCAAGAGATATACAAGTTTAACTCTAAATGGAAGTCATTACATAAAGCAATATATAACAAGGATGTTTCAAGATGTTAGTACACTATTAACACAGCAGTTATTTCATTAGTTTTAAACTTATATTTTGCTTGATAATTTAGATACTCAAAGATCTAGAAGTAAAAGTGAAAAAAGATAATGTACTCAAATAACAGTCCTAACTACTACATACAGTGCAAAGAGTTTACTTTCTTTTACAGTTAAAAAAACACCTAAATGAAAAACAAGCAGACCACTGTACAGACAATAAATCATATTCCTAAGTTCAGTTTAAATCACAGAATCCAAAAAGCAAGGCAGTAATTTTTTACCTTATATCGCTGCTGATTATAGCAATAGCTGATCGTTTCAACTCAGCACCGATGGTACTCATTGTCGTAATGTTCCCTGTGTCAAGGTGTGCCTTCTCCACAATATGAAAGCCAAATGGTAAGATAGCAAGGGTTACGGAAAGTATCAAGCCTATGTACAGGTAGTCGTCACAGTCCTGCACTTGCTCCACCTTCTGGATAATCGTGGAAGCGATATCGAATAGAGAGAGGTCCACCTTTTTACATTCATTGTACTCCCAAATCCGACAGCTTACTGCATTATAAAACAAAAGACATTTAATAAAAAATAAGCGAACAAATTTTGACGATTTGCACAACTAAAATTATAGAGAGTTGTCAAAAGAGATTATGAATAGAATGTGGAGCTAACATAAGTCATATGTCTTATTCAAAATAAGAATTGAAATTACTTCTCACAATTATAAAGTTTGTAACTAACTCTTAAAAGCACTGACACACTATTAACTTTTGTCTTCTCACTACTTCAATGAAAATCACAATTATGTCATCACCATATGTGACTTCAGATAATCAACTTTTTTGTCCAACAAGGATCGTAAGTGAGTTAAATTCACCAGTTGGCCAACTTTTCCACAACATTTTCCAACATTGCGAAATCGATAACAAGAGAATAAAAAATATAAGTTCTGTAAAAACTGTGTGTAATATTAGTGCAACAACAAAAAGCACAAACAGTTACAAATTCTTTAAAATTATGCCGAATTTTAAAGACAGCTTACATGGCAGTTAAAATATCAGATGTCCGCACCCTTTTCGCAATTTATCATGTCATAGAATTTGGATAGCTCGTTTAGTAAAGCAATACTAGCATGCACTACACATTACCATGATATCTACAAATTTAACAAAACATAATTGCCAAAAAGTAGAGAAAATATGCAAAGCCACAGTTGCAACTACATTGCGAAAGGGTAGAAATAGTAATACCTAATAAGCAAACCTGCAAACAGTAACTACACAGCACCCGTAAACGTTTGCCTTACAAAATACTTGTGAAAACGGTTTTTGTAAAAGTAGTGATAGCATGCTAAAACCAGTTTTCTCTACCTGCACAGTATACAGTGTGCAGATATATTAAATAAACAATAACAAATAAGCATTCAAAATCCCCTCAGTCTGTTAAAGCAACATTAGTCTAAAACTGACAACACCACGTGTTAGTTACAGCACAGCGAAGACAGTATAGCAAAGTGTCTAAACATTAATGTTGCCCTCTACAGAGATTATTATTGAAATAACAAACACACTTTAATAAAGGAAAATATTTGACAGTTCTTGCATATTATTTATCCATGACAATTTTTCATTTAATTGAAAAAAAATGTTATTTTTTTAAATATGTTTAGGCTTGTAGGTATGCCTTTAACTCTACCAATTAGTTGTAGTAGTTAGTGATTTCATTGATACTTGTAAAAAAAGCTCTTAAAGAATGAAATGTCTAAATACGAATTATAACATTGCTACCCCATGAAGCGCCTCAAAGCCATTTCACAAATATCTGTGACTTCTGTTTAATTTTCAGTGACAAGCAAAATGAACGTAAAACGAAACATATTCATAGTAGATTTTGTGACGGAAAAAAAAGCAGTTTTTATGCAACTAGATCGCTAAAAATTCAGAGAATGTTTGCAAAAACTTGTCAATAATTTTTATAGATTTTTAATACTATAAACAAACAGAAGGCTATAAAAGATAATAACTAATGCTAATGAGATTATACGATCACGTTTCCAACGAGCAGCACAAATCAGAACAAAATCATACCATGCGGTTGTCCTATAAACAAGAAAAAATAAAACTTAACTTACAACAACATCGTGCAATATAAACTCCACAAAACTCAATGACACTGTAACATCGTGCAATACAAACTGCACAAAACTCAATGATACTAAAATCACTTTCCAGCAATTAAAACAAAAAAAAATTAAATTAATATTAGTGGGAAGCTAGCAAAGAACACTCAGTAGATGACCTTACAGGAAGAGACAACCTATCGATATAGCTAATAAGAAGATGGCTTAATCTTTGTGGTTATTATAAAAAAAGCAGTAAGTATTACATTCGAAGTTAATGTTGTTTGTAGACTTTAGCGCACTTCTTATCTACGGAGGTGTTATTATGCACTTCTCAAAAACCTACTTCCCACTATAGCAACTCAAGAGTGTTTTTACCAAATTCCCACTGACGAACAAGTAGCATGCAAAAAATGTCAAAATGCTAAATTTACCAGAACATAAAAGTATTGGAAAATGTCATTTAAAATGCAAGGCCCATTTTTCCTACATATTTTTCGGAAAAGAAATTCATATACACGCAATAATGCACCCACTGAGCATTTCACGATAACTATTGCATGCTAGTGTCTTTCAGATATATTGCAAAGTAACATGAAACTTTAAGTGTATGCTTCCTGCTGGGACAAAAGATTTTGTTCTAACAGTTTATAGGGGTAATCACATTTTGCATGCTATGGATATTCATGATAAGTTTAAAAACACAAGCATAACTACAGTAGAAGTGTAAAACTGTTTGATATTTGTCAAAATGAACCAACATTTAATTAGTACCTCTGTCTGATTGAGTATAACAACCAGCAGTCATTCCAATGTCAGGCCCCTATAAGAACATCATCAACATTATTAACAGAAATTTTCATGAATGTATGTTTCGAAAACAAACTTAGGAGGTAAGATGATTTATATTATAATTTTTATCTTTAGGAAATAATTAATAAGGTATTCTGAAACATCCATTTAAATAAATTTATAAATTAAAAATATTTCTCAGAAATTTTTCGGAAACAATTCAATATCACTAATTTCAATGTTTAGATGCCAAAAGAGCAATGAAAAACAACTACTCCATAGGCAAAACAATTAAGTTTAAAAAAATAGGCAAACCGTATAAAACAACCACCTTGTCCACACCATACAAGTGTCATAATTGCAAAAGATCATACTATACCGAGTATATTAAAACAGACAGTGCAATGCCTACGCAATATTTTCTATCACAAAAAAAATGTAAATGTGATAAGTTTTGCTTTGATTAATTACTTGATTTTTAATATATATTAAATTTTGTAATGATCACTGTGTTGTCATTGTAATTATGATTGCAATTAAAATAACGAGATAGAAATAAAGAATTAAACCCAACCGGGTGTTCAGTCTTAAGAATAACAGTCTTATGCAAAGTGTATTTTTCCCTGTTTGAAAATCATTTGAAAAACCAGGAAACTGTTGGGAAAGAATTTTCATTACAGATACTATCCAATCAACAGCTAGAGTATGTACAGCTTAAAACAGTAAAATTCTTGAACAACTCCTAAAGAGGATCACATCAGAACAAAAAGATAACGGGCAATTTGCTGCTAGGATTCTATTCAAGTGTAGCTGACCATGTTTAACACCAGATTACTCCTCTCTCTCACTAACGAAAAGAAAGTTATGCTTACGTTAGATGAAGCCCATCCACCAGTATCACCTGCTACATAATCGTCACTACCAGTCACCTGAGTGCTTACAGAGCTGTCACTAGTCACTCCATCTGTGTTTGACCCCAATGACCAGTCCATTTCTCCCAAAGAATCCTGAATGAAAACAAACGTAAATTATATATTATACAGAATGCATGATCTGGCATAGTAAGATTTTGTATTGAAAAGTGTCTGCAGCAAATGTAGTAAGTAATAAAAGTGGAAAAGTAAAGAAACTATAATATTCAAAACAAAGCCTGGTTCTACTTTTCAGCCATATTTGCAACCGTCCACACACATTTTACTTTGCTAAAACAGTGTATAGAAAGTGTATTTTTAGTTTCATTTACTTAGTAAAAAATCAACTGATTTAAGGAATTTTTAAGAGAACAGCCAATTAGTATAATTGACAACCAGAAAAAATAACAATAGTGTAGCTAAAATTACTCAGCTCTTATTTATATAAAGCATAATGTTATTTTTTGTGTAAGCACTACACCGACTCAATATAATTCGTCATGCCAGATATAGTTAATGGGTATGAGAACAATCTGTTGTGTCTTAAGTTAGCAATTATTCAGAAAAACTTGCAGATTTGTGAAAATGTCTTATTGCATTTATTCTGCTATGGTTTGCAGATTAGCTGAATAGTATCTTTAGTAAAAAAGTTTGCATCAAGAAGAAATTATGTCAGCTATCAATAAAATAAAATTACATAAGTATTAAGCAAAACACTGATTACAGCTTTGCCAGTGAAAATGGCTATACACAACAAACTAATAAAGACCTATGAGTTATAGCCATAGCCACTCCCCTCACTTTATTTTGCTTAAACTTTTTTGTACAATTTATGTGGATACATACTGTGAAAAGAATGAATTGTAAAGTTATAACGTGAAGTCCAAATAATTGTCTAAAATTCACTTTGCTTACATTAAGAATAAATTAAATTAAAAACCTTAGTATTAGTATTACAGTCAGAATCACTGTAACTGTCTGGACTTTCACAACTTGATTGTCTCAATGTTGTCTGAGGTGGTTTCAGTCGATCAATAGATTGCTTCCTTTCCATGTCCAAGTCATCATCACATGAATTCGTATTATGGATGGATCGCTTACGAACAAATGAGCTGCATAAAAAAAATTATAAAAACAAGTACATATAGCCAAACAATTTACATTTAAATATGGTCTCCATAACAGACAAACTAAAGCTTTCATATGTAACAAGTGCAAGCACATAAGTTTTTGCGATGAATCCTAATACAAGGATACTTTCTTCAGACTTGTGCAACTAGGAATTACATCTGCATTTAAGACATCGCTTAAATGCATTTCTTCACAAAAATGGATTTGTTTTTGCCATTGACAGATCTTTAGTAACTTACTTACAGAATGAGAACCTTCTATTTTATTCTGATCAGCTTGCTGAATTCTATGGCTTTCAGTAAAACGTAATGCACTGTAAGCTACAATTTCCCATTGAAGGATGTTAAGCAGTTTATACAGTAAATTTCCAGGGCTTAAGAAATTAATGTTTGTATGTGACATTTAAATCTAGCTTAACTGCTGAAGTGGAAAAACTCTAGGTTTGAACACAGAGTCAAAAAATTTATTTTATGTAATAAATTTTGTTTACATGTAATGTATATAATCAAGAATATATTATTCTTGCTCAAACACACTGTTTAAAAAACTATATCAAATCATCAAGCATCGTATTTCATCTCCTATTAAACTATATAGTTTTACCGAAAGGTACTGTGCATTTTCGCACAAGAAATAAAGAGAAATTATGAATGAACACTGAAGACATACTCATCTGCAAGCGAGCAGAGCATTGGAGTTTCCGGATTATCCAATGACAAAATTTCTCCCTCTGGCTCTGGAAGCTCTGTGGGTGGAACAATTTCATCAAAGGAGAGACAGGCTAACCCAGTATCCTCTTGTTGACAGGATAACTGACATAAAATAGTAAAGGACTATAAATAACTTTATGAAAACATAAAATGTTTAGTGGGGAAAGCACTGAAATGCTGTAATAAAACATTCATATAAATAGTTCAAAAACCAAAATGTAAGACAGAAAACCACAAGCTCTGTCTACAAGTATAATATAGCAAACAACTTTGTCAAAATACAAAATTACAGAAAGAATATAAATGATAAACAAATAAGCACAAAAAATAAAATATTTTCGTAAAGTATTTTGTGCAAAAAAATAAACTAATGTTTAAAAATTTTCATACCACATTAACCACTAAAGAGTACGAATTGGCTGGTTCTTTTGAGAGGTGAATATTGAGAGGGTGAGGAAGCTTTTAAATTCTGACGAAGTCTATATGGTTGAAGAATTAAAAACTGTGCACACACATAAATGAAAATACAAGAAAAACTCATTTCTCTGGTCCATAATAAAACCACTAAAGAAATAATGCTTTTAGATCGCATTAACAGAGGCCTTGTCAGAGCTCGAAAGATGAGAAGGATATAATAATACGAGTGCCATTTAGCCTATTCTCGATACTGCCATTTTCATGCATTAACAGAAGTCTAAAGCTCCAGCATTTTGTAATGCAATTCTAAAAGGCAGTGTGAATATACAATGAAGTCACAATTCAATAATGGAGGCGATCACATCATATTTTAAAAGAAGGTCATATATGAAATCTGTACCCACACTCATACTTTTCATAGTACAGTTTAAAAACATGTTATTATTGCCAAACAATGGCCAAGAACAAGCATAATATTCAGGCATTCATCTTTGCCCTACAGACTACATACTATACTTTGACAAACATGAAACAAACTCTTGATTATGAATACATGAATGCAAACAAACTGTCAAATATCATAATAAATTTTAACAGCCCAAATCAACCTGTTTGTAGATACAGTAGGTGCCGCTTAATAGACTCACTTTGGGACCGACGTGTTTTGACCCAATTAACAGATGGGTGTAGTGTTACAGGTATAAGTATGAGTCACTAGCTTACTAAGCACTGCAAAGGTTTTTAATGAATTTTAGAAATGAAATAATATCTAAATTTCTTTGTGCAGTTAAAAATTAGAAAAAATATTTAAATATTAATTTATATTAGTGAATTAGCAATAAATTAAAAACTATACTTTTCTAAATCACAGACTTATTTGCTTATTTGCAAAAATTACAAAAATTCCTTCAAAGTCGGTTGCTTCATTTTCTCGAGAAGAAGTTGGCCCAGAAAGTTCTCGTAATTATGAAAACGTTAAAAATCTGATGTTGTGTATGACTAAAACAGCTCTGAATTGTCGGTTCACTTAAATTGCTCTTATTTGCTGTACGATGTTTACTCTTACCATACCAGCTGATTACTGTACCTGCATCTTTGACTGTTAACTCATTAAGCCTGACAGTGTGATTTGAAACAAGAGCATCAAACAGAAACCACTAGGCAAGTAATTAAATGTTTAGCTTCCAGAAATTCTTTGGGTAACAATGGGCTAGCAGGTAACAGATTCAAAGCAAAACCGCTATCCTAGCATATTAGTGCATGATAAACGTACCTGCTTATAAACAAAACGGTAGTTAACATGATTGTTTCTGCATACATAGTGCACAAAAGGGAAGTAAAGGTGACATAAAAGTAGGAAAAGCTCTTTTGGCACATACAAATATCTTATTTTAAGTAGGTGAAGGAAAATACTGAGTCAATTATGCGGAGTTATTTCAGTCAATTACAGCTAGTTTTTGTGTGTATTTGAATAGAAGCGGCCCGTTCCAGGCAGTTTTGAGCCAATTAAGCAATTAAGTCTATTGACCGCGAGTCTATTAAGCGGCGCCTACTGTAGGATGAATTTCTGATATGTAGACATGAACCATCAGTTACCTAAAAACTGACTTATTCATGGTTAATTATCCTAACATTGTTCTAATATGTGAGCTGAACCATAATATGTTAACTGCCCATATACATATATAATATAAAAGCCATTAAATACCTGTTCGAACTCTGGTGAATCAGATTCATTGTTACTTTCAGTATTACATGATATCCTTGTTTGCTTCACTTTATCTTTCTAAAAACATGAGTAATTAGTACCAGTTTTCATAGGTGATTTGTAGTACAAGTCTTAAAATTGACAAAAAAGAAACAGCTTGTATTTTTGCAAAATCTTCCTTGTGACAGATTTCCAACAAACAAAAAATCAACTTCTATCACCGACCAAAAGACCACATATAACTCAATATTGTAAGTAAAAACTATTTAATACATACGTAAAATACCTTGTTTAATATATTTTCACCCCTAATGTTTTGGTTGCATTTTGGTTTAACTATTTTTCGACGGAGACTAGTACTAGATGAACTTTTCTTTGATGATCTGCAAACAAAATCAAAATACAGTGAATACATTTACTCATGTATACTCATACAGATTAGTGTCTTTTTCTGAGCAGTTCCCAATCGAACTCACAGCTGGTTGCCGTATTTATCTTTTAGCAGCTCAACACGAATCATAACAAACATCTCAACATAGCCTCGCTGCCATAGAATAATGACAACAACATCACAAATTTATTCTCATCTTATTGCATCCTAGCACTACCAACTATGCCTTAGGTAATTTAGGTAGGACATATGAATATATAAGCAACCATTCAAAAGAAATTAATGCAAGTAATATTAGAAACAAAATGTCGCTTTTACGATCTACCAGCGTACGATTATCTAAAGTGCACATTATCTCACTTATTTATACCTTGCTCTTCTCCAAAATCTACTAAATTTTCACATCAATGACAAATTGCTTTCACATAATTTGAGCAAGTTTAAAATTTGTCACCAAAATATATTTAATGTGAGTTAGAAACACACTGTTATGAATGCTCTCACTCAACAAACAATTAGTTTCCTTTTAACACTGCTGTACACAACTCTTCATACAAATGAACTATACACAAACCAACAGAGAATAAAAAATACATAAAGCTATCGTCTTAACAACCGCTTTATGATTAAATAGAGCAAATATAAAATTCCCACCTTTTTCGTTTCACCCGACGCTGTTCAAGATTCTCAAATGAGTCGTTGCTGGAATGGTCAGTTTTAGAAACACTTCTAAGAGATTCCCTGTTAAAATAATCCATATTTCAAAATACCTATTTAAGCGGGCATTTGTAATTTCAGAATGTGCGTATTTACTACGAAAGCTCAAAATTATTTTAAGCACAAGACCTTATACAGAAATTATCATTTATAGGAACAGTAGATAATATCACAATACCAATTTTACGATACTAGCTATCAGAAATTAGTTTTACAGTGATGTCTCTAAGTTCTCACTAATATATATATAAAATGTGTCACGCCTTTTGAATCCAAGAAAGAAAACAATGTCACAAGAAGAATTTCCCACACCAGAAAGCAAATTCTGAGTGAATTAATGCCTGTGCATGTATAGAGAAACACCACAAAACATTTGCAGGTAGTATCATCATAAACTCTTCAACTTAAGAATGTGAGCAGTCCATTATTACTAACTGATTATTAAAACATGAAAGAATGAAAAAAGGTAACAAAAATGAAGAAATAAAGGCAAATTAGTCAGTCAGTCACTCAGTCATTCAGCTAGTTGCCAGACAGCTAGAAGCACCTAAGTCACTTACTCAATTAATCAGTCAGTAAAGTAATCAATCACTGAATCAATTAATCAAACATAATAAGCCAAATCAGTAATACTTTATTAATGTACCAGTGTTAAAGTAACCAAATAATTACTAATTATTAATAAAACATTAAAGTAAACTAACAGATAAAGAAAATGAAAACTTGCTACAGGAAAACATAAGCTAATCAGTTAAACAAATACCCATGCTTCCTGGCAGACTGACTCGGCTTGGAGGAATGATGCGATGAAACAATTTGAGAATGTAATGCTCCCAGAATGATCATCAGCAGCAATGGACAAAAAACTTCCGTGCTTGTTACAAGTTGCTTAATATTAATAAAATATGCAATTAGCATTAGCTCTGCATTTCAGCCATACCATGTGCAGACAACTGAACATACTACATATTTATTTTAGTTATTTCATCTTGAGACATTAAACTTCAGCTTTTGAGAAGTTGAAGTCACTACAGAAACAAAATTTTAATGTTTTAAGAAAATCAAAAATTCACTGTTGAAAGGAAACTTCTGTCAATAAATAAGAAAATAAATACTCAAAGTTTGTCATTCAAAGGAGTCAAAGTACCATTAAGTGAGGTCTTGCTGTGTAATTATTAAGTATAAACAGCACCAAGGTGTCAGATAAGAAATGCACTAGCCATAACGTACCTGTTGACTAGAGTATGTATAATATGGCAAGGACAAATAAAGGCCTAATGAAATAACTTGTGCCACATAACAGCTGAGTAAAAACAGGAATATTGCAAATGACGTTTCTTCTTGCCACCTGAAATAAAAATAATATTGCGGTAAAATTTAAAATTGATATTTAATTACAAAAACTATTTCAAAGTGAGTTTTTGAAAAATAGTCTAAAACAAATTTCTGGTTTTTGATTGAGTATACCGTAAAAGCTGGTAATAGGAATTCAAAATGCAATAGGCACACATTCAACCTAATGACAAGGCTGTTGTTTAAGATTTGACAAACATGCTAAAACCTCTCTTACAACATTTACCATAACATCATCATATATACGTATTGCACAACTTTCAAATAAATGTTAAATTTCACCAACCATTTATAGAAAAATGGAAGAAAAAACACCCGGAGTAGGCCACGCCTAGTGATGACTGACCAGCCATGCTTTGGTTTAGTCTTTGGAAATGTTGAGCCTGCAAAAACATTATAGAAAGATCATTTACATAACTTCAAAACATTACCAAAAATGACTTTATGAAAGCAATGTAAACATACTACAAGCCTGTAAACAATGACAACTTTGTCAACACAATGCCTCCAAAAACGAAAACTCGTTCAGGTTTTTAAGAACATATAAACTACATTCAAATTCAAGTTCAGAACTAAAATTTGCTTTTAACTTCTGTTCTATCTACATTTCTATCTCACAAGCGAAATCCTGCACTTGAAGGTTTAATGTATAAGACACTGTATTTATAATTTTGCACAAATGCAAACCCAAAGAGCTCCTACACTGAAAGCAAGCGATCAAAGAATTGCGACTGGAGACAAATATTTTTCAATGAATTACAAGGATTTTTGTACTTTTTTATTTTGCATTTTTGACATTTCATTTACAATAAAGAGGGAGTGTAAAACCCGAACTTAAGTCCAATAATGATGCAAACTTTTCAAGTTCAAGCTTCTTTTTAGTGATTCTCAAATCCATATTTCTGCAAAAGCACTTGAAGCAAGTTCCAAAAACTCATTCACAAGCGAACTAGTTCATCCAGTGACAGATTAATAATATAATGTACTAATAATGTTTACTTAGATGTACTTACGCTTACCTCTCACTAAATCAACATCAATTAACTCAGTCTTTATTCGACCTGATTTCTTTGGAACATTGCGCAGACCCTAAGGTAAAAAGACCATATTTTAGAAAAAAGTTGCAATACATTGTTTTCTAGAGAGTTTCAAAGACTTAAACAGCTGCATAAATCAGTATGCAAGTTTTTAAAATAAATCAGCATATGTGTCCAATGCTTTGCAAAACGTGGCACAACACAAAGTGTCAGAAAAGCAACATATTAAAAACTTAAAAAATTAGTTTAAAGCACTGAGCATTATAAACAAATGAAGGAAAATGAAAGATATTTAAAAAAATGAAAAACGAAAGAAAATGTGCACATTCAACAGAAGTACATTAAAAACACCTAGCAGTATTTAATATCCATGCCAAGAATAGGACAGGAAGTTACAGCTATTTAACAATTACTAGATTTCACTGTTTGTTTTTTTTTTGCTGAAAAAATTTCAAATAAACATTCCACAAAATTCTGGGATGATGTGGGCAAGGGCTCAGAAACAAATACAGGATATTTTAATCTCTAGCTAAGAATCTATAAAAAAATTCACATTTCATGTTAATTAACTATTGCTGTCAATCCGTGAATGTTCATCTATCTAAAAGCTACCCAAATTTTAGATATTTATGGTATTTAAATATTTGTGAAAAGTTGCAGTACAGGTCAGAAAATACTGATAAGATTTTGGTGACAATTAAACCTAGTAGTGACAGTACTAAGTGCCAAATGTATAAAATTAGACAAGAACGTATAACAAAAGCCTAGCATTAAATTGGATTCACACGTAGTAAGAAACGATCCAATAGCATGCTTAACATGAAATGACCACATAAACAGCATTATGCCATACATCATACATGCAGCAATAATGTTATTCTGTCTCTTACAGTGTTAAACTTTGGCAACGAAAGCACACATACACCTCAAAACTTATAACTCATTATTTTTGTCTATTATCTGAGCTGAAACACATTTACTTTGTCGTAGATATACTTCGTCGTGTTGCAGCATACCTTACCTTTAAAATTCTTTTTTCTATAGATGCTTCCCACAGCTGTTTATCATACTTGGCAATCTAGAAATGTAAGTTTAAAAATGCTTATAGATGATTACAAAAAACATCCTAACTAGCATAATTTTTAGCGATCGTTTGTTCTAAACGAGCTATGTATGCAGCTATGCCTGCCTCAAAAATGGACCTTGCTTTTCTACCATTGATAGCGTGCCTAAAAATCAAGATTACATTACGAACTCCAACTAAGTCCAGAACCGAGAAGGAAAATTCTCACTAACAATTTAATTAAGGTGAGATTAGTATTCTTAAAATTTTAGTGAACTCCAGTTTTGTACAGTGTGTGTCAAAACAGACAATCCAAAAAATATCTTAGCAAATAAATATTTGAGCATGCGCAAACCCTCTAGAGATCAGTAGCATGAAAACACTTAGAAATAACACATTTCATCTGCATTAAACAGCGATTTTCCCATGGTCACCCTTCAGAGTACTATGCAGCCCGAAACAACTTGGCAGATACTACGATGCCTAAAAATGTTACTGAATGCTGCTAAGCTTTAGCAACTTGTAATGAGCTGAACCTTAAAACCTAGGCTCTTTTTTGCTGAATGGCAGAACGAGAACCAACAACAAAATAACTACTTCTAGTACAAATATACACTGTCAATATAAAGTTACTACAACACAATTACAAATAAAATCTCTACAGTACGATACAGACTATGCATACCTTTTCCTGATACCAAGACAAGACCTTGCCCAACATCATAGAAAAGATCCACCTCTGAATGATTACCAAAGACCTAACGGTTAATCAAATAACCAAGAGCATCCATTAGGCATAAAACAATACTGTTATGCCTCAGCATACCAGCTTATAAATAAATACCTGCAACTGCAAAATAAAATATTTATGATTAACTAGCGATCCAGTAAGCCTATTTCACAGTAAATCAGCAACTTTACTTAGATAAATGTGTTGACATATCAACACCAATATCACGTTCAACTTTGCATATCACATAAAATGGCTTACTACTGCAAAAATGAACTTGTAGTACTAGAGCCTATAGTTTTAGCATTCCAGAATAAATTTTGGCTGCACAGGATGACTGGGCTCTCTCAGTCACATATAATGTCAACCTAACCCAGACATCTAGCTTCAGTTCTCTATTTTGATCGATCAGACCAAGTCAAATGTGTTCTTCCCAATTCTACAATGTCATTTCAGAGTGTTTTCATTACACTAGATCAAAAATTTCATTACGTGCAGTCAGCATTTTCTATAAATCTCGTGCTGTCATTTTTTGACATTTTGCTGTTGCAACATTTTAAATTTAATTGAATGCTAATATGCAAAAATTAAGGAAAAGCACAAACTGGTGTGGTGTTGAGACACTACAATGACAACTGATGGAAAATCACTTAAAATTACAAATACAAAAATAAATTAAAATAACAAACTAAACATCATCATCATCATATTATGTGTTCACTCATCGAAGGAAATAACACTGTTAACCTTCTGCTGCTAAGTACTTCAGTTCTTAACTACACTCCAAGATGAAGTATTTTAACAATTTCAGAATTAAAAACATTCCATTGAGATCTTTTTGCATGAAATCCACCCATGTAAGTAATCTACCGCCTTTTGACTTCTTTGACTGTTGAATTAGTTTATAGAATTTTTAGAAAGACAGATTAGATTAGATTTAGTTTTATTTCACGGAAACGTTAATAAGTAGACTATCTTCTGCTCTGGTAACCTCAAAGCACGACCAACCTAATTAAGTGTTCTGCGTTTAATCTTTCTAGTCCATTTTTCTTCATTGACTCTATTGTACAAATCCCTGTTGCTCACAACTTTTGGTAATTTTACCGGCATTAACAGAAATGATATGTATAAACGTCTTTGAAAGGCGTCAATCAGTAATTTATTAATTACTTTCAACGTCTACAGTTTTTTATTGCATAGATGATATAATAGTTGTCCTTTATTTTGGAAGAGTTACACGTTTACCTGTCTTTATAGTTTATTATACGATATTTTCTTAAAACAAAACATCATTATATTAGAAAAATTGTTTTTTGGCAAGCTGGGATAACTTCCCGAATCTCTTTCCTCTTCAAGCGAAATCTGCTGCGCAGCGGCCTCAGCCTGAACTGAACAAGTGTCCACAGTTTGAGCATGAAATACATGTACATGAATAAGATTTTTCTCAGTGGTTTTCGAGTCGACTAATAACTTCTAGTAATAAGTTCTGCGCAGATAATAAAATAGCTGCTGTGAGACTCGGGGTACTTAACTTTTGCCATGTATAACACACTTAGAAAAGAACACTAGCAAATAAATATTAACAGAATCATGACAAATGATGACATCATTAAATTCACTTTTTGAATTCTGATGTAGAGATGTGTCATAGAATCAGGGACGTTTTTGACTTTTGAAATTTTTAATAAATCAAACTTATTTTTATTATGATATCTTTGTTAGTTTTTGTTAATATTATTGTTTTTACATTTTCGCACATATAATAATAATTAGGGGAAATCATTCTCTACCAGAAAGTGAATTCGAATCCAATCGCATTTGTGACGTTCGAATTCGAATCAAACCAAATTTCAGTATTTTGAATCAGAATCAAAATCGAATTGGTATGATAGATATTCGAACAAGTTTTCAAATCACTAGTAAAAATAGTCTTACAAAGACTATGCATACTACTTGACTTTGTTCTCCAGTATGTTAGTTTGTTAAAAAATTTGCACAGAAACTGCAGCTAAATTGTGCTAATTACATGCTGTTTCGAACATTTTAATGATAAAGAACATATGTGGCTGAAGTGCTGAATTATTCTAATCTATAATTTTAGGTTTAAATCAAATTCGAATGTTCGATGCTCACCCCCAATAATAACAGCAATAAAAACAACAATAGTATGAACAACAACAACAACAATAATAATAATAATAATAATAATAATAATAATAATAATAATAATAATAATAATAATAATAATAATAATAATAATAATAATAATAATAATAATAATAATAATAATAATACCAACAACAACAACAACAACAACAACAACAACAACAACAACAATGACAACAACAATAACAACAATAATAATATTTATTTTGTGAATTTACCTTCTTTGCTATTAAGATTTTGTACTAAGATAAAATCTTCGTGAAATTCAAAATTCATCTAGGTATTTTTATTTCATTATTCTTTGTTTTCCGTAACATTTTGCTTGATAACTCGTTAGGTTTGTACTTTGTACTAGTGGGTAGCCTGGACAAGGCAAGGACAGCCGTTTGTTTCACACTGACCTCTGGTGTGCCGGTCGGTTTTTTCATTAGGTCGCATGTCTTCCTGGGGCTTTCAGTTTTTTCAATTTATTTCACAAATACTGTATTTAGGTATCGTCGGGCAGAAGAAAACCTGTGGTTTTTATTTAGCTGGTAATCTTTAAAGCACAAGAAAACAATCTTCAAAAATAAGCTTGAAAAACTCGTCTTGAAGTTTTGTTCCATTTACATGCCGTCTTATTGCACATAGAGCTTGTATTAGCAACAACACTGTATAAGACTTCCAAATTTAATCTCCCGCGATACCATTTGGTGCAGCCGTTTTAACGTTTAAGTCATTCCAAGCAAGTTTAGACAATAAAAATAATGTGCAAATTTCGAAAAAACAGCCAGAGCACTCGTAGCGCAGTTTTCACTAACTAAGCAAATATCTAAATTATTTTAAATTGTTAGTAAGATCAGTAATGTGTTTTTCGCTGGTGCGCTCTGGGATGACGATGAAGTGCCATTTTACTCGGTAGCTCTAATATTTTAAACTATTAAGAATTTTCTTTTACACTAGTACAGATTTTTCAAACACGTAACTGTAATGCTAAGTAATGTGTGGAAGATTTTTTGGGGCCGTACATTAAAATTGCCTTTTCTTCTCTTTTAAACGTCCAAGAGAGTTGCTTCGAAAGGTACCCATTTCTGGCGACCTTTTAGACGCAGAGAGACACAAAACTCACAGGGCACATTCAAGAGAACGTGTGTTTATGAGTGTTCCGAAAATCTCTAATCAAAGATCACGGTGTGGTCAGGTTTTTACTTACTTTTCGTTAGTCTCACGTGCTGCTATAGTTTTCCACAATTTTTAGTATGTGGCTAGGTGGGATTGCAGTTTATCGCGTGGCTGAATATGGGACATGTGTGTTTGGGAAAAATTTCTGCTTGGTGACAAAAACAGTAATTTGGGGATCGGGAAACTTGTAGCTTGTTACAGTAGCACATTAAATGAAAGGACTAAACGAGACGCATCGCCATGGAATGGTATAAGTTACTCCGAGATGTGTTGACATCTGACTATTCTAGTGGTAAAATGTGGGTCGAGGAGACAAATGCTTCCATGTTTCCAGTGTGGACTGTGAGATTGATTGAATGATATAAATTAACAGGAGATTGGTTGATCTTTGACTCACTCCTCGAAAGGTTGCAAGTTGTGATTTCATAGCTATTATTATTATTATTATTAATTTATAGATTTTGTTACTCTGCAAGCCAAGGTCCAAAACTTAACGAAGGGAGCTATTTAACGTGTAATATGGATACGGCAAAAGTGGAACCTAGCTCGTTGCCAATACTAGATTTTGACCTTTGAAAATTATACATTAAACCGTTATTCACTTTGGGTGCGTGTATGTCGTCCCTCTGTGAACTCAATAGACGGGCAGTACGGCACACGTATAACTATCGTGCTTTCTATTACCGAAAAACTCGGTGTTATTTAACTTCAGATAGTATATAACAAACAAAGAGTAAAGAAACAAAATTTTGAAAGGCAGCCGAAAATTTAACTCGATCCGCTGTACTAGCATAAAGTTATACAGTGCAATATTATATTCCCCAGTCAATTCAGAATTACTAATTGACAATAGGTGCAAAGATGGACTTTTAAAACGTAAAAGAGTTGTACGCATTTAAAATTAACCAATTTTATGCAAGTAAAATTAACCAGTTTTACGCACGTAAAATTAACCAATTTTATGCAAGTAAAATTAACCAGTTTTATGCAAGTAAAATTAACCAGTTTTACGCACATAAAATTAACCAATTTTACACAAGTAAAATTAACCAGTTTTACGCACGTAAAATTAACCAGTTTTATGCAAGTAAAATTAACCAATTTTATGCAAGTAAAATTAATCAATTTTATGCAAGTAAAATTAACCAGTTTTACGCACGTAAAATTAACCAGTTTTACGCACGTAAAATTAACCAATTTTATGCAAGTAAAATTAACCAATTTTATGCAAGTAAAATTAACCAGTTTTATGCAAGTAAAATTAACCAGTTTTACGCACGTAAAATTAACCAATTTTACGCAAGTAAAATTAACCAGTTTTACGCACGTAAAATTAACCAGTTTTACGCAAGTAAAATTAACCAATTTTACGCAAGTAAAAATTAACCTGTTTTACGCACGTAAAATTAACCAGTTTTATGCAAGTAAAATTAACCAGTTTTATGCAAGTAAAATTAACCAATTTTATGCAAGTAAAATTAACCAGTTTTAGGCACGTAAAATTTCTAAAAGCACTTCTGGTGAGACTGAAATTATATGCTGTTATAGTGGCATATAGCCATACTAAATTTTAAAGTAATGTGCAATGTCGTGTCTTCCTACGTATATATAACTTATGTATAACGTATAACGGCCAAAGGGTCGTAAAATCTGGTGACTAACCAAAAGTTTTCAGATTTTGACTTTAATATCCTCGCAAGCTCTTATCGAGCCATTACAGTTGGATAAAGAACGAAAACTGAATGCACAAGGTACAGCTGATGATGAAGATGATGAAAGAAACCAAAAGAGAGACATTAGAGAGAGAGGTGGAGGAGAAAGAGTGTTCCTTTGTTTGATATTGTTGTTACTCTTAAAAATGACCATTTCGCAACTAACCTATACGACATTGGTCACTGTGTCAGCCAGCATCTTATTCCAAGACAAGTTTCTTTAATACGTGTGTTTCTTGGGTATATAGTGGTTCTCATAGGCGTAACTATGGCTCTCATTTCAGAAAAAGTTACAAATGTTCCTAATTACGTTTAGCTACATTATCGATTATCTGTAATCACCCACGTTCTCGCCTGAAAAGGTGAGGATAATTGAGTATTGTCGCTTATATCAGCATGAGTTGGCATGTCAGTTCGTCCTGACTCACCCGCGTTCGATTACGAAGAACAGTGGATAATAGATCGATATTTACCTAAGAAAGTGCAACCCACTACAGACAGGTGTTACTGATTGTTCCAACCTTAAAGAGAGAGAGAGAGAGCGGGAGTGAGTGAGTGAATGAGTGAGTGAGAGAGAGAGAGAGAGAGAGAGAGAGAGAGAGAGAGAGGGGGGGGGGAAGAGGGGGCAAAAACACTGTTGGAGAGGGCGAGTGGCGAAAGAGAGGAAAAACAGGGCGAAAGAGCAAAAAGGAAAATAAATAATAGACAGAATGAGAAAATGTGTATAGGTGGTTTTTCATTTAACACACAAAAGCAAATAAATCAACAAATAAATAAATAAAAATAAGTACACTTCAATAATTTGGGATAAGTAAGCAAATAAACAACTATGACGAGAATTAGGGTTACGCGTTTGCAAATAACTAAACAGGTGCGCGGCAAAAATGACACAGGGAAAATGATCCAATTGGAAAAGTACGTAAAAATAGCACAGGAAAAAAATGGCACGGTGAAAATGACACCGGAAATAATGGCATAAATGGAAAAGTAGAAAAGAAATGTTATATTGATGCAATTGATTTCTATAATAAAACTAGGATGCGCTCAGTAGGAAGTAGATCTCTGCCAAAGCCGAACTGTAGGAAATGTAGTATCGTCACTGTTTAATGTCACATGACCATTACGTCATCTAGTTAGTAAAAAGCATGTCAGCAAGCAACCAAGTGTTCTGAGTTTTATCTCATATCTAATTAGTTTAAATATTATGCAAACAAACAAACAAACTGTGTTCAAGCATATATAACTTCCTTGGCGGAGGTAAAAGTAACTAAAATAATTATCCCCCACGGTAATCCTAAACCTAAACTCGGATTTTACGAAGTGAGCCATTTTTCCGATGCATTTTTACCTAATTTTCCATTTGTGCCATTTTTCCTCTGCCATTTTTACCTACATTCGACTGAACAAACTAACTAGTTTCAAGCAACAAAATGCACGAATGAAAATCTTTATATCGATCAACCAAAACGTTAATAAGAGAAATTTTGCCTCAGGAGCCAACAGTGCATTTTTGTTTCATAAATAAGAACACTTGTTAACGAATTACGAATAATTGGTGGCTAGAACATCAAGTATCCATTACTTCAAAAATGTGTTGATCACCTGTTATCACTTTTACTATTATATGTATCCGTGCTACTATAATAGCACTTTGGTTTACAAAAATGGGTTTAAGAAGATTTAATATTAAATTCTGCTTCAACTGTAATGCGATACTCAAAGCTTCGTTTCAAATACAGCCAGTCGTCCACTTACGATCACACTCGGTTTTGGTCGACCGACCGAAGTTTTACGCGAGCTATTCGCTGGTTCTTCGTCCTTGCAACTAGGGTTGTCACTAAGCCCCCGAATGGTTGTAACTTGTAAGTAATTCTCACAAGCTTCCTTTATACAGCTTTTTTATTACACACCTTTTCATCAGAACCCGGTCGAAGATTTTTTACTTTTTTCAGTTTACCGATGTTGATCAATACTTACTGTAGCATTCAAGCATCAAAGCACATTTTGTTGAAATTTCTTGTAGAAACTACACTTGTAGAGAGTAAAAAACGTGCAAATATTTGCTTGTTTATTTATGCACGGATACTAGAATGCAATAGCTTCAAATAAAGTAATGCTCTCAAACGTGGCATTTCTAGTACTCCGTAAATTCGCGTAAGCTTTTAACTAGCACTCAGTCTAAGTAGCAGCACAACAAATTTGAAAATTTCATTCAACACTGGATGTACTGACGCTTGAAAGCCTTTGCTAAAATGGCATTTATTTTTATTTTTCTCAGATTGCATCGCTCATACTCGAGCTTCAGTGTTACTATATTAAAATGAGTCTACACTACTAATACATAAAAAAGACGCCAGTATATAATAGTCTATATTGTTAATTACACGCTATGTTATGTTAAAGAAAGAGCTACTTTGTTTGAGAAAAATTGTGTTTAATGTGAATGTTATTGTACGCACAAGTATCATTTTCAGATTATTTTGCTGAGCTGACAATGCGGGTTCGGTAACATATGATAAAATTTTTCTATGTCGCTTCCTCGGCACGACAACTGGCGAGATCGTTTGTTAGCTAGGCCATACCAAAAGCGTTTGAAATGGCCAAGCATTCTGAATCAGAACCAATCGCTTAACACAAGCTGGCTGCTGTGATTGTTTTGATGCATGTCAGTGATATTGGCTCGGCTAATGTTTATTGTTGCAAAAACCGATAATAAAAAGTTTTATATGCAGCAGCTGATCTTACAGGCTGGTTTTTCACATTAGACATATTAGTAAGGGAAACAATTTCAAGCCATGGTTTCACAACAATAAGGAAGTAAGAGAAATAGGCATTGAAGAAAAGTGGCAATGTACAGTGTCGCGTAAAACAGAAAAATATAAAACAAAGGCGTGAAAGAAAAAGTGGCTCTTGTCCGTTATCTAGGAAGTTTTACGACTAGTTGACAACAATAAGTGAAAGCGAAAGCTGATCATTTGTCAACATCAATATATCATAATTTTAATACCATTTCGCACGTGCAAGTCATATTACTGACATCACATGCAATAAAGAAAATTTTAATCGATTTGGTATCCATTATCGAAAATATCAACACAACAAAATTCTTCGTTAAAAACATGCATGAATCCGTCTATGACTTGAAAATTACCTAACACCTTATGAGAACACACAGTTTTATGATCATATGGTACGTACGATTCTCTACTAGTGAATGAACAGAGTAGCAGTAGTAGTAGTAGCAACACCCGTTATCCGGATGTAGTAGTAGTAGTAGGATTACATGTTACATGTTACATGCTATTACATTAAGTAATCGCTCTTAATGTAAGCTACAATTGGTGCGTGATTTGACGGAAGTGTAACGTCGTTAATAATCTTGAAAACAGTCACTTTAAATAATAATCGTTTTGAGGAAATTGCAAAATCTATTTGAGACACCCAACGATTTGTCTTTAACAACAACACCCAACAAAAGTCCACCTTCGAACTCCTGATTATAGTCAAGGTGAAAGAGCAGCCTTAACTCATTATTCATAGATAGCCTCATAACATCGGGGTTATTACTGTATTTCACGTCATTGTTGTGATTAAAAACGGATAATTGCGCAAGTCTGCCATTGAAATCTTCTAGTTCTAGAATTGCCATTATAAGTACTTCTAGGCCTCTTTCACGGACATCTATAATAGCATTATTCATAACTACAAAATGTTGTATTCTGTAATACGGCGATTCCTGGGGAGGTATATATATATATATAGAGGCGATTCACTATCACTAAGCTGACTTGGGAATGCATTTTAATTTAAACAAACATGACTTGCATTGTGAGCATCTCAACGAAAACCCAGGTGAGATGCAGGTGCTACACGAAATCTTGCCATAGATGTATTGTTAAATCTTGCAGTGCCTGTGGTCATTGGCTCAGGGACAAACTTATCGAAAACCACTGCATAAACTTTTGGAACGAAGAGACAGCAAAGACCCACAAAACCATTGAGTATCAACGCCATAGATAAGAAGATGGCTTTGTATTTTTCCTGTCCGGTAGTGACGTAAGTGGGTATGAACGCCACCCACATTACGACTGTCGTATAAACGCAGAAGCCGATGAAACGCGATTCGTTAAAATTGTCCGGGAGGTGTCGTGCTCTAAAAGCATAATAGGTGCAAAGTAGCAAGTAAATGACGTTGACGGAGATGCTAATGATGAACTGGACGGTTGAGAAAGTGCACGCGAGTTCCACGAGAGGAACAGTTGGTACCTTCATCAAGAAAGTGGCTCTTGGATGGTGAATTAAACCATACACTAGCATTGTAATGATCTGAAAAAAGAAACAAAGCGATTTAACCTGGGAGCTAGAAAAGCAGTTTTCGTGACATGCATGTGATAATTATAATTATAGTGTCTTATAATTGTATAATGACTTCTAAGTAAGTAAGACTAAATATCCGCATTCATAGGCATGCCTCCAGCAGCACATATTCGTCACACAATTTTAGTTATTTGAGTTTTCCACATGTTTACGTTTTTCGGTTGCAGGAATTGCTAACATTGTTTGTGCAATTAGCGGAATATTAATGGATCTGTCAATAAATGTTCCCACTGACAATGAATACACATATTCGTCACACAATAAACGTTCAGGACAGGATGAAGTTTACAAAAATTGAAAAAAGCTTAGGTGGGTGGATTATTCTTCAAAATTATTCAATTGCTGAAAATAAATTGAAGAAGGTGAATACAATGCTGCGATGTATTTGTTAACATTTTTGTGACTCGCATTAAAGTAATGAAATAAACGTAAATGGCCCGGAAAACTTCATTCACAGTAGAGTCTTCAATTAAAAATATTTATTTCCTTCTATAAACTGCTACTTGTAGTCGTCATTCTGAATTAGCGTGTTTAACTAAAAATGTTAGTAAAATGCGCGGACTCCTAGTATCTATACTATTGATGAACCAATATACGTAATAAGTCTAAGAAGTGTTAAAATAGACCTATTTAAAAGTAGCTTAGTACTTTATCATAATAAGTTAGCAATTACTGCCAACTAGCCAGCTGCTGACCACTTATTTATCATATTTTCGTAGGAGTAGGACCGCCGAAGATATCACTTACTAATTTTTTATGAACTTTGTGTAGATTTTTCACGAGTTTTACGAGCATTCTTACAAATTTAACGATAAATCCGGCAATGGGCCATGCAAGCAAGGTGTACGATTTCGGAGTTACACTCTGCGCAAAAATCCGCATCGCATTCATGTCAGGAAAACTCGTCAATCGTTCAGCAATTTAAAGTTGTAGGGCGACTGAGACTTGTAAAACGACAGAAACTTACTTGCTATACATGACCATAGACTAGATGCACCGCTGTAATTTTAAGCCTGTCCTCAATTTTAAATGCACCTAAATTAATTCTTCTTAGACCAGCATGGATAATATTAAAGGTTTCACGGCTATTTCAGCAAAATCATAGACGTTACCTCCATCCGGCCATGACATCCAAGCCCCCCTTAGCACACAACCACACATGATTAGATGCCTATATGTCTAGATAGTGCATGTCAGTTATATCAGCCATACAATTTGGACAAAATTTTGAATAACTTATCTATTAACTACACAATTAGTTTTTCTACTTAAGTAAGTATTATGGGAATGATTAAATCAGTTAGTTGCAAAAATTAAAAACTGAGTAGGCGATTAACGATTTAATTAAGTAATTAATTAATTAACACTAGTTCGATAATTAAACGGAGAATCGAAGGAGCATTATTTACCTGTACACCTATCAGTCCACATGCAATAGTTACTTGAGAAAATGGACTAATCAGGCGAGGTCTTTCAGCCGTTGACTTGGCTTGAGCAAAGATTCTATATATTCGATTAGTACGTGTTAGTAACGGCGCATAAATTATGGTCACAGACAAATTGAACCCAAAGATGCGAATTATGCATGAGGTGTCAGTCGGCTTGCAAAGAAATGCGAAAACTACTAAATAGGAAACGATAATACCCATCATCATTATAGCAGACAGCTCACGACTGCACGCTTTTATAAGAAGTGCATGTCTTTTATAGATGAAGAAAGCTGATACAAACATTGAGCAGCAAAGGCCGATGAGAGTGATCGTAAACAAAGTGACAGCTTCCAATGCAGTATAGTGTAAATACTCAGCTTCAACTGTCTGGCAACTTGTATGATTATCATTTGGCCAGGTAAATAACGGGCACTGGATACAGTCAGTATCATTGTCCACCAAATACTCGTTACTTCTACATCGTCGACATTCCCAACAGCAAGGCACCTCCATTTGGACTTTGTAATGTTTAGGAGGACAAGGCTTACTGCATAATGCTTCTGGAATGCCCAAATTACCAGTTTCTTCACTTCCATTATTAGGCCACTCCATCAGAGTATCGTTTATTTGTAAACCCATTTCTTTATTCCACTCACCGACTATTTTCATAACATACTTATTTTTAGAAAGAACCAAGTTTTCTATCGCCACTTTTCCTCGAATATCTCCATTTTCATCAAACGTTATCTTGCCATCAAATGAATCACTTGTAAATGAAACGTTTTTCAGGTAGTCAATCAGAACGTCTCCCTTTATGCATGACATTAAATTGCCGTTGCTCATACCATGACAGTGCACTCTTAGGTATGCATCAAGGGCATGAACAAAGGCATTGATAGCATCTGTTACTAAGGAAGTCCTGTCTTGAGGACCATGATCTTCCATTGTAGCATTATTCAATGGACAATGCGTTTTTCCAACCGCGTGTGAAAGGCTACAGCTGTAATACTTCTCCCAATACTGTCTAAACCAGGGATTGTTCTTATTATCTTCAAGAGTCTGTTTCCTGAACCAGTGATTGAAACCTGGAACAGATGCCTTCTGTGGTTTCACGCTGATCATACCCCGCGCTACGTCAAACACCTCGCTTAGCTCGCCTGCCGATTCGGCCCAGCTATCAGGAGCCAGGAATATGAAGTGACTGACATATCCGATGTGCCTAAGAGCCTTCATAAGATTGGGGCCATTGTAAGAACTACGATGAGTCAGCATTATAACAACTCGAGCATTAGCAAACTCAGCCAGATGTGCTGCCATTCTCTCATAATGCTCAACGCCCATGGAGTAATTAAGTTTTTCTTTTACTGCGAAACATATTCCCTGAGGCTCAGCGAGTTTTACAATGTACTTTGCGCTTTCAAGCCCATATGAATCATCCATGTAAAGCAAAGAAACGTATGTCCACCGAAACCATATTAAGACATCAACGATGGATGTCATGATCACTGAGTTTGGTACTATAGTACGAAACTGGTAGGTGTAGATGTCTTTGTTACTCAGGACATCATTGGTTGCTGTGTAACTAATTTGAGGGATGTGGAATAAGTTCAAGAGATGAGCAGTGAGTTGAGTAACAGACGAATAAGCGCCTCCGATTACACCAACCACTTTCGGGTTATTAGTCCGATTTAGAGACGTGGGACAATCGCCTGGTATGAAATCCAGCACACGTGCGAGGGCAGTAGTATCCTTTCCACACGTATCTGCAATAATATAACCCAGAGTGATATTTGGCAGTAGGAGAGGATTTTTATTCACCATATCTACTGAATATATCATACTGTATGAGTATGGCACGTAGAAACCATTACTCCTGAGAATGTCCATTTTGCAAAATCCCGGAGTTGCACTTTTGTGGACAGGAAACAACCCTGCTAGAATCAGATCACCTTCTGACTGAACAGTGTAAGATTGCAAACCTTCTATAACTCTTCCTTCAGTAACTTTTGCGTAGATAGTACATGACGCCAATACTATTAAAGTCCATATTGAGCCTGATTTGTTCATTGCTGACTGTGATTAACCAAAGGTTGTCTGATCACACGGTACGCCAGAAGCATATGTGAGAAATTATTGTAGCAGTGGGTTACACTGAGTTACACAACATACGCATGCTCTACTTTCCGCGTTTGACATTGACAGGCATGTTTGTTATTGACAGATACAATATGCAGATATTTGTGATTATTTTTATTGAATCCAGGTAGTATTATGGTTGTCACTATAGTTCGTTATTAGCAGCAGTTAGTGACTTGCGTGCATTGTTGTTTACAGTTGTCAAATCAACTTTAACGCGGCCTATGAAATCAATGAACAAAGAGGATGCTAAGCAACGATGTTGAGAGATGATCTAAGAGAGAGAGAGAGAGAGAGAGAGAGAGAGAGAGAGAGAGAGAGAGAGAGAGAGAGAGAGAGAGAGAGAGAGAGAGAGAGAGAGAGAGAGAGAAAGAGAGGGGGAGAGGGGAAAGAGAGGGAGGGGGGAGGGGAGAGAGATAATTATACGTTGCTTTGTCAGCCACTGTGATTATTGTAGTGGCCACCTTACTGACTTGAATTAAATCAAATATCAAAAATAAATAATAAAATTTCCGCTGGTCCCTGTTACGTTCAAGAAACAGTGCATGGTTGTGCATAAAAAAATTTTAAGACTGACATCTATAGACATGTCTATAACTATTATTGTTTCAACAGAGTAGTTTAGTAGGTAACAGAACATTATCAAAAAAAATCAGCAGTCAAAAACCCATATTTGTATCAATGTCTTACTCGATTACAAACACACATATATGCAAGTACGTTCTTTTTTACGCTTCTAAAATGTAATTTAACCAAGGACTACTATACACAGTTGTATAGTAGTCCTTGAATTTAACATATAATAAACCTTATTATTATTTGCGATTTGTCCAAAATGTTTTTGGACCAAAAAATTGATTTATATTTCAGCGAACAACAGTTAACAAGTAAATTAATAATAATAATAATTGCTATGTAATATTCATTAGCAATACTTTTGTATTTTGTATTTTGAACATTTCACTGGTCCGTGTAATATGTACATAATTCTCGTCGTTTTGTTACATTGCTTTATTCAACAGATCTTTTGATTATTAAGGCAAGCTTGCTGCGTAATTTCTTCATGACGCTTATTTTGAGTTACTTAAAGAAATTACAGCCTTCAGAAAATAGCCAATCAAATAAGACAGTAAATATAGAGTAATAATATTAATATAAAGCACTTTCTCGTCACTGCAAAAAAGAACAGGAAAGGAATTGCGTGCATTGGTATTGCAGCTCTTTCTTTAAGTACCCGTGCATATATACCTCTTCTAACATCTTTTCGTTTCTATACCTTTCCTTCCTACACGTCCTTAAAATTGGCTAGTGTTGTCATTTAATTAAAACAAGAACAATAAATCAATTACGTATTTTGGTATTTAAAGAAGCAACACTACATTAGAATCTAATAAATGTTCAGAGCTTTTTAAATTTTCTTTGGTCCTCTTCTGTTTGTGGTTCTGTTACGGCTCTAGCTAGCCCCATCTATCGTCTGATTTTGTAACTGAGGCAGTTTGCCACAGTTCGAACAGTAAGTAGGTGACTCGTTCTCGAACTGTTTTAAGCGACTTTGCAGCGCTTCTATTTCAGCTTTTAAACTTTTAATTTCAATCATCTGAAAAAAATGATTAAGCCAGTCTTAATTTTCGTTCACAGTCTTATCAGAAGGTAGGGAACAGTATATTAGCACAAGCAGGCTTACCTGCTCTAATACATGTAATTACATTTGATAGGTCAAACACTTTGTCACAATTAACACATAATATATTATTTTTAATATTAAAAATAAAAAATGAATTATTTATTTTTACCTTGTTTTTCAATTCGTGTGATACAGTTACTGTGTTCATACTGGAAGATGCATTTGCATTTACAGTAGCTGTCATCGGTTCCACTTCATTTGGCGGTTTTGCTCGAATCTATTACAGGGAATGAGAAACAAATAAGTTTCTACATTAATGCGCAGACAAGTTCACCAAACAATTAAACATTATTCGCAAATAAGACTTTTTGCGTCACAGGAAAATTTCATAATGTTTAATCTACAATTATAAGATTAATCTTTATATCTTTTCTCCAAAGCCTATAACCTTAGGTAAGTGCAGTAATTTATCTATTTAATTTCTTATTATTCGCCCCGCGAATAGTTTGTTTGTCTGTTCTTCTG
>JAQGDQ010000240.1:326378-342139 GCA_030141605.1 Tubiluchus corallicola
GAGCTGCAGAGTCCTCCCAAATCTTTATGGCTCTTTTATCTTCAATCGAAAATTTAGTCTCATCTGTATAAGATTCTAGCTTCCAAAACCTCTCCACTAGTTCTTCCAGGTCGTCGCTATCAGTCTGAATGTAGTTACACGAGATGGTTTTCCGTTTATTAGAACCAACTGGTCCATTCAAAGTCCAACCTAATCTCGTTTTGGTAGCCCAAGGTGCACTCAGAGGACCACGTCTGACCTCCATAGGGGCTAATGCATTGGGGTTATCTTGTCCAATTAGTAGACCTAAGTCTAGGTGAAGATCATCCTTACATGGCAGGTCAATATCTTGCAAGTGAGGCCATCTTTCAATGTGTTTGGCGTCTGGCACAGATTCAGCATCCATCATTAATGAGGGTCTAGTAAAAACAACTGGCAAATTGATGCAGTTTGATCCATCGCAGTTCATGACCTATAATCTAACGCTCTTGGTAGGGGCCTTAGATTCTTTTCCCTGAAGTGTTGTCAAAGACAGGAAATCATTTCTTCCTTTCATGCCAAGCTCTTGGTACAGTTTCTCAGAACAAAATGTGTTGGTAGAGCCGTTATCTAGAAGTGCAAATGTCTTAATAGGTTGCTTTCCAGGAATATTCACCAATACTGGCAATATGGGCAAAGCTGTACCCTTTCCTGGATGAGCATTAATGTCGATGTATCAACTTTGAGCATTTGAGCCTTTCTTTTCAGAACGCTGATGTGGAGTTGTGCTTTCTTCTTTTACAGAAGGTACTAGATTGGAAGCCTTTGGCACTTCAGTCTTTTGACCACCCTGCAGCTTCTTACACTGCTCTTCTGACCTACGGTGCAGGAAAACGGAGTATTTTCGTTTACAAACATCACACCGTCTCGTTGATCTGCAAGCCCGGCTTGTGTGGTTTGGTTTAAGACAACTAAAGCACAAGCTGTGTTGTTTTACAATCTCCTGTCGTTCATTTATTGACAAGTGCTTAAACTTGGGACATGCCTGAAGTGAATGGAACCGTTCACACAACTTGCACGGAAATTGGTTCTGTTGACTTTGATCAAGATCTTCACGTGGTGGAGGACTGCTAGAACTCGCAAAATTTCTCGCAGCATTATACCTTAGTTTTGTTCTGGAACTCTCTGGAGTCATATGTGACTTCCTTCGATATATATGGTCATTCTCCACTTTGGCTATCATCTCAACAAATTTGACAACGTCTGTGATACGTGGTTCTTTGCCTGATGCACGAATTTTATACACCTCTTTCCTCCAGGTGACATGTTGGTGCACTGGGAGCTTGTCAATAATTGTTGCCAAATTTCCCTGAGTGTTAATTTCAGCCAGGTGACCCATAGGAGCAAGAGATTCAAAACAACATCTCAGAGTGTCTGCATAATCCCTGAGCACTTCTGGTTCCGATGCCTTAATGATCTTGAACTCCATGATTTTCTTTATCCAAGCTTGCGTTATAATAAACTCATCACCGTATCTTTCTTTTAACATTTGTTTGGCTCGTTCATATCCAATGGTTGGCTCCATGTTAAGGCAACAAACAATGTACTTTCTTACTTTTTCACTACAGAACTGTACCAATAGTGCCAATCGGGCAACACTGTCAGTAGTGTAGTTCTCAACTGTCGTTTCAAATCTTCTTATAAAGCGGGTGTAATCCAATTCATTTCCATCAAACACTGGTAATTCTATGCTTGGCAATGGAAAATTGTAAGCTAATGGAGACGCTGTGCCTGTATGAGGCTGCCTTATCATCAAAGGAGTTCCCTCCATCTGTGGACTGCTTACATTATATGTTTGATGTGGTCTTACATCAAACCTTGGTGTTGTTTCAGGGTATGCATACATCTGAGGTTCACAGCATCTATAACATCTAGGAGCTGATGCCCTTTCAACTGAATCAAATTCAGCTTTTGGTTCTGGCTTATATTCAGTTGCATGCGGGTTCATAGATGGCAGGACCTCTTCATGGGCATAATTAGAAAGAAAATGTTTGACTTTTATGGAAAAGATTTTCCACCATCTTCTTATGTACTCTTCTTTATGCGCACATCCCTGCCCATATAAATAGACAATAGCTCCAGTTCTTTCGTCATAGCTGTAATGCCATGGCTTTATGTCACCTATAAAGTGAATAACTTTTAAGCGGTCCCTGAACTCAGACAGGGTTGAAAAGTAACCGTATGTACTGGCGGTTGTCACGTTATAAACGAATGAAAGGCGTGTCCAGGAAGAAAAGAATTTATTGAGCAAGCCTTGATCACCCCCATCAAAACTGGAGTATGAAGCAGCGAAGGATATCAATTGTCTGTAAGTATCCATACTAGGTTTAAAGACAAATACTCCACTATTAAAGAGATCTGGCCATCCCACATCTGGAGCCGCTGCAAACTCTTCATTTTGGAAAAGATCATCAATATTATGTAACACAATAGTATCAGCATCCATAAACACTTCTTTATTATAACGTGTTAGAGACCAGCAGTAGAGTTTCGAATATGTAACCTCTAACTCTGGGCGCTGCTGGAGGAGGACTGCGTCATGGTCACCACTCCGCCATTCTTCAATTTCCTCAACTTTGTCAAAAACTTTGTCAATAAACGTAAAGTAATTAAAGCAGGTGATACACCCTTCTGTGTAACCATAATAACTAAACTACGTCGTGTACGACGTGTAGCTTAAGAGTTTGTGCTAATACCAAAGCGTTCTTAGCATATGTGTCATTAGTAGCTAGAGTTACGTATACTTGATCCAATATTGCGTTATCTTTGCCTTTAACGCGATTTACCCAGTCAGTGACCTTTTCCTTACCAAAGGTGTCGCTGCGCTTGGAGCGTGCTTCCTCAAATTGAGCATAGATTGCAGCATGTGCCTCGGCTTCTTGGACCTTTCTGTCAATCTCAAGCCGCTTCCTCTCTAAATCAAGATTTTTCTTTATTTGTTCAAGCTTTAGTTCCTCTTCTTCAAGCTTTGCTTGATCAACCAAAGCTTGCCTTTGTATCAGGAGGGATGCTTTTTTGGCTTCGGCAGCTGCACGCCGCACTGACGCTGATGAAGCAGCTGAATGAGCAGCTGTCTTGACACTCTGTGCATTACGTGCACTTTTAAAGCTAGAAGCTGCCTGCTCACTGTCACTTTCTCCTTGGGCCATCGCATTTCTAAGGCGTGATATGAGCTGCTCTTTTAGGCCTGCCGTCGACAACCCCTTTTCTTTGAGAATTTCTCTTAATTCTTTTACAGTTTTCTTTTCCAGATCATCCATGTTGTACCTGTTAATTTGCTATAATTTGACAAAATTATTGGCAAATCAATAAGAGAAGTATTATCATAAATTAAGTACAACACTCAAAATTACAAAACTGTAATTCTGCAACAGTAAATATTGTAACTCCTATACAAAAGTGCAGTTTAGTAACTGTAGTTGTCAACCTATTTTTCGGTATATCTGTTGCTGTATAACGGTATTTTCACACGTTTAACATAGATACGAGAAATTTTATCTGGGCCACGTACTGCAGAATAACTAAAGCGGGCAACAACATTAAAACAGATGATCAATACAAAACTAGCTATAATAGGCATAAGAGCAAGCATTCAATAACATAACAGGCTTTAGAACTATGAGGTAAACATTTGAACAAGTGTTTGAAATCGCTTTCCCAGCTGTCACCACAGAGTTCATTCACAAATTTCCCAGTTAATATTTAGTGGGAAATATCTAACTCAGTTCATAATTATTTTCGTTCTCGCCTGTCCAGTAGTTAACTTTAAGCAGCAAGGTGGAAGATAGGCCGTACTCTAGTTGACCCCGCGTTGGCTTCTTTAGGCTGCGATCAATAATTCCAACTTGCAGCAAGGTAAACCAGGTGAGTGTACGTGCGACCTTGAAGCCTCGCAATGGCGGCCCGTGTCCCAGCTTGGCGAAATAGTTTTATTGCATTCATAGCCCACTTCTCATGCAGATATTTTGCCGATAAATAAATGTTAGTGTCTCTGAGAGGCATTTATGACAACTTCAAAAGTCACAGTTGTATTTTCATATAAACCACTGATCTTTATTTCTGCAACATTTAAAACAAAAAATAGAAAGGCAAAGGTGACTGACATTGGCTAATTTAGTTAGATTGTTAATGAATAATGAATCAATGAATAAATAAAAATAAAAATTAATAGAAGTAAACTTACATCGTTGCGGCATATCTAATGAAGACTAGCTTGTTAAAGACACATCTTCACTCATACAACAGAACAGCATAAATGAAAACGTAACTAGGTCAATGCTCACACTTTAAACTTTCTAGCTAGATGGAGCCACCTTGGCTACAAAATTAAAATTTATTAAGTTAGGTTCACACTGGCCTTAACAATGATGATGATGATGATGATGATGATGATGATGATGATGATGATGATGATGATGATGATGATGATGATAATAATAATAATAATAATAATAATAATACACACTTGACGTTAATCTCGCAATATTTCAACGTTTACCGATGTGCGTCATACTAACTGTTTTCACCTTTTTTGTTTCCCAAGCTAGAAAAGCTCCAAATATGAGAAGAACTCCGTGAATAACGTACAAACATCCAATAAAATAAACTTCGTTAGGCGATTCACACACGGAAACTTGCCATTGTATTAAAACATCTGAGTCATATTTAGATTCCTGAAAAAATGATTTGTCGTATTAAGTGTGTCTGAGCATGCGAGTTCTTATTACAGTATCTTAGGTTCAATTTGTGACTTTTTTTAATGTTTAAAGACCTACATATCTCACATATTTTAATCAAAATAGTAATCATGCTACGATAAAATGAGAAAATGGTTTATATTTTGCTGTCCATTGAAAATACTACCTATGCAACAGCACGTATTAAAAATGTTATTAATTTTGCCAATTATTCATCAATTCTATTTAATGCTAAAAAATAATCACAAAAATTCATCTCATCACTTTCAGCGAAAATTAAAATCTGGCATATGTGGACGAATTGTCGCCTATTGCTCATCAATTTATATAAATGTGACTGCCAAAATAAATTTTCATTTTAGACTAAAATCATTAGACTCATTTATTGTTTTTAACATGGCACAATAGCGAAACTTGATGTTTATATATGTCCTAAAATTGGTCTTAATAGAGGGTCTATGCTTACCACTTTTTCAAGGTTGTAAGTGTTCTTTCTTAATGGATCTTCAAACTCCCATGCAAGAAGAACGATTACATCAATGGCCAGAAGTCCAAGAGTCATCAGAATTAGTTGCAAATCTTTTATTATCTACGAAATTCAAAGCATGTTAAGAATAACACAGCACATTACAGACGTGTATTTATGTAATATGTATTTAAGGGGATAATACTTGTAAATGACATTGTGATTAAATGAATGGTTTCATACAAAACTGTGACAGCAGAGTTGTGAGATCGAATGGCAGTTGATGTTCAAATGTTTTTAGTTTAATCCGATTCACAAATGCAATCCAACTATATCTTCACATTTACTCCTTAGTTTTAAACCTTCCTTAGAAAATTGGAGATGGGTAGAGAAAAACAGAACTAAAAATATCATCCCAGATTTATAAACTAAATTTACCACGAAATACATTTAAAAAGATAAAATAGTCATTAAGGAAACGCCTTTTTATAGTTTACATTTGAGTGAATTCGATTGGATTGGCTTGGCTTGGCCTAGTCTAGCCTAACTTAACTTAATCAGATTAGATTAGGTTAGATTAAAAGCCATTCGATTAGAAGTACTGTGAATCTAATGCTTTTGCACCGCTTTCGGAAATAATAGCAACACATATTTCATTATTACATATATTCTGCCAAGTTTTATGAAACTTACTCGTGTTTTTGCTTTTTTGTTAGTAAATATTCGGTGAACTCTCCAAGTTTTTGAGAAAAGCGCTCCGAATGACAAAGCAAAAGCGATGGTTAGTGTCCAATTTCTCGCCTGTAAGGAAAATATCACTCGGAAATTTTCAACAATGAACGAATTCCCCCAAAGAGTGCACAAAGTACCTTATTAACTCTCTCTCTCTCTCTCTCTCTCTCTCTCTCTCTCTCTCTCTCTCTCTCTCTCTCTCTCTCTCTCTCTCTCTCTCTCTCTCTCTCTCTCTCTCTCTCTCTCTCTCTCTCTCTCTCTCTTTCTCTCTTTCTCTCCCCTCTCTCTCCCTCTCAGAGACTATTTTTATAAATTTATACAATGCATCACAATGGACCTGCATTCCTACATTGTACACATCTATAAGCAAAAAACAACTCAAAGGCGTGCCCAACAACACTGTCTGAAACGAGTTTAATCCCCAGAATACGATAGGGAATGGGCCATTCTTAGCCTCAGCCTTCTCATGACCTGCGTGACTGCGCCATTTAGAAAAATGTCATAATTATTACATCAGCATCGGCCGTCGAAGGGGTTCCACATTTATTGCTGTTACATTATTGAAAAAGTATTAGCAATTATTGTTGAAATATAGATTTGTTAAGTGGCTGTATAGTAGCAACTCAGCGAATGTTTCAATAATAGTAGCAACATTGATTTAAAACTGATTTTAGAAACTATCAAGCGTGCTAGCAGCTAGCTTGCAAAGTACCAAAATGCGTAACAATAGCCGATTTGAAATCTTTAAGGTATTCACAGACATGCGAAAAGAGAAAAAGAGAAATAAGTAATGCAATTTTGCGTGTGCAACAATAATAGCACAAATATTACACAATATTACCTTGCACAGCTGTATAAAATACTCGCTAAGACCTAATACTGGCTGGTAGAATACTGTAGTATAGGCACTAAGGCATCCAAAAAGAATTAAGTTATTTAAGTTGGGAGACGACATTTTTATTATTCTGAAAAAAGTAAAAATAACTGTTATATAGGAAAGAAGATGTGTTAACAAAAGTATATTTTTAAACAATGCGAGTTTTATAAATAATTCCGTAATGCATTAATCGATCAGTCAGCTAGTCAATTAATTAGTCAGTAAGTCACAAAAACAGCACATTTGCAGCAAGTACGTACAAACCAATTTGTCATTGTCAATTTTTCTATTTTTGCTCATTTGATCAAGTAATCATTTATGTAATTGACTAATCCGTTAATTGGCAGTCCAGGTAGTGATTGACCAGTCAATCTGTTACTCATTGAAGAAGTTAGTTAGTTAGTGAGTCAGACTGTTGTCAACTGCTTGGTCATTCGGTTCGTCAATCGGTAAGGCAGCTTGTCAGTTAATTAACCAGCCAAGAATCCACCCAGCGAGTTAGTTAGTTAATCAATTTACCAATCGCTTAATCGATCAATCTGACTTAACATAAGCTATTTCAAAAAAGAACACATAAGCTGTTTGAAAATGGTACATATAAATTTTCAGACACAAAGTAACTGTAAACCGTTAAAACGAAAACTGTATTTGCTTGCGAAGAAATGAATCCATCATCAGGTAATCAGGTAACACGTAATCACGTATATCAGGTAACATGAGTCTATTGACTCAACTTTAATTTTTATGATCTACAATGGTAAAAGCGGTAAAACATCATGAAAGTTAGCCCAATGAAGAAATAGTTTTTCGGATAAAGATTCCAATTCCCCACACACAAGAAATTAGTTCGTAAAGCGGATTAAGGTTAGGGATGTGGTTAGGTTTAGGGTAGGTCAGGGTTTGGCTAGGGCTAGGGTAATTAAATTGAGTGGGGAATTGTGAACTCTTCCAATTTTTCTAAACAAGAAGTATGAAGATTAGAACGATAATCAGATGACGATAGCGAGAATGATAACGAATGACAATGGCGATAGAGATAATGTTAACGATGAGTATAAAGAAGACGATGGCAGCAATAATGTTTTTATGATTATGTTTATACGACAACTGATGACAACGATAATAACAATGACGACGAAGATACAATGACGATTCTGGCTAACAATGAAGCGATGATAGTGATTGTATAGGAATTAATGATAATAACGATGATGAAAACGATAACTGGTGACGACGATACCAATGTACCTTTCATTTCTGTTGACAGTATTGTATCCAAGGAAGAAGAGCGTTAAAAGAATGCCCAGTGAAGATATCACACACATTGTAGCATACAATCCCAATGGTATCTCAACTTTCTTTATTAATGTCAAACTAGAGTCAACGGGAACTTTGTCGCCTAATTAAATTAACAAATTACAAAAATACAAGTTACAAGAGCTTTGACCACCAAATATTAATAAATGAGGACAAGTTTTTAAATAAATGAATTATAAGCATTTTCGTCCATTCATAAAACATAAATGCAATTTATTTTTATTCTTTAACAGTAGGCCTATTGGATTGTGCCTGCGATTCTTGTATCACATGTGATTCACGTATCATGTAATTGTATCATTTTGTGTCATTCTTGTATTGTGTTAAATATCATTTCCGGTGACTACCACGTCTGCAACCTAATGCATCATGCAACTCTTTTGCATCTATCCCGGTGTCACTTATGATTTACATTTTGTGTGCGAAATATTGTATGTTAAAAACGTCAAACAAAATTACCAATTATGACTACTAGTACAGGGGGCAAAAACCGAACTTTAAGTTCGGGAAGACAAATGCTTCTAATTTTAGAGTAATAATAGGTTGTAGCACATCAATTGAAATGTGTGGGTGAGAGGAATTAAATGGTATGAGCTACGCCCAGATTGGCTTGGCGAAAAATCGAAACTGGATGAGCCGGAGAGACAAATACTCTCGACACTTGCCCTCTATATTGCCGACGTACCGCAGGAATGGGTCCAAAGTTCCAAATGGATGGACGTTAGATTCTTGTTTTTTAACAAATAATACAACTAGCAATGAAGCCAGCTGATTTCAAAACGTTTTAATTTAGCGTACATATTTCACAGAGTAATAAACATAATGTTCACCAAGGCTTTATCGTTGGTATTTTTAATCATGATATTCTGTTTTTCATGCAATTAATCCTTTAAACTTCATTTCGTGAAGTCACCTTTGACGATCATCTACTATTATAATAGCCTATTTCTATGTAAAATATGTAAAAAGTCACTTTATGTGTTAATAATGAAATAAACTCCCCCTCAGTCTTGTTTTTGCTGAGTTACCACTTTTCTCTACATAATTTTTACCTCTCCAGTCGACAGGATTTTCTTCAATCCACTGTAATCGCTCCCCCACAGGCAGATGTGGGCGGTATATAGCTGTGTTTACTGTCACATTACCTTAAAACAAATAAACAGTATGCTAAATTCATTTTGGCAAAAGTATATAATACACAGCGAAGTTAAATGTTTTGCTATTCATATCATTTTGCAGAATTCCATCTAATTTATCGAATGCGATGTCATATCACGCTATACCGTGGCGTACTGGGAAAAACAGTATTAGAGTTTATGAAAATTTATTTACTGCCTTCGCCTATCAATTCGGATAACGTTTCTAAAAAGCCACTGAGCTTACAATGTATAATTGGTAAGTTATAAGCATCACAAACTACAACAGAAGTTGTAAGACAAAGGAAAGTTACCTTGCATCTGAGCAATCATTCGCGTTTCTATTCCATTCTGTATTTCGTCAAATTGATTCCAACCTTTTATTCCTAAATATGATGTCATCTGCATGTTTTTCTGTATCATTTCTGCCAAAGGTTTGTTGTCATACGTAAAATTTTCTAGTCCAGTGATATTTCCTAAAACGCTAAACTAATTAGAATAGGCACAAAATTGATAAAAATGTAATTAAAGATTAGCCAAATATAATGCCATGTATATAAATAAATATATATATTACATTATGTATGCAACATATAATGTACTCCTAACCTATTTTTGACGAACACAGCAGCACTCGTCTGAGACACTGAGACGCTACAGACAAATAATTAACATAAAATAAAAACTATTTGACTTTGGAATATAACTGTCTAATTTCTTTGTGTAATAAACGTGTGCAAATTGCATGATTTTATTAATATAAACTAGTGGGTGGTGGGCGAATAAAGGGACTGCTAAAAATAAAGGGACTGCTGAACAAATTAGTTGAAGATAAACGAATAAGCGGAAAACGTATTTGAATAAACGAACGAAGGAAGAAAAGAAAAAATGAACAAACAAACGAATAAATAAAAGATATTTTGATAGAGTGTATTCCACATTCACCACTATGTGCAATGCGCATGCGCACACGTGCAGTTCATTACAGAACATGAGACTGTGTGAAACGCCTATAGAAAATAGTAAAAATCGGAAATTTAAGCCACTTTGCGGCAACTTAATAATTTAAGCTCTGATTTTTTGCCATTAAACATTTTGGAAATTATATTGATTTCACACGGTAGTAATATTGGATGATTAAATGCTTAAGCCTGGCTTTGTTAGCTCTGACAAAACGTCGCCCTGGCAAAAACCTAAATCAATTTTGCTCATTATTTACCTCAGGATGTGAACAGGAATATAGGTGTCAAACCTCCATTTATCGATGTCACCTAGCAGGGAGCATTCACGTAAAAAAATTTCAAAATTTCTCGAAAAGCTCACAAATAAATTTTTTATGCAGTTCGCGCGCAAAATATTTGAATAATCATATAGTCGCCTCTTGTCTTTGACAGTTTTTTTATTAACAGACGCTGAAACACTGAAATATATAGTATAGCTACTAGTAAGATAATGCAAAAAGTAACGCACTTTTGTGTCAGTGCTACATAAAATGTTTGTGGCGTATTGTTCACATCGCTCAACTTTTCATTAATAACTAAAAAAATCAAATTATACATTCACTATTTCAGTATAAACAGAATTAAATACTGTTTCTATTTCTGCTACCGAGTAACACGCTGCTAATGTTATCGTGTTTAATGTGATAATCGTGACTAATGTTATAATGTCATAGGATATGACATCTGACTTTTCAAACATTCATTGTGATGTACTAGGGAAAACGTTCAAGATTTTTTACGTGTAATAAAGAAGAATGGGGCAAATTAATTGCCGCTTTTCTGAAACTAATTTCTGTCCCAATAACTAGTAAATTGTGATTTTTAAATTAAAAATTGTTTTCTTCATAATAAAGGCTAGAATACCTTGTTTTGCTAACTGTGCAGCTGTAGCATTGAGAGCTAAGGCAATGGTCCAAACAGCATCGTATCCTACAGCAGCCATGTGATGTGAAAACACCTGAGAATAATTTATCCTTTTATCAAACTCTTCTAAGTATTCATCTGGCGTCAAACCAGCTACTCCACGCTTGTTTTCGACATTCATGAAAACCGGTTTTAGAGAAAAATGCCCTGTAAATAAAAGTTACGTAACAGCTTTAAATAAATGAAGAGTTCTGACGAGGGTCGGCATTGTAACGCCTGTTGAAGCGGGTTTCTTGAAAGTGGTGAAGTTGGCTACTATGGATTGCTGCCATGCTAGATTTGGTTGTGTATAGTCATTATAGCTGATATTGGTAGAATGTTAATTTCGTAACGAAAGTTTTTAACGTTCATCGTGCAGTACATTTATCTGAAAAACAACTTGTTTATTAGTTTTGGGCAAAGTTAATAGCTGAGTGGTCACATGGGTTTAATGACAAACGTATAATGCGGAGTTAGTGAATGGATGGACTGCCCGGAACATGCCTCTGGGTGGTCCCCTGCCTTACTGCACTCGATTACGTGTCAGCAATATGAAAGACCATTTATTGCCTTTTATATTTATTATATGCTGGGAAGGCCGATAATTACAATAATTTCACGTGAAACTGCACTTGTTTCATCCCAATAACAGTTTTCCTAGAAGTTATCCATTTACAAGCAAAGTCTAGCATCACTCAAAGTTGAAACTAAATAAATGCATGCACATCGTGTCCGTTTGGCTAATAATCCAGCCAAATAGCAAATGATACAATAATTTAGAATTATTTTCATAAAGCGAATCAGTGAATTCTGTAGTTGCAAAAATATGACACTTGCATCATAGCAATCTCATAGTTTCAGATTTTTTAGCAATTTTTATCAAGTATACAGCGTTGTTTCTTTCACCGTGCTATCTTGACTGTCATGATAGTTAAGACAATCACTTCAACATGATCACTCGTCTTGTATTTTGAAGTTGCTATCTTAACTATAAGCTCAAAGACAGTCACTAGTGTGTGAGAGAAGTTTGCTCTATATTCTCACTAAATTATTAGTCTATATTCTCATTAAAAGTCATTATGATTATTGTAATTTATACCTTCTGCTGCTGTTGCTATTTGCTCTAGGGTACAGTTGGTGTTATTGTGGTTTTTCTTCCACCAATCTGCATTGAACCATCCAGGTACAGTCCAGACGTATTTAGGACCATACAGTCCAGCTTTGTAAGCCTATAAAAACATATGCTAATACAGAGATGTTTTACGAGTAATTTTGGTAGATGAATCAAAATTTAATGCATTGCAATACGTTTAATCGCCGTCTCAATGGCTATTAAAAGACGAAAAATAGTCTATTTTAAAAAGAACAAACTCTTATTTACTGTAAGATGCTCTTAGAGAACACAACAGCCCTTGTCTGAGACACTATAAGCAAATAATTAACGTATAATTAAAACTATTTAAGCCAAAATAGGTACTAGTAAACTAATGATCTAATATACTTGTATAGTACCAGAATCCTGTGTCTAGCAACTGAACTTTAGGCGACATGGACAACTAGTCAGATAAACATTTACTTTCACAGTTCAGTCGGTTCCATTGGAAATAAGTAATAATTTTTACATTATAGGTGTAGTTTAAACGTCTGTAATCGTTAACTGTCGCATGTGCTTTGTGTTTTCTTTGACTCTAATTCTTGTAATTTACTATTGTTCTGATTTCAGACGTCACAAATAAAGAATGATTGATTCTGTTCTTGCCCAGAAAAAAGGTTCGCATTTCGTGGCTATTACTCTTGGACGTATAAACTCACTTTGCAAGTATTTATTATAAGCCATTTACAACAACTGTCAGCATCCTGTAACGTTTTGAAACAATGCAACAAAAATATATATTTCCATTCCTGTTTGCAATTTTGTGTCATTTAGTTCGTACTTTTCGTGCTATCAAATTCAACTACAGGATTCGCAATGTCAATCGATATTATTTTGACGCAAACTTTGTCAGCTGAGCGTGCAGTAGTGAAAAGTTTACGCTACTTTTTGGTAGAATTACTTAGTGAGCCTGCTTCTCTTTAAGCATTAAGTGAATGAATAACATAACGATATCTGTAAGCAGTTAATAATTAAATCAGGTATTTTAAGGACTAAACAGAAATCAATAATAGCAGATGGCCTGATAAAACACACCCTCCCCGCAATTTTATTGCATGTCCATAATATAATCTATAATTAATCAAAAGTATAGTGCAGCCATTATCTGATATAAGCCGAACGAAATATTCTAGTTACGGATTGAGTAATCGAGTCATATTACCAGTCGTATGTTTATAACGCAGATCACGTCATGATGTGAAATTTTAATAGTTGGGTACACACACAAACACCACTGATCAAAATCTGAAAACCCAAATTTTGCTGAAATTTTATAAGCCAGTAGCGCAAATAACCTCATATAAATAATGATCAGAGCATTGGTTATAATGGATATCTTACTAAAAACAGAACAGAAATGTCTCAAAAAATGAAGGAGAAAATTATTTTGAACGTGTTACCTCGTTCCTAACGTTAAAAGAAGACTGTGATTCTAACCGAAAAACCTAAATGACTTGAACAAGATTTGCAGACAAAAATTGTAAGGCTTATTGGGCTATTGATGATAACGACATTATTGACAACGACAGTGACAACGGTAACAGCTTCATCACCCAGCTCCTGCAGCTTGTAGTAGTGTGTTTTTAAAATCGACCCAAAATAAATGTTTGTTTTGACTTTATCTTATCTTATCCTATCCTCATTATAACCGTCTAGTGGACATTTTCTTGAACCCGACTTACCGACCGGTCACCTAGTGGACTTTGTCCAATTGCTTCATCACAGTGGGCCTTTTTTAATCCCAGTAATAATGCCAATGCTTTTAGCAAGGAAACTGCGACTGCACAAATAGGTGTACGGTGCGGCGTCTGGGATGGGGCGGCCGTAACTCTTCTAGGGCAAATGAATTGTGCAAATAATTTTCAAAGCAAATAATTCAATTTGAAAATTTTAAACTTTGAGATTTCAAGCTTCAAATATCGCTTATGGTTAGGCTACGTGCTGCTTACTAGATGCTATTAAAATATTTCGTGTAGGCATATTGTTTTTTCTTAACGCACGGTGTAATTGCCGATTGTGTGAGATTCTCGAGGCTTCCACACTCAAAATTTAGCTCAAAATAGATGCTCAATTGATTGAGCAATACTTTGGTGCTATAAATTGTTCTGTACCCTTAGCGAAAGCTTAAGTTGCACTCTGCACTACCTGCTATCAAATTTGATTCACTGAAGCCGTCTAGGTTCTTTTGCACGCTCATCAATGTACATTGTATAGGTATGTTTGCAAAGAAAAAATAGACTATCACCATTATTATTATTTTTTTAATTTCCCAAACATGTGAAAGTACTTGAATGTTTGCTCGCGAAAAAGTATAAACATTCAACATAGGCGTAGCTAGAGCTTGTGGCACCAGGAGGCGGCACTTTAGTTTTCTGCTCCATCGCACATTAGAAAAACGATGTAGAAATATCCTTGAACAGGAAGGTATATACTTGTAAAACTTAGCTGTGTTACGTTACATTTGGGATGAATTGATAAAATTATAAAGCAATACTGAAAAAAATTGTTTCAGAGAAAGTGAAATCTTCCTGCATGCTTCAAAACGTACGATGCTCAGAATCTTCTTCAAATGTTCACACAGGAAAGGGCGTGATTATTATGGCTAGTTTAAATACTGGTAACATTCTTCCGGGACGTCGGAAAGCAACGTCGGATTATAACAGAAGCATCGCGATAATAGAGGTGTTTGTCTTTTTTTACCTTTATAATTAACTGAAAACACTATAATCGGTAATTAACGAGAATGACACAAATCAGCATAATTTAATTGAGAAGAGTTCAGCAGAAAAGTAATATACTGGGTGTCAAAACAATACTGCAATTTCTTACGAAAGATAGATCAACTTAGTAGCTGTACAATGGTTGCTACACTTTTAATTACACGTCAACTTGTGTTTTAAAGATCAGAACTAAAAGAAAATACAGACTTTGGAGGCGATACATGTTTAAAAACTGATGAATTGACTGAAATGAGCCAAAAATACTGCTGGAGCAAAAGTAAGGTGATATTGCAGTGGCTAGACATGTATAGACATGGTTTACACTATCTGGGACAATCTGCGACAATAGAGGGATCGTGGAGATTTGTGGAAAGGCTTCATACAGGTTCTTCTCTACCTCTCAGCCAGTCCTGTTAACAATTCTATCCTGTTTTACTTTCAAATGTACGCATATAACATATTAAATTTATTAATAAAATACTGTTTATACCAATACAGGGATCGCAAAATATCAACCAACTAGCGCTTAAGGGAGTTCACTTCATAATGGCCTATTAGGCGCTTTAACTGGCTACCTACTTTACAACCCAAGAAATTTACTCTCACACTGCACGGTTAAACACGATAGAAGAATATAGTGAAACACACCAAATATACTGCGAAAATGTGTGTATGCATGAAAGTGTGTTTTCATTAACAAAATTGTGAAGATCGCCGATATTTGGCAGTTGGGAACTCGGG
>JAQGDQ010000438.1:0-2500 GCA_030141605.1 Tubiluchus corallicola
TTGTTATTCTTGGTTTTTAGTTAATGCAAGAGATAAAAGTGTGAGTAAAAACGTAATAGCGTCGTAGTTGAAGAGAGCCTGGAAATTGAGTGGAAAAACGGCAACAGCAGTAGCACTAGCGATCAGCCAGTGGCAAAGAAAAAGTCATAGCAACAATACTAAAATCAAAAATAGAGTTATAGCAATAAAAATGACTGCATCATCATCAATAACAATAACAGAGATTAAACTCACAGTAATAGGGGGACAGCAACTACACAGACAGTTGTGGTGGTGGAGTGGAGTCGACAACCGGACAGCGGTAGCTTACGAAGTCTGTTTTTGCTTTTATTTTTTACAAATATACCCCACGCAGGCCATACGAGCTCTTAGACCATGAGTGTTCAATAAGGAGATTAGCTTTATTGAAGGCCCTGTTTCTCTATAGCTGTTCAGTAGTTCTCAGTTCAGGTACCTCTCAGTTCAGAGGTGTTCGGTTGTGACGTTATTAGTTTTGAAGTCTGTAAACTACATTGTAAGATTTGAAAATCAGACACACTAACTTCATGGTGTTACCAAATAAAGATGACTTTTTGAAATCTTGTCCTGTTGCTTATCACTTCAGCCCTAACTTCGGGCCGCTACATGGGCGTTTCCATAACTGTTGTAAAGGCACACGAGGGCGATTTCGATGTGTTGACAACTCGACGTTTGTACTTTAAAACTCATTACTATTATTAAAGCAAAACCTGGCCTAATCTTAAACTGTAGCTCAAAATAATCTAACCAATAAAATATTGAAATGCAACATACTATTTTTTCAGAATGACTTACCCGAAAGAATTAGCACAGAATGGTAATTTCGCGTTTGCGCGGCTAGTTCTTCGCTGTTACACGCATTTCCCTATTCGCTAGTTAGTTGGCACCTGCATCTCGGAAACAAGGTGCACGAACATAGGCGCTGTAACTTTTAGTTCAGAGGTGTTCAATTGTGACGGTAGTGAACATGTTCGAGAGATCATGCGTGAGCGCAGCGGTAAATTTGAATTTAGAATTTTTATCTTAAAACTTGCCTAGTTTACAACACGCTGAATATCTTACAGTAGCACTGTACTTCAATTTTCGCTTTCACAGACACGTGCAACACACTTGTGGAATGTTTGTGCTGTTAAAAAGTATGTTCAGTGATGTCATCATTAGTTTGGCTCGCCCAGTATTAATTAAGTTTTTAACCTATTATTTAATTATTAGAAACACTTTGGCATTATTATAGGTGTTAAACTGTATACATTTTACTGTGCTTCAAAATGGGGTAGGACATGAAAAATCAACCTGTTTTCCTTTAATAACTAAGTTTGTGACAATGTCACTAAGAACGCACATCACAGAACAGAATAACATGTGAATGATAGCAATAATTATTGTAACTTTCTTTTCTACAATAGCAAAATTTCAAAGCAAATGTTGTAAAATCCATGATAAAGTAAAAGGTTACAATAAATATAAAAGCACTTTATTCAATTAATGATGTACTAAAACACTTTGAAACGACTTTTAAATAAATGATTTTGAATGTTTCTTAGCTCTATAGGCAATGAGTTAAAATGACGTAGTACCATGACCCTTCAAATGTAGATTTTCAAGATAAAATTGATTTTTGATTAAAAACATTCGGTTCATTTGAAGGAAGTTGAATTTCATTAATTAAAATTTAAAAGCTGCAGTGATAATGCAATAAGAAACGTTATAGAGTAAACACGGTAACTTCCTCTAGACGTTTCATCATCGTCAAAAGCTTCTTCGTATTCTGACACGGTGTCATTCGTCTTCCTCAATCTTTTGCACATTGACCAAAGTTCATCAGAGCCATCTACAGAATCTTGGCAATCATTCGAGCCATCGCAGACTTGTTTCTTTCGAATGCACGTCTTGTCCATGCATCGAAATCCGGAACAGGGTAAGCATCCGAGTTCGTCGCTTCTGTCTGGACAATGCAGGTAACCATCACAGAGCTTCTCGGCCGCTATACAATGGAGGTCATTGCAATGGAAGGCTAGTCCTATGCACGTCTGACAGTTTCTCTCATCGCTCTTGTCTAGACAGTCGTGTTTCCCGTCACAAAACTTGTCTGTCTTGATGCACTGTCCATTGTCACAGGCAGCTCTATGAGCACCACATACAGTGCAGTACTGTACGTATTCATCGCTGTAGTCATCGCAATCGTTAACGCCGTCGCATACCTGGAACTCGAGGATGCATTGATGGTTGTTGCAGAGGTGTCCCAGAGGTCCTTTGCAAGAGGTGCAGTTCCGCTCGTCACTACCATCAAGGCAATCCGGCTTGCCATTGCAGACGAGGTCCTCCTCAAGACAAGTGGTGATGTCACATAGAAAAGGGGCATTTTGTTCACATGTTCGCACGCATCCATCTGCTTCATCGTCTTTCAAGGGACAGTCAATGTGTTCATCACAGACTTGGGACACGGCAATGCATTTTGTACTGCCTCCACAATGGTAAGCGT
>JAQGDQ010000438.1:7500-22500 GCA_030141605.1 Tubiluchus corallicola
AGGTCTAACTTACTACCCAGTGAAATAAAACAAATAGAATGTCTCCACCACTTTAAAAAGAAATTAAAAGAATATCAATACAACAGGTTTCAACTTCCACATTGTGCATCTTATACTAATTTTAGATGATGTTATATACTTTTGTACTTTCTACCAAGGCGTTACGTAAACTGCCCCTGTGTTGTCTTCCAAGATGAACCAAAAATAGCAACTTGCTAAGAAGAAAATAGAAATAAACTAAACGCTTCTTTTGTTACGCAATTTTTGTCGCCGTCACAAATATACATTTTAATTAATCCATCATGTAAAATATACATGATGTTTCTAACAAACTACGTACATTTAGCCTGTAAGAATATGAATTCATTTTTCTGTTTCGAGTAGTTGTTTGTGGTAACTTCATAGAGAAAGTTTTCTTACGCAGGCCCTCGCGTTACATAATTTTGGCATAATCTAGTCGTTACTTCATGTTAGCAACAACAAAAGCCCACAAATTACTTCTACTGATAACCTACACAAGCTAACATGGTTTAGAGACTTACATACTTCTAAAAAGGGAATACATTTAGCATATACGAAATTTTAGTAGGGTGGCGACTGTCAATGAATGATGATGATAACGGTGATGATTATGGTGATGATACGGAATATGCAGCGAAGTAATATAATCAATAAATTAGATTTCAAAGGGTACACTCGATCATTTTAACATGTTGCCCTATTCTGGTGTGGTTACTCGCCGTGTGTTAACGCAAACAATTGACGTTAGATGGCAGCACAATCCTAGTATCGTATTGACAAAGGCACAGCTGCAGTTCCACATTTATCACGTCAACGCCAGAAATAACCTGCCTTCATGAATCCATTCTTTACTTAAAGCATTCTTTACTACAAATATTTTCATGTAATCTCAATAGGTGGCAGTGCGAATCAGGAGGTATATGTGTCTCGCACCTTGTTCAGCTTCTAAGTGAAGCACAAAACAGAGGCATTCTCAACTGTACGTATATGAGTAAACAAGTCAACAATGTTGTTGTCATCTCCTCAGACCTATATCTACTCGTCGTACAAAACACTGTAGTTGTCTTTACCTGGCTTCTAAATTCTACGCTACCATTGCTATCAATGCAATGTCACTAGAAAACAGTTTAATGAAGCCTGCTGAATGTTCTCAAGAAAGTTACTTCTGTAAATTATCTAAAGACAGTCAATGTCATATCTGTAAAGTTCACCGATTTCAACTCTGTTAACACATGCGTTGTAGGTTCCAAAATGTAGATTTTCTTTGCAGGAAAAAGTAAAATGAGCATACGAAATTCTTCTCGAAGTCACCAGGCGGTGCTGCTCAATGGTAGCGCCCTCGCTTATCACTCGGGAGGTCGTACGTTCAACTCCCGACCGAGTCATACCAATGATTTAAAAATCGAGAGGCTGGTTCTTCGACTAAGCACGCGGGTTATTGAAGTAACATGCGGGTAATAATAATCGTGACCACCTTGGAAATAAGCATTGAGTTACCTGGAATCCTTGGATATTTCCTAACCGAAATTGTTATTATTTTCCAGTTCTGCATCTAAAGATTCTTTGGGTATTGTGACTTTCCTGTTTTGATTAAATTTTTTAGTTTCTGTTTGCAGAATCTTTCGAGGAATAATCCATTTTTTTAGTTTATAAATTCATGTATAGAAATCGGCACGAGGCGACTGTAAAGAGAAATACTTGTGAAACTACAACTGGTGTTGAAGAACTCGACTCACTCGATTGACGATCATAGGAACCTTGAGACCTAAAGAAGCACATATCCATCTCTTCATCAGACGCATCATCGCAATCTGCCACTTTGTCACAGACTTTGCTTTTCTCGATGCACGCTTTGTCGGAACAACGGAACATCGTCTGCGGACATGCCGTGCAGTCGGTTTCGTCGCTGTCGTCGCCGCAGTCGTTGACGCCGTTGCACAACAGTTTCGACTGGATGCACTTGAGATTGTTGCAGAGAAACGACTGTCCAGAGCAATAGCCGCAATCTTCTTCGTCGGAAGAATCTGGACAATGAACAATGCCATCGCAGAAGTTGTTGCTGTTGATGCAAGTTCCGTCGTTGCACTCCGCTTTTAGGGGGCCACACGGAGGACACGCCTCTATCGTTTCATCGCTCTTGTCCAAACAGTCGTTGTTACCGTCACACGTCTTGTAAACCTCAATGCACTGGCCATCTTTGCAGTGAAATGCTGGCGTGCTACCGCTGCACGTAGTGCAATTCCGTTCATCTGACAAATCATTGCAAGAAGCGTGGACGTTGCACAAGGCGTCAACAGACAAACACATGGTGTTGTCACAATGAAAGGGACGGTCGGGAGGACAGGGGTGACATTCTTTCTCATCTTCGCCACTGCTGCAGTCTTTGATGCCATCGCAGAGATGGTCGAGAGAGAGACATCGAGACTTGTCGCATCGGTATGGACGGTCCTTTGGACATTCGGTCAATTCCTCGTCATCTTTGTTTGGACAGTTGGGTATCCCGTCCATTACATATGCTTGGTCTATGCATAAAGTACTGTCCTTACATTTATACGAGTTAGCGCCCTCGTAAAGAACTGGACATTGGTCACACACTGCCTCGTCTGACCCGTCTTCACAGTTGTTGTAGCCGTTGCACAGATCGTACTTGCGCACGCATCGTCCGTCATTACACCTGAAGGTGTCGCCACCTTTGCACTGCGAGCAATTTTCTTCATCGTCACCACTTTTGCAGTGTTTGAAGCCATCGCAAGTGAAGACTTTATATATGCATTCTCCGCTACCGCAGAGGAAGCCCTCCATTTTTTCTCCGTCGATGGTGTCTTGACATGTCTCTGCGTTAACTCTTGCTAACATTAGCAAGAAGGTTACCGCTACAGACGCCCACATGGTTAGTGTCGAAATGTGTCCCTGTTGGTGGGTAATCTTCAACTTGGGTTTGTTGACTTCACTTCTTGAAAGCCTGCAAAGTAAAATAAGCAGACGCTGTTTAAAAACAGGAGTGACTATCAATTTTTTACTCTTCCGTAATTAATGGAAGAGACATAAACAAGTATAGAGTTGCAAGCTTCAAACCAACTTTATTCTGGGAAAACGTTTTAAACTTAAAACAGAACGCGACGGTCGGTTTTTCAAGTGCGCGGGGCGCGTTTAAATCAAGTGTAATGATCGACCATATGCAGAAGTTATTACTGAAATGTATGGGATGTTTTAAATTAAGGCAAAGCTGGTATGATTAAACCTATGACAAAACTATGACAAAACTATGACAAACCCATGACAAACCTATGACAAAACTATGACAAAACTATGACAAACCTATGACAAACCTATGGCAAAACTATGACAAAACTATGACAAACCTATGACAAACCTATGACAAAACTATGACAAACCTATGACAAAACAGGTTTTATTGTCCACGTCATTTATTTCCAAACACACATGTAGTGTTAAGTTACATTAGTGGTTCAATTAAAAGAAATTAGTAGACTAGTAATTATTAAGCACTGACAGCAACAACAGCAGCGGTGGCGATGACGACGACGACAATAAAAAACAAACAAGGATAGTATGTACATACAAAAAGATGAAGCAATTACAAAGAATTTACAATTTACAAAGAAAATTAAAATAACTCATTAAAGTAATTATGTAAAATTTTGCACAATCGTTTTTAGCATGAGAAAAGACTGCATACTGATAAGAACGAACGACCTCTTTTAAGAGAGAAGGACTAATTTACAAAACAATCATAAATCACACAAAATTTAATTAAATTTAATTTCAGTGCAAAGTCTAACGATAATTTACTATAAAAGGTAAATGCATAAAACCATAATCAAGTTCACATAGAGCGGATTCCGTTTTACGGCTGCCCTTTTTAGGTTGAAACTGAAAACGAAGTTCAGTTGATGTTACTGTGTGAATGACAGGCGAGATACTATTACTATGTACTCAATTTTTCTAAAAATTAGGTGTAAGCCTGCATATTTTTCTAATTTATATTAGAAATTTTTTATAACCTGATTTGTTTGGATTATAGTCACTCTTTGCGTATTATGTTTGTGGAAAACTTGCCTATAACTTTTTCCAGGTTACCAATACACTCATGACTTGTTCTTGTATAATTATGGCGGCAAGGTCTGTTGCCCCAGTTTTTTCGCGAAGAGACTGCATGTAATTTAATCCAGTTGAAGGTGAAGTTGAAAATAAAAATTCTCCAAGTCTACAAAACAGAACACTTCCAGTAGACATAGCAAACACCCCCAGCCCATGTTTCCCAAGAATTTGCTCTGGAATAAAATAATCAAACGAGACCTGGCAAGGATGGTTTGCATTCCAAGTACCCCCTCATCACAGTAATCTATTGCAGGGGGCTAATCATGTGTCATAAGTGGGGCCACAAGTTGAAGTTCCATTTGGAGTTGAAAAATACTTTGAGGAAACAGCTTGTACCCAAATTTGATAAGTTGATTCTTAACTTTTGGGACGGAGCGTTTTGATAGATGAAAGAATCCAAATAAACATGTTAATTGTGAGCCGTTTGACTAATACTTTGTCACACATTAAAAAAGCCGCACATACCCAATTAATTTAAAAGTGCCCGTTACTCAAGTCAAGGCTAAAAGGAGGACTGTACATTGTCTCCATTACTCTTTCACATCAACGTTTTGATTAAAGGAAAACAGAATGATTTTTCATATCCTGCGCTATTTTGAAGTACAGTAGAAAGTATACATTTTAGTACTTGTAATAATACCACCACCGTTGCCGCCAACGTTACCACCACGACCACCACTGCCGCCGCTGCCATCACCACCACCACCACCACCGTCGCCGCCAACATTACCACCATGACAACCACTGCCGCCGCCACCACCACTACCACCACCACCACCATCACCACCACAACCACCACCACCATCACCATCACCACCACACCACCACCACCACCGCAACCACCACAAACACCACCACCACCACCACCACCACCACCACCACCACACCAACACCAACACCAACACCACCACCACCACCACAATCACCACCACCACCACCACCACCGCCACACCACCACCACACCACCACCACTACCACTACCACCACCATCACCATCACCATCACCATCACCATCACCACCACCACCACCACCACCACAACCACCATCATCATCATCATCATCATCGACCATACATAATTAAAATGGCTAGGCTACACGCACTGAAATATTTCATTCATAAGCTTGATTTCCTCTTCTTATATGAAAAACTTTAATTGCGGAAGCCAATTGTGCCTCCCATGTCATGTACGCTTGTCAATTTCCTGGTTTTTATTCTGCACTAAAAAACTAGTCTAGTTTTGCATAATCTTCTTAATAAACAGCAGATGCGAGTTGCTGAATGACACCACTGCACTGATGTCAAGACACATCAGTCGTGTCAGGTTTAACTGAACGAGTTTTATTTCTGGTTTCTTCACTATTGAACATTAAACTTACTTAAAGGAAAACAGGATGATTTTTCATGTCTTACGTCATTTTGAAGTACAGTAAAACGTATATATTTTAACACCAATAATGCTGCAAAAGCATTTCTGTTACTTAAATGATAGGTCAAAATTTTAATTAATAGCGGGCGAGCCCAACTATTGGTCCCGTCACAAATGAACATAATTTTCAATAATGAGCACATTCCACAAGCGTGTTGCACGTGTTTGCAAAAGCGAAAATTGAAGTACAGTGCTACTGCAAGAGATTCAGTGCGTTGTACTAAAACTAGGCAAGTTTAAAAATAAAAATTTTAATTTGAAATTCACCGTTGTGCTCACGCATGATATATCGGACAGGTGCACTACGTCACAAACGAGTACCTTTGAACTGAGAGGCACCTGTTATTTGTGCAACTCATGTCCGAAATGCAGGCGCCAGTGCCCATCTAAATACGAATGGCGAAATGCACGTAACAGTGAAGAACTAGTGGTAATAGTTCTTTCAGGTAACGCATTCTTGAAAAAAGAGTGCTTTCCCTTTCAATATATTAAAGAGAAAATTGTTTAACTCTTTAACAGTTTTTGGGTCCGGTTTTCCTTTAAGTCAGTGGTGTAATATTTGTAGTAACACTGAAGCCAAAATTTTGTAGCATCCTTACTAAACGGTTCTACTAATTAACGCCAAACATTCACATCAAGTAATGAAATTAGCGTTAAAGACTGCGATGAACAAACGTATTTAAATAATGCCATGAAATAATGCCATCTTTCATTATAATATACGCAAACAGCGTCAAATAATGAAATTAGTAGGTTTACTGGCTGTAATGTTTTTTAAGACAAAATATTGATCGAACGCATGATTGTGTATCTTGCTTGATATTCATAACACTTTTACAGGTGTTAAAACTGGAAGTGAAATTATATGTAGTAGTAGTAGTAGTAGTAGTAGTAGTAGTAGTAGTAGTAGTAGTAGTAGCAGTAGCAGTAGCAGTAGCAGTAGCAGTAGCAGTAGCAGTAGCAGTAGCAGTAGCAGTAGCAGTAGCAGCAGCAGCAGCAGCAGCAGCAGCAGTAGCAGTAGCAGTAGCAGTAGCAGTAGCAGTAGCAGTAGCAGTAGCAGTAGCAGTAGCAGAGAGTAGTAGTAGTAGTAGTAGTAGTAGTAGTAGTAGTAGTAGTAGTAGTTGTTGTTGTTGTAGTAGCAGTAGTAGCAGCAGCAGCAGCAGTAGTAGTAGTAGTAGTAGTAGTAGTAGTAAAATCTTTATTTGCCATTTTAAAAACATTGACCATCATATTAAAAGACAGACAATCAGTGTTAGTTGATATAAAAAACATACACTGTTCTGGGCAAATGCGTCTTGTGCAAGCTAAACTATAAGTGCAACTAGAAATTCAAAAATAAAATATAAACTAGTTTAGTAAGGTCTAGGAAAAATGAAATTATGATTTGAGTAAGTATCATCGTGTTCGTATGTCGGATATTCAAAACGAGTCATTAAATGTTTTTTTCAATTTAGACTTGAATATTGATAAAGAGCTGCTGTGTTTTAGTGATGTCGGTTATGAATTGTATTGCTTGCTTAGTAATGGAATTCTTTCCATATTGATTGTTCGTTCTAATGTTTCTTAAATTTAGTGTTCTGTTATTCATACTGGGGTTTTTAAGAAGTGGGAGCTTATTGGTTTTGAAAGGAGAGGCTACTACTTTTGAAAGGTATATACGGGTTACTAAAGCAGTGCACTTAAACGCCATGATCAAACGCCAAAAGATATTTAAGCTACATGCCTTGGTAAATTGTTGACTTAATTACATATATAGTGCCACCAACGAAAAATCATCAAATATTAACCTTGACGGTGACGATGATATGTCATCATGACGACGACAATGACGGCCATGACGATGATAATGACTATAGTGGTAGAGTGATGGGAATAAAGATGTTATAATGCTGATGATGACGATGATGACGATCGTAGTAGTGGTGGTAATGTTGGCGCTGGCTCGCTACTGGTGATGGCGATAATAGTGGCCATTGTGCATGGTGATGACGATAGTGCTAGTGGTGGTGCCGGTGATGATGACAGTGGTGGCGAGGTGGCGGTGATGATGATAGTGATATTGAAGGTGATGTTGCATAATTTTATTGAATTATTGAAAACCGTTTAATCTAATATTTTAGTGGCAGGAAAAATTTCATCATTTTGCCTGGGTCACTGAACGCAACGAACACGTTAAATTTGTTATAAATAAATTCGTGAAGAATTTTCTATCCTCTGTTCCCGGTGTTCTGTTTGGAACTAATTCAGCGCAATGTTAGTGAAAAACACCCAACACGTGTCCCCAATATTGTGATATTTTTCTTGGGCATAATTTTTGTTTTTTCACCACAAACGCTGCTCGGGGAAAATGCGCTAATTAGAACGTAGGCGGATGAACTCCCACCGTCGAAAATAGGGATGAGTGGAAGCTAAAAACAGGAGACCCAATTTTATAGTAATTACGCTTGATTAATTTAAGGTTAGATAAATAAGTTAGATAGATTATTATAAATCTGCATCATCATCATCATCATCATCATCGTCGTCGTCGTCGTCGTCGTCGTAGTCATCACCATCAAATTTACGCATTATTATCGTTATCGTCATCGTCATCATCATCATCATCATCATCATCATCATCAACAACAACATCACCATCATCGTCGTCATCATCATCATCATCATCATTGCCATCATCATCATCATCACCATCATCATCATCATCGTCGTGTCGTCGTCATCATCATCATCTTCATCATCATCATCATCATCGTCGTCGTAGTAGTCATCATCATCGTAGTCATCACCATCAAATTTACGCATTATCATCGTTATCGTCATCATCATCATCATCATCATCATCATCATCATCATCATCATCATCGTCGTGTCGTCGTAATCATCATCATCGTTATCGTCATAATCATCATCATCATCATCATCAGCAACAACATCACCATCATCGTCATCATCATCATCATAATCGTCGTCGTCGTAGTCATCACCATCAAATTTACGCATTATCATGGTCATCGTCATCCTCATCATCATCATCAACAACATCATCATCATCCTCGTCATCACCATCATCATCATCATCATCGTAGTCATCACCAGTAAATTTACGCACAATCATCGCCATCGTCATCATCATCATCATTATCGTCATCATCATCATTATCATCGTAGTCATCACTTAATTCTGATGACACCATTAAATTTACGCATCATCATCATCATCACTACCATCATATCGTGATTATCATCGTCATCATCATCACCGCTACCATCATATCGTCACCCTCTGATTCACAAATGTGTTGCTGCAGATAAGAGTCTAGGTTTGCAAACTAGTTCAAGATTCTCGTTCTTTTTGATCCGCGTCGTGTAAAGGTCACGTCTACGATAAGTGGCACATTTAAGACTTCAGTTTGTTGACAAATTCAATCTGAAGAGTGCAAGAATTTCATTGGTGTCGGTTTGATTAAGTCAAGTCAAAGGGTTAACCCGAAACAGATCTTATTCTTGCCACGCTGAACTGTAATGAAAGTGTCTCAAGAGCAATGGCCTCCGTCTAGGTTGTGCAAGTTGATTTTACCTGCTCCCCTTTTTCAAACACATTTTTCTCATTATAGTTAGCTGATACTGGGAAAAAGGAAAGAGAGCCCGCTTTGTGTAAGCATAGTTTACTGATTAGGCTCTGATTAGCTTAATTAAACATTATTATTGTTCAGTTGTTTACAAGTCGTTTTGCGAAGTCATTACATATTGAAAGATGTGTTAAAGGGCTTCAATTACTAGGTTTCTTTTTTCGGATTCAGTACGTTGGCTTCTTATGTTTGTTTTTATAGGTTTGCACATTTTGGTTGCGTTGTTACACCGATCACTTTGACATCAGTAATACTGGTTACCTGCGTCTTGTTTTAATATTATTAATTTAACAGTGAGGGTACTAGTTGCTAAAATCGAATCAAAGCTTCCAGAAAATATCGTATATTTTATATTTTTACTGTGTAATTTGAAGGATTAAGAATAATTGCAATACATGCGAATTTTACTGTTTCAATTGATGTTGTATATTATTACAAAAGTTACAGCAGTCGTGGCTTACCGATACACATTCGTAGCTACGAGTTGTTCAATTTAGAAGAATTTAGAATAAAATTAAATAAAGACAATGAGAGAGGGACAAAGAGAGTACGAGAGAGAAAGAGAGAAAGAGAGAGAAAGAGAGAGAGAGAGAGAGAGAGAGAGAGAGAGAGAGAGAGAGAGAGGGGGGGAGAAGAGGGAGAGAGAGAGGGAGGAGAGAGGGAGAGAGAGAGAGAGAGAGAGAGAGAGAGAGAGAGAGAGAGAGAGAGAGAGAGAGAGAGAGAGAGAAGAGAGAGAGAGAGAGAGAGAGAGAGAGGAGAGAGAGAAAAAAAGAGGGATAGAGGGAGATGGAGAGAGAGAGAGAGTACGAGAGAGAAAGACAGAGCGAACGAGAGAGAGAGAGAGAACGAGAGAGAGAGAAAGAGTGAGTGAGAGAGAGAGAGAGAGAAAGAGAGAGAGAGAGAGAGAGAGAGAGAGAAGAGAGAGAGAGAGAGAGAGAGAGAGAGGGAGAGAGAGAGAGAGAATGTGTAAATAACGCTTATCTTAATATCTAGTACTGACGTTATTCGCAGCTTTCAGTCTAATAATGGACTCGAATACGATTCATATTTATTTCTCGATAATAAAAGTGTCATGGCGCCCTTCATTAAGATCTTCGTTGATTCAGACTTTTAATAACAAGAAGTGAACAAAAATTAAAAAAGACATTAGGTAAGAAATGTTACAATGATTAAAATATAAAAAATACGTTTACATCTACCTAATTTTTACAATCATGTCAAATATATTACCTGATTACGTACATTTTCTGTTATACTAAAATATTTAATAATTTCGTTTTCGGCAAAAGCAATTCCATTCTATTATGCTAACATTGGAAAAGCACTTTATAGGTTTTACATGTCAAATGTAGACCGACGTTAAGTCATATGTAGATTTAGGTAATTCAAATGTGTCTTGGTAACTCAAATGTAGACTTAGGTAGTTCAAATGTGTCTTGGTAACTCAAATGTAGACTTAGGTAGTTCAAATGTGTTAACAATGTTTTTCAACAAATCTTGAGCGCTTTTGGTAAATCAAATGTGACATTGGTATCTCAAATGTGGATATGTGGTAAAGTTTAAGGATGTTAAATTTAATCTTCTTTAATTTCAATTTAATAATTGTTCTTAAGTTAAAATAACAACCTTATAGGCCTGCTAATAGTTCACTAATATTCTGTAAACTTTACATACCATTGGAACTGTTAGAGAAAACAATACATTCTTAAAATAAACAAAGTTTCTTGAGAGAAACTAATTCATTAATGCAGTGCTAATGCATTACTTTAAAAACTAATTAGTGATTCACTGTTTATTGGGAAGTGATGCTGCCGATAGCACCATGACCATAAAATATAATTTTAATTTCGTTTTATCTTTTTGTAATTTGCACTTAAATGAGTTAATTACCGATTTATTCAAAGTACCGCATCTACATTTGACTTACCTAAGTCACATTTAAGTTACCAAAACACATTCGAAATTCCTATGTCTATATTTGACTTATCTAAGTCACATTTGAACTTTCCTGTGTCTACATTTGACGTGTAAAACCTATATAATTCTTGTTCTTCTTCTTCTTCTTCTTCTTCTTCTTCTTATTATTATTATTATTATTATTATTATTATTATTATTATTATTATTACTATTACTATAATAATAATTATTATTATTATCAGCATACCACTACTACTCTTTTCAAATTTGTTTAGTTGTATTTAAAAAGTTGTTTGCTTGCCAAAAAATTCTCCAACATTGATAAAAGTTTGCTATTTTTGCTTACATTGTAACTTTTGAAAAGTTTGCTATTTTTGCTTACATTGTAACTTCTAGCGTGCAGTAAACTTTCAACACCCTTATCACGTAATTATCATATTTTGTATCAAGTTTTATACGCATGCCAATGTAATTTAATACGATTAACATAAACTTAAGGAAGACTCAGTTTCCAGATCGCCCGCGCATCGGCACACACTACGACTGCTGCTATCACAATGCACGCAGGAGTTTAGTTAAATCTGTTCGCTGTTTTGCTTAAACCCAAACGCACTCTGTAGTCTATCGCATCTCAGATTCCCGCTTCGGGAAAAAGCAGACGCGCCTCTCGGCCAACTCATCACCTTTTTTCAAATATGAAAACAAGTTATCGTCTATCTAAATATATCTGTAGGCAGAAAATACCTCAGCTGTTGAGTTGAAAGTCTAAAAGTATTTTACGTCAGCTGTCTCGCCCTGTAACTCGTCCCATTTTACAACCAAGTTGAATGGTTGATTTCCTGTGACGAATCTTTTGATCAGTTTATAGAGTTTCAGAGCAGCCCAGTAGCTTGAGTTTCCCACACATTACGCCCACGCCTCCAATAAAATTAAGGCGCCTGGTCCTGTCTCCAATGAGGAACAGAATTACGATCAGGTATGTGTTATGTGAATTAAAGGAAAGGTCAACCCTTCTAGGAGGTTAGGCTTATTTTAATGTTCGCGAAAAATGTTAGAAACATTTGGTGATAAAACTGCATTAACTGCTAGTGAATTAGTGAAATCACTTTAAAGTCGCGATTTTTGTTGCACTGCCCATTGTATCAGCTAGCTAGGGTTGTTATGTTTGATAAATTAAATGGAATACTTCTGCCTGAAAACCTTAACATAGCTGCCTTACGAAATAATGATCTGTTGAAGTTGTTATTATTCGGAAAAGATGAATTTAACTATGTTGCTAACTGTAAAATATTCCAATGTATACATGACTTTATATTACGTACTAAACGCTTCCAGTAGTTTCATTCTGATATGAAATGCATCAGTCTTAAATAATCGCACATTAATATTTTCTAACCGTCATTTTCTACTAATGTCTAATGTAATCTTGTAGTAAAACTTGTCAGCTTGTGTAGGTATAGTCTATTCTTACTGTAAATGTTACTAATGTCTAATGTAATCTTGTAGTAAAACTTGTCAGCTTATGTAGGTATAGTCCATTCTTACTGTAAATGTTACTAATGTCTAATGTAATCTTGTAGTAAAACTTGTCAGCTTGTGTAGTTATAGTCAATTCTTACTGTAAATGTTACTAATGTCTAATGTATTCTTGTAGTAAAACTTGTCAGCTTATGTAGGTATAGTCCATTCTTACTGTAAATGTTACTAATGTCTAATGTAATCTTGTAGTAAAACTTGTCAGCTTATGTAGGTATAGTCTATTCTTACTGTAAATGTTACTAATGTCTAATGTAATCTTGTAGTAAAACTTGTCAGCTTGTGTAGTTATAGTCAATTCTTACTGTAAATGTTACTAATGTCTAATGTATTCTTGTAGTAAAACAAGTCAGCTTGTGTAGTTATAGTCAATTCTTACTGTAAATGTTACTAATGTCTAATGTAATCTTGTAGTAAAACAAGTCAGCTTGTGTAGTTATAGTCAATTCTTACTGTAAATGTTACTAATGTCTAATGTATTCTTGTAGTAAAACAAGTCAGCTTGTGTAGTTATACTCCATTCTTACTGTAAATGTTCTTGTAAATAGTGTGTAAAGTCTGTTGTGGTGAGGATCCTAAATCATGTTGTTCAAACTGTCTGATCCAATTCTAAATAAATTATGTTTAAACTAAAGTCGCGATCACTGCCTGGCCACTCCCATTTTTAACGCCGTTTGTTTCTCGAATGACGTCATTCGTCTTGAAAAAAAGTAGTACTGTCAATCTTCATCAAAAGTACAATAGGTTTTTACAAAAAAATAGATAGCTAATTTTGTAATATTTTTGCGTGAACATTAGGTAAACTGCAAAAGATCGAATTAGTTTAAGCAACGCCCGCTTACGGAAAGCCACGAGGCGTTTACGAAAAGCCCCGAAGTCTCCCAGTTATGTCAAGTGAAAGGCGGCAACCACAATGACTGAAAATTTCCATTTAGAGGTAGTATATTTTAAATCTGTGTTTTATAGGCATTTCTTTGCAAATTTCTCCGTTACTTTTTTCTAACTTTAAGCGATGACAGTAAAATAAACCCAACATACTGAGTGACTTGTTCTTTCCATTAACTATAATTCTACGTAGTTATATTTCGTGTCAGTGTTTAATTAATCATTAATTAAACTGATTAATGTTATCAGTTTAATTTAGGAAACATTAGTAATTTTTAAAATTATGACATTTGCTATATAGCTATATAGCTGTATAACTGAAAATGTACGTAATCACATAATATATTTGACATGATTGTAACAATTAGGTAGATGTAAATGTATTTTTTATATTTTAATCATTGTAACATTTCTTACCTAATTTTTTTTCAATTTTTTTTCACTTCTTGTTATCAAAAGTCTGAATCAGCGAAGATCTTAATGAAGGGCGCCATGACATCTTTAATATCGAGAAATAAATATGAATCGTATTCGAGAGTCCATTATCAGACTCAAAGCTGCGAATAACGTCAGTACATACTAGATATTAAGATAAACGTTATTTAGACTTTCTCTCTCTCTCTCTCTCTCTTTTCTTTCTCTCTCTCTCTCTCCCTCACTATCTCTCTCTCTTTCTCTCTCTCTCCCTCTCTTTTCTTTCTCTCTCTCTCCATCTCCCTCTATCCCTCTTTTTTCTTTCTCTCTCTCTCCTCTCTCCGTCTCTCTCTCTCTCTCTCTCTCTCTCTCTCTCTCTCTCTCTCTTTCTCTCTCTCTCTTTCTCTCTCTCACTTTCTCTAGCTACATTTGGCTAAGTGACAGCCGTCATTTTTGGAGCATTTTTAGAATAGCCATTTTCCATAAATTAATGAGACGATATTTTGTGATGGCATCAGATGGTTGTTGTTATTTTACATGCAGGATGTTACAGCGATATTTCTACACGAGTAAAAAACGTGCGCAACGTGTGTTAAAACTAAAATGTTGATTATTTTGTTTATTTAGTTGTCCAGGGTGAGGAAGGCACTATGAGAAGGGACACGTGCGCGTGTGTACTCGTTTCCATATGTAACAGTGTCTAGAACAACAAAAACATTTGCTGTGTAAACACAACGACTGCATACTGTGGCTTGGCAATAGGCAAATAGGTATCAGACCTCCTGGTATCTATATTATTTGCATAAGCATAAAAACATAAATATAATCTGCCGCATTGACCTGCAGTGACCTGTACGCGTCTCAGAGACCCACAGCATGTACCGCTAGAGTCAATTTTCTATGCAAAATTTTTATTACAATACGTATTACAGTTGCAACTCCACTCTGTGTTAGTTTAGTTTAAACATAATTTATTTAGGATGGGATCAGACAGTTTGAACAATATGATTTAGGATCCTCACCACAACAGACTTTATACACTATTTA
>JAQGDQ010000438.1:27500-72500 GCA_030141605.1 Tubiluchus corallicola
GTCATAAATGTTTAGAAAGTTTAGTCTTTTAAATATTGGCGGTGTATGGTCCTGATAACCGGCAAATGTTAGAGCTCGAACTATTTTCTGCACACTATGTTATCTAAACTTGTAACAGACGAATTGTAATAACTTCCCTAACGGTCATCGCGGAAGTTTTAATTTACAGTTTTATACAGCGTTACTGTTAATGCAAGCCCTTTATATAATAAGACAGTGTGTAGGTCATATGATATAAAATTTCAAAACGAATTTTTTAAAGCTTTAATTATTTATGTAGAGTGTTTTCTTATGCTTTAAACTTGGTATATGTTCAATAGCTGCCGTTAGCTTTAAGAAAAGAAAACTAAACCCACGTACCTGCAGCGAAGACAATCTATGGCTACAAGCAAAAAGTTATAAGCTAATAACGTACTAAGTTTATTTTAAAAGCCCCAAATAAATACTGCTTAACAGCTGCATCCAGTTAGTGAGTTTTGCTAATTACTAACTTAGTACAAAAAATCATTGGAATTTGTTGAGATTATTAGGACACTGTTGTTAACTTGTTTGAACTGGAAACTTTAGCGAGTTTAGTACTGACCTGTAAGACTTACAGTTTTATGTTTCTGCATCCTGCAAATTATATCTTTCATTTATATTGTTCCCACAGGAAATACACAACTGTGTCTTTGTGGAGAAATTCAGACAGAAGAGAATTTTTTGTGCGAGTGCCATGAAAATGCACTTTATAGATCACTGTAATTATAGTAATATTGCAAATTTATTTGACGGAGAATTAATGTCAATTGGAAATTTCATTTACGACTGTATGCATAGATTTTTGAATTAAATAGTATAGCTTTGTTAGCGGACATATAACCGCATCACTGTGATTATCATATAGGTAAAATATTTGTTTATCAAATGTGTACAAATGCTTAGTAAATAGTTTTTTTCGCTTCATAGAGTTTACAACTAAATTTGTATATCTGTGTATATACCTTGTGCAGCTATGTTGAGTCAAATTGTTAGTATGATCTGGAAATCATTACCCGAGCTCTGCCCGCTGATAAAACCATCGGGTATGCGTCGAGTTTGTAATTTTCGTGTTGGAAATTTGATTTTCAGAAATAAAATATCTATCTATCTATCTCTTCCAAGATTTCACAGTTTAAAAGCGCAGAAATGGTATGAATCTTTTGAAGTTTTTTATTATTTTAGTAGTAGACTAGTACCTTTCAATATTGTTATATCATACTGTACTATCTAGTATCTGTACTGTACATACTGTACTATCAGTAGGTTGTACTATGTTTACCATAAATGTAATAATAATTATATTGCAGTGGGTTAGAGAAACAAAGGTTTGTAGACGTCCACTGAAAAGTAAACCAGATGAAAAATTTGAGATGTGAACAAAAATGAGCAGGGAGAAAGGTTAGCTCACACAGGACCGAAAGAAGGATGTGTTGAGCGAAGCAGTAAGAAGAAAGACAGTAGGTTGTACGATGTTTGCAACAGCTCCAAGAATTAATCCATTAACTCTTTAATAATAATCTGTAACAGGATTGTGGCATGGCTGCTGCAATAAATGTAGAATATTAAGAAGTACTGTATTTATTGAAATCACTACTTTATACTTCTTTTTAAATTTCTGTATTGGCTGAATCGTTTTTAGTTTATCCTTTATGCCATTCCAAAGCTTTGGACTCACGTTTGCAATGAATTGCTGTGCAATGTACACTATAAATGCACCCTTGGGCATCGGTAAATCGCTGACCTTCTCATCAAGCTAATTTTCAACCCACCCCTATAAATGAAAATGCAACAGTCGCATTAAATAATTAGGACATGCGAGATAATTTTAGTATAAATGAAGTTGTAAATGTCGTTACAGGCATCAGTTGCTTAACACTTGGGGGACAAAGTAGAGGCTGCTTGATCTGAAGTAGAAAAGTAAGTTATCATTTTTTTAAATTGTTTAAATGTTAGATGTAGTAGTAGTAGTAGTAGTAGTAGTAGTAGTAGTAGTAGTAGTAGTAGTAGTAGTAGTAGTAGTAGTAGTAGTAGTAGTAGTAGTAGTAGTAGTAGTAGTAGTAGTAGTAGTAATAGTAGTAGTAGTAATAGATAGTAGTAGTAGTAGCAGTAGCAGTAGCAGTAGCAGCAGCAGCAGCAGCAGCAGTGGTAGTATAATCATTACTCTGCCTTTTTAAAAACATTGACCATCATAATAAAAGACAGACAATCAGTGTTAGTTCATATAAAAACATACACTGTTCTGGGCAAATGCGTCTGGTGCAAGCTAAACTATAAGTGCAACTAGAAATTCAAAAATAAAATATAAACTAGTTTAGTAAGGTCTAGGAAAAATGAAATTATGATTTGAGTAAGTATCATCGTGTTCGTATGTCGGATATTCAAAACGAGTCATTAAATGTTTTTTTAATTTAGACTTGAATATTGATAAAGAGCTGCTGTGTTTTAGTGATGTCGGTAATGAATTCCAAAGTTGTATTGCTTGCTTAGTAATGGAATTCTTTCCATATTGATTGTTCGTTCTAATGTTTCTTAAATTTAGTGTTCTGTTATTCATACTGGGGTTTTTAAGAAGTGGGAGCTTATTGGTTTTGAAAGGAGAATTAATATTGTTGATATATTTATAGAGAAACAGGAGAGTTTGATAATCTCTGTGGGCTTCTAATATCGGGATAAGACGACGTGAAGTGATTTGCTGCTTAAAGACAAAATTCATGTTTTCTTTGATTGAAACTCATTTCTTCGACACATATGACGTCAATACAAATACTTTATAACTGAAATATTATTTTTTTTGTTACGAACTCCTGTGATTTTGTTAAAGGAAAGCCGGACGATTGTATGAACATTACTTCAGGGTAAAGAATGTTCTAAAATATTGAAAATTACAATAGGTTTTTTTAAATCAAAGTTTAGATTAAATAATAATTACCTCGGATACTCAAATTTCGTTAAACTTTCAAAGCTGCGCGCGGCTCAGTGAATCTACTAAGATTGGCAACAGCGCCTTTTTGTCACATTCGCGTGACCGATAAACAGAAGGCGGTACCGTGATAATCATGATCATGAACTGCAGTGTTAGTTTCTGATGTCATATGACGGAGAGCCAATTTTCGAGACATCAACGTGCTTGGAGTTGCCTACCATTGCACAAACTGTGGTTAGTTTCTGACGTAAGCAATAGCTGTGTTCGGCTGCCTTTAACGTATAAATTGACTTTCTAAGCTAATTATTCAAATATACTGTAATAAACAATTGCTAACTTTTATAGGTAAGAAAATGTATATTTTGGACAGTAAATTAAAATGAGATTGAGTCTAAACAATCGTCGGGTTTTCCTTTGATGTTAAAACTATTTAAGCGGTTTGTTACTTCATGATTTTCCCCTCTACTTTCAAAGGTAGAAAACTTTAAACAGGTTTGGAGAATCAGGGGAAAATGCTAAAAATTTTGTAAACTTACTGCCAAGATTAATGTTTTTTTGATCCAGCTTGCAAGAGTGCACCAAACAATAGCCATAAATGCATAAACTGCAGTTACAACGTTTCTTAGATTTTTTGCATAACGTCGTGTGCCAAATAGGTCTATTTTCTGACTATTTAACAAAGGTTGAATAAAAACATGAATAGCGATGGACTGAAATTTTTAATAATTTTATTATTATTATTATTATTATTATTATTATTATTATTATTATTATTATTATTATTATTATTATTATTATTATTATTATTATTATTATTATGAGTTTATTTCGTATAAAAATATACAGTTTACAAAGAAGAAGATGTTAGTAAAACAGGTAATGCGATATTAGTACAGTAACATATCTACAGACATTCAGCTTTATAATAACCACACATTGTAGTTATATTATTATATTACATTATACAGTGTTGTAAGGAGCTATAATAGATATCTTAAAACACAATCTTTAAATGAGTTCTTAACCTTTAATTTTACATTTTCGTTTAGGTCTACAGTACAACCATATTTAAATCTTAAATTTACTTGACTGTTATTTACATAGTAGCATAGCTTTGGAATTCTCAATGTGCAAGAGTTTACAATTTTTCTCACAAAGTTTAATTTTCGACTATCTATTAAATAATTCGCAGGCATTGTGCCACAAAAATACATTAACAATTTGACGCTTTCATTTTGTCTAAAATCGAATATTTTTCTATAAGCAGTGTTCCATTTTACCCTAATATGCATAATTATTGTTATGTTTTTTTAGTATTAATACATATAATTTCCTTGATGACTCTAGTGAGTGCTTTCAGGGCCTATTTCAGAGGGGGGAAGTGGGGATACTTCTCCGGGGCCACACCCTCCAGGGGGCCTCGTGCCGAGGTAACATTTTTTTGCTTTATGTGAACATTCAATTGTTCTTTCCTTTAACAACTGTATAACTTCATATTTTCTCTTCGAAAATGTTTCTCCGGCATTTTAGCAGTTCAAAAATTTTCTGGTTGGCGCCCCCCCCCCCTGAGGGGCCTCACACGCCCCACTTTCCCGGGCCTCGCTTAGGCTGAAATAGGCCCTGAGTGCATTGAATGTTTAATTTATTGACAATTTCAGCGAATGAATCACGTCATGTCTTTTAGTTAAAACATTTTTGGTAATGCAATAAATATACAGATATAAATACGGGTGGGAAGTAATAAAATATTTTTATACTAGAGGGGAAGTTTTTGAAAATGAAAAACAACAAATCATGATTGAGTGATCAGTTATATGTTTCAAGTAAGTTAAATTTATAATTTTTTTAAATATGGACAGCGAGTTGGCATTTTTAATAGCTGGAGCAATTGAATTCCATATGTAAGGGCCATTGTATTTAATAGAAAATTTTCTAACATTTGTGTTGCACTGTATGTAGTGATAGTTAAGTCTATAACGTGTGCCGTAATTATGTATCTCAGCATTCAAACAAAAATAATCAGTAAATAAGGGAGGCAATAATTTATGAGAGAATTTTTACATGAAAATGGCAGTTTGGAACTTATTAATGTCATAAATGTTTAGAAAGTTTAGTCTTTTAAATACTGGCGGTGTATGGTCCTGATAACCGGCAAATGTTAGAGCTCGCACTATTTTCTGCACACAATGTTATCTAAACTTGTAACAAACGAATTGATATAATAAATATAATTCTATAATAAATAGAACTGCGTTTGTTTCAGTATGAATATCATTTCTGGCATCGCTGTATTGTGTTGCGTGGTGGGCGTCTTTGGAGATGCTTTTGGACAGGAAGGACTTCGTGGAATCCACGGAGACGGTTGTTACGGTAGTGGATGTCTCTCCAGGGCAAGGGCAGGATACAGTCAACAAGTCAGTAGCGATCCTTACTCTTCTAGAGGCCGAGCAAGAGGAGAAACCCATCGATCAAGAGCCGGCTATGGTGCCCAGATAACAGCTGACCCGTACGCGTCACAAAGCCGCGCAAGCGCAGAGAGCTTGTTCGGGAGAGAAGCCACGCCCACAGGTATCATTCGTACAGGCTACGGGGACGAATTCGACTTGTACGATTTTGGTCGATTTGGCATTGTCGACTTTGGTGTAGGCAACTTCGCCGGGGGATACGTCGACGTGAAAGGATTCGACTTTGCTCAGACTCGTCAAACTGCTGCTGAAAAAGCACCCGAACCCTCAATAATTAAACTAGAAGATCTGGAACAGAAGGTGATCGGCAAGAAGTACAGATCCGGATACGCCAGACAGTACGAAACATCGGGCGCCGAGAAAGCCGGATCTGGTAGCGGGGAAGCCGGAGTCGAGATCACAGCGACACGAAGCGGCGATCAGAACATTCAGCAAGTTTTCAAGCAGACGGCAGAAGGGGAAGGCGGTGTGGAAGAGGGCGCCACCTATGGTTTCCAGAAAAACGCAGAAATCGGGTATCAACCAGTAGTCGTGGAATCGATACCCGTACACAGTGCGCCTCCAAAGCAGGTAGCATATGATGTGCCCCAAAAACAGCAATACTAAACAACCCAGAACATCATGGAAAAGTTTCAGACGAAATACACAAACATTTTTTTACACCCAACACCAACGTATTCTTAAGTTCACATAGTCTTATTCATGAAGCAATAAGTACTTTTTCTGTGGAAAGAGGGCGCTACATCACAATCTTTAGTTTACATTTGCAACTTTCGGAAGTGTATTTGTCAAAGCTAAAATTTATTTAAATTTGAGAACCTGTTGAAAAGAATGACGCAATAACAATTGACGATTCAAAAGTATTCATAATGGCTAGTCACATGTTCCATCTATGTGACCTCTTTTGACCTGAATCACAGATTTTGTCCTCCACGTGTGAAGCAATTGTGTCAACTATGAGGCCAATTTATGTACGTATTAATAGCATTAAAAATCTGAGAAAAACTGTCTGTATTTTGCGTTTTTTTCAATACGGTCAACACAGTGCGCAGCAGTCACAGAGAAAGTAAACTTTACATTTCGATACCTGTCCTGTTGTAGAAATTTGCAATCATTTTATTGTAAAACGTATACAATGTTCACAGACCATAAAATTGAACAAACAGTCATAAAGTTAGCAATATGATATTTGACAGTAGAAATTTTGCATCCTTTCTCAATGCTGTCTCTAGATCAACTGAAACTTGCACGCCTGAGAGAATAAAGCTGTAATCACATGACCAGACATACGAGTTCCTATTGGAAGGTACATTACATTCATGCACACATACCATAAATGGAAAGGTCACCTATACTCTACAGACTACTAGTTAAACCAAAATCAAAGTCCACTTGGCTTCTTTGATAGCAGAATAAAGATTATTGGTTTACAGAAAGCTGTGTTATAATGTTATAATTTTTCTCTATTCAAACTTGAATAAGAGAGTTACAACCAGAATTAAAGCATGAAATTAACAATCTAATTACTCTGATTAATGACTATCTATAAAAGCAAAAGGAAATAATATTTAGAAACAAAAATCAATCTCTGACAAACTTTGTACAATTAGAGTAAAACAACGACTGTAGATGGCAGCATAGACTAATTCAGTACTTTAGTGTAGTAGACTGACAATTAAATGGATAACATAATACTACAATCGCGTACTCGGTACAATAAGCGACACCAGATTTTGAACTTGTCAGATCCAAACTTACAAGTTTAATAATGCAACTAATCAAATTCAAATAGATTTCACGATTATCATGAAAATGACCTTTTTAAACTGATGATAGTCGTCTGTTGCTTTTAATCTCATCAACAATCCTGTAGACAATTTTTGATTTATAAAATGATAAATTGAAAGAAGAAATTTTCGTGTCCGACAGATGGCAGCAGCAGTATGTGAAACTTGCTATCATGCAGTATATTTGAAGCCAATTGAAGGATTTGAATCATTTGTTGTGTGAATCATAAAATTCGACTTGAGATAGCAGACAAGGGACTGATAATACATGTAATACATTATCCTGAAAATGAGGGATAAGCTTTGGTATCACACTTCTTAACTGGACTATCTTAAAGCAAAACCGGACCCAATCTTAAACTGTAGATCAAAACAATCTACTCTTTAAAATATTGAAAGGAAACATACTATTTTTCCAGAATGAATTACGTGAAAGAATTATTGTCACCTAAACACAATTTCGCGTTCACGCCACTAGTTCTTCGTTGTTACATGCATTTCGCCATTCGCTAGTTACACGGGCACTAGTGTCTGCATTTCGGTAACACATTGCACAAAAACAGGTGCTGTACCTCTCAGTTCAGATGTGTTAGTTTCTGACGAAATACACACGTTCGACAGCTCGTATGTGAGCACAGCGGTAAATTTGAAATTATAATTTTTATCTTAAAACTTGCCTAGTTTTAGTACAACGTACTGAATATCTTACAGCAGCACTGTACATCAATTTTCGCTTTCACAAACACGTGCAACACGCTAGTGGAATATTTTTGCTGATGAAAATTATGTTAGTTTGTGATGTCATCAATAGTTGGGCTCGCCTGCCGTTAATTAAATTTTGATCTATCACTTAATTATCAGAAACGTTTTTGCAGTATTAATTGTGTATAAAATGTATACTTTTTTATCGAACTTGAAAACGGGATAGTGTATGAAAAATCACCCTGTCTTCCTTTAAAGACATGTTGGTATCTGATGTACTGATTTTTCTTTAGCAATTGGTCTAGCAGTTTGACAGAGACTCGTATTTCAAGGGTGTGGTTTTATCTGATCAGTGGAATGGAGGCAGGCGGTGGGTTGGGGGGGGGAGGGGGGGTGAATAAGTAGGTTAAAATAAATGTTAATTGCTAAATGTAATCCATTTTGATTTCACGACATTTCCGACTCCAGATTCATGATATAAACTGGTTTTTCTTATTGATACCAACGCAGAATGTTTTACAACATTTAGTCTTTCTCTGTGTTCGCCACACTTCAAAGATCTTTTCTCTAAGAAAACTTTATGCAACTGTCTCTCCATCACTGAAGATATTGGACCTTACCCTTGAGAGCTAATACTTCAGTCTTTATTCTATTGGAGCATGTCTCTAGTAAAGAGGTCAATTCAATTCAATTTTATTTTCTCAATAGCAGTTAAAGTTCGTCATAATTATTTTTACATTTCATTGCAGCTGAGAAGGAGTAGCGAAAGACCTAGTGGTCACTTGATCAGCTGCCCCTTATTAAAAACACAAGTTTACTCACAGGCTCATGACATTTTTTAGGTGTTCGTGTATATATAAAAGGCAAAAGCAACAAAAATCAACTCAAAGCAGAAATGCAATTCAAAGCATAACAAGGAATAACATCAAGCAAAAAATTAATGAAATTCAATCTAGAGGAAAAAATAATATCAAACAAAAAAAAGCAACAAAAATCTACTCAAAGCAAAAATGCAATTCCACTCAGAATAAAAGGAAGTTATCACAAGCAATGCAAAACGAAATTTAACTCATAGCAAAAAATTATATCTAACAAAATGAAACTCAAAGCGAAAATTTTATAAAGCAAAATCAATTCAACTGAAGGTAAAAGAATTTGTCAAAACTGTCTGGTACTCTTGCACCCTTAGCAGCGTTAATCTATCTTGTCGTTTTCATTGGTCTTCCCTTTTCACGATTTGTGATCAACGTCTTCGAGTACGTCATGTTGCTTGTAAGTCTACAACATACCGTAAAACGGGGTGAGTTCGCCACCCGAGGGTGAGTTCGCCACCCCTTACGTAATGGCCATTGTAGGTTTGCTGTAACTATTGTTCAGTGTTTAATGAACAGATATCATGATCACCGTCATTATAAACAGTTTGCGACAGTTATCTTCTTTCAATTCGCACTAGAAGTATTCCATTCTGCGCTACATATTATTTGTCTACTATTTCTTGCTACTTAACATGCCATGCACCTGCACCCCTGTACCGGGTCATAGATACCCCAGAAGCTCTGGAAGCTGCCCTACACGCCGTCAAGAATACCAACAGGACAATCAGCGCAGCGGCGAGGCAATTCGGAGTTCCAAGAAAGACCCTTTCTGACAAACTCTCAGGAACTCATCCGCGGAAGACCGGAGGTCAGCCAGTGTTCTCCGCCGCCGAGGAGCACGAAATCGCCAACACTCCAAGTGGTCACTGAATGGGGGTTCCCAATGACTGCCATCGATCTCCGACTACTGATTAAGAGTGTTCTTGACGCGAAGGGGATCCAGGAACGACGATTCAAGGCAAACACCCCTGGAATAGACTTTGTCAAATCATTCGCCCGAAGGAACAATCTGGTTTTCGGAGTGGCTGGCAACATCAAGGGCGCCCGCGCGAAGATCAGTGCACACGACGTTCAAGCCTTCCTTGCCAACGTAGAAGTTTCTATTTGAAAACTAAAACTACACATTTTTCATAATTTTTTCATAGGGTGGCGAACTCACCCCCAACCAGCCAATCACAACCAGTTAACTTCAGCTGCCTAGAATGGCATTAACCAGTATTAAATTGCTAGTGGCGAATTCACCCCACGATAGTGTTTCATTCGAAAGGCAATATAAAGTTTGAACTAAAAAAATCGGTTGGGTAATTCTCTTGCTATGGCAAGAAACGTAAAAAATACCCCTAAAAAGTGGCGAACTCACCCCGTTTTACGGTAAATAACTCGATGCAAGTGTAGAAAACTAACATTTGAAATTAAGCCGGTACTCGCCTAAGTCGGGTGGGCGGCCTGGAACCTTTACACTTTGCTACTAGATGGAGGTAAAATGCATTCACTCTCTTTCTCACATACTGAAGGAAAGTGAATCTATTTTACCTTCGTCTAGTAACAATGTAAAGAAGAAGAACGTGGTCTTTTATGGCTCACCACATTGATGGTCCGTCAGCAAATGACATCATGGTGACTGCATGGTTGTAGCCGAAGAAGAGGCACTGAGATTGGATGCAACTTCTGATCGTGTGGAGCATTTGAGACGTCACCAAACAGTCTATAATGATGAGGGTTTAGGGATACCGCAGGGTATCCACTTGGGTCTGGAAAATATGCATTTTTCTCCAATGCATCGTTTCGCTGTAATTGAATGTCTTTTGTACCCAACAAATCCTAACACTTTGTATACTCAAGACTTGTAAAGGTTCAATAAGTAACAGACTAATTACATAACTATCATTATAATAGCAGCATTTTTGTTACATAATGTTGCATTGTTACAAGGTGAATCTTAACAATACCACTTAACTACATGAAGGAAATGATGGGATTGATGGACGTGAAGGAATCTGAATTTTATGGATGAATGAATAAAACAACCAAATAATATGCAAGTCTTTTAGCTGCAAAATGCAGGAAAAAGCAAAACATTTCTTGAATCAAAGTCGCAGAACACAATGTATTAACATACCATTTTAAACAATTTACACTTTTAGAAACTATAATTAAATTATTTTATTTATCTCAGCAGTTAACTTCACTTCAAAAGTGAAAGACATTTTAAATAAGAAAACTAACACGTCATAATGTGTGCATAGTCGTGTCACAAAAAATTAAGAAATTAAAGGGATTACAAAGAACATTTTATTCAGCGTCAGTTTTTAGCCTTACTGCTTAAGTAGGGGTTGCATAACTTATCATACATACTAGGTCTTTCTAATATGAAGATTAAATTTAATGTTCACAGTTGCTCACATTTAAACTTACAGGTTGTTACAATGTTGCTAGCAAATTATTTTAACCTCAAACAAATGTATGACTCTTCAATGAACAAAACCTGTGATTTTAAAATAGATGCACAGTTATGAAGAAACTCTAAAGGTAACTGCTAAGACACTGATAAATAAAGTAGAATACAGGTGAGGTTCTTTTTATATCTCATAAACTTTATTTTCTGAATTGGTAATGATACCATACATTGCTCTCTCTCTCTCTCTCTCTGTCAAGTCACATGCTTACAATGTGATGTGTAAAAACCAACTGCCCAGGTAAAATTTTCCATGAAGTAAAAGGAAGTCAGCAATTCAATGAAGGTAACTGTTATGCATACTAGTTCAAGGATGAAAGTTTAGACGGTATACAAAGAAATCAACTTATTTTATGGCTGAAATTTCTTGTACGGGATTTTAATTTAATATTTTAACAAGAGAATGTAATAATATGACTATTGATAATGATTACAAACTAATAATTAATAATGAATAAGATCAAGAACTCGTGAGCTCCACGGCAACAGTTACCTATTAATGTTACCAAAATGACACACTAGACAAATTTTTATTATTATAATTCTTTATTTAAAATTTAAAATTGTAGGCATATACAAATATTTACATAAAATACATACAGGGACCCTCTATTTGCAGGGTATGGTTAAAAAACTTTGTAAATAAAATAGCTGTTATATTCGCAAGACTTTTAAATACCAATAAATGAACAACTAAAATCGAATAGTACCAATTTTCACAAAGTTACACAAAACGACCTGTATAATATAAAAGTGACAGATATAATATAAAAGTTCAATATTTTATACTAAAGTTTGTAAAAACGAATCACAAACTAACTAAGAGAGAGAGAGAGAGAGAGAGGGAGAGGGAGAGAGAGAGAGAGAGAGAGAGAGAGAGAGAGAGAGAGAGAGAGAGAGAGAGAGAGAGAGAGAGAGAGAGAGAGAGAGAGAGAGAGAGAGAGAGACAGAGAGAGAGAGAGAGAGAGAGAGAGAGAGAGAGAGAGAGAGAGAGAGAGAGAGAGAGAGAGAGAGAGAGAGAGAGAGAGAGAGAGAGAGAGAGAGAGAGAGAGAGAGAGAGAGAGAAAGAGAGAGAGAGAGAGAGAGAGAGAGAGAGAGAGAGAGAGAGAGAGAGAGAGAGAGAGAGAGAGAGAGAGAGAGAGAGAGAGAGAGAGAGAGAGAGAGAGAGAGAGAGAGAGAGAGAGAGAGAGAGAGAGAGAGAGAGAGAGAGAGAGAGAGAGAGAGAGAGAGAGAGAGAGAGAGAGACAGAGAGAGAGAGAGAGAGAGAGAGAGAGAGAGAGAGAGAGAGAGAGAGAGAGAGAGAGAGAGAGAGAGAGAGAGAGAGAGAGAGAGAGAGAGAGAGAGAGAGAGAGAGAGAGAGAGAGAGAGAGGGGGGAGAAAGAGAGAGAGAGAGACGGGGGAGAAAGAGAGAGAGAGGGAGGGAGAAAGAGAGAGAAAGAGAGAGAGAGAGAGAGAGAGAGAGAGAAAGAGAGAGAGAGACACAGAGAGAGAGAGAGAGAGAGAGAGAGAGAGAGAGAGAGAGAGAGAGAGAGAGAGAGAGAGGGAGAAAGTTTTTTGCAATGATGTATCTCTGATTACTTAATGTCAGTTAGTTACATATTAAATCAGGCCAAAATTAAAAAATAATATAACAGAGGTTAAACTAGATGAGTGCCCTTCGTTTGATATATGATCAGCAAGAATGCTGCAGCTGTCGCTTATATATATATATATATATATTTGATAAATAAATTGTTTATTTATTTATTTATTCGGAAATGCAAATATATAATATATAGAAACAATGGGAAAAATATTCAGTTAATAATAATGATTTGACCTGACAGCATGCATATAGTCAATGGCAACCATAAGTGAAAATTTGTTTGGTTTTTGTGCCATTGTAAGCACTTTCAAATAATAATTGATAAAAGGAGAAAATCACACACAATCCAACCGAAATTGTAAGTACAACATAAAGTATAAAACTAAACATTAATATGTTAAAAACTGTATAAATAATAACTTAATATTTGCTGTTTCTTGTGTCACTCTTTATCAGCGATTTCACAGGTTTAAGGAGTTAGAAAATAATTTTAATTTCGTTAAATTTCTCATATTTCATTAAACTCAAGAATTATGTATAAACAACTGTTGTAATGATAACAATTGTTGACAGAATTTACAGTTGCATGGATCATAATGGTTCACTACTGTGCATCGGCTTGACAAAGATAGTAGTGAGCTTTTGTACAATAGAAGTCATCCCAGGCGAAATGTTCATCAATCCACCAAAATCGTAAACAATGTTGAGTACTATTGTAGTTATCAAAGTTAGTAGCTAACTTGTTGCTAATGACTGGCTGACCATTAGACACCCATATCCAGTCACCTTCTCGGTGTTGATCAGTTCCACCAATCCAGACATTGTCGTCAATATTTCTTATGTAGATTTTTAGGAAATGATTTTCTGCATTGGTTTCAACTGTTGCCAATTCACCTCCTGCTATTTTGCACTTTACCACGGCACCCCACCAATGAATCTGAGTTTGGGAAAGCAAGTAGCAACGTCCATTGTTATATTCCCAACCAATTGGACAACATGCTGTCTGATTCATTTCAGTGTCTGCTCTTGAGCGTTGCAGAGCAACTAACAGCAATAGTAATGCCTTGTTCATTGAGAATGCTTGAGGTTTTTTATTCGTTATTTCACCCAATTTGTCTCACTGTAGGTTTAAATGAATATATAATGTATATATATATATATATATAGAATATACATAGACGATCCATTAAATATAAACGTCGTACACCTTCATTAAGAGATGAACTCAAAATTTGCTCAAACGGCTTGCAAAGAGTAGGTATAATAATAATAGTCTAATTCTATCAGAGTGCGTGGTGTGATCGCGCAGGTTATTGTGACGTCATGCTTTGTCATACGACTGCCTTACCATGGCGACAAAAGATTCTTTTACAGATCTGGTGGATTCTACGATTTGTGTAACATTCTAAGATTTCTTTCACTTGCTTGCAAAACATTCGCATTTTCTGAATTACATACAATGAACTGCTATCGTTTCATAGACCTTGCTTTCCTTTTTCTGCTGGTTGCTGTGCTTAATACTGGAAATGTACAGACAACTGATACCGTAGAGTTCTTTCCACGCTGTACAAGATACGTTCGTGAAAATGGCGTATATCAAGTCGAGTGTTCGTTTGATTTTTTGACAGTATTTAATGAAACAATGTGGCAGAAGCTGTTCTTCTCACGAGTGAAGTGATTACAGTCAATCACTTGTGACTGACCCACGTTAACAAGCTAGGCTCTTCCTGTGATTACTGTCTTCTGGTGAACACTTTCAATGTACAACTCCAGTTCTCACAAGTTTTTGTTAACGTTTCAAAAGGAATCTTATACACACCAAGAAATGTATATACATGAAAATATATATTAACAAAGTTTGTAATGCAACCAAATCATATGTTTATCAGAACACCAACACACAGAAATCAGTTGTGTTCGATTTAGACGTATAGTAAATAAATTAAATTTTGAAGTCTCACATTCCGTGGGCCAGGCCTTTTGCAAACATTGTAATTTGGCATAATTTCAGTCTAATATAAAAAAGCACTATATTCGTATTTTGTAATCCAAATAACATTATCTCATTAAAAGTCTCACATCTCATACATACTACTGCGCCACATCCAGGAGGAACCTAAAGAGGTTTCGGAGTTTGTAAGTTCTTTGTAACTTACTTCTCTTCGTTTTTTTGTTATTTTCGGTAATGTGTTAATGTTTAGGATTAAGAGATAATCATTAGTCGTAAGAAATGCTGCTTTTGGAATACATTCATTTGCAAAAGTTTAAGACCAAAGTGATTTTTTCATGAAACTTGACAAACCCATCGTTTAACACGGTTCTATCTAAAAACTATTCATTTATTCTTTTAGAGAAATATACTACAGCATAGTTTGTATGTTTTTATCCAAAAGTAGTCACAGTCATTGAAGATTTTAGTACTTTGTATGGCCGCCGAAGTTGTCAATCACTGCCTTCATTTTAAGAGGCATACTGGAAATTAGGTTTTGGCAGTACTCGGAAGTAATTTCTTTAACCCAAACATCCTTGATAACTCTTCGCAAGTCTTCACCACTTGATGGCTGCCTGTCTGCCACGCTATCCTTCAGTATCTCTCAGAAATTCTCTATCGGATTGAGGTCCGGGCTGTTTCCAGGCCATTCTGTAGAACTGCATATAAACAACCTAATGCAAGGTGAAGCTCACTAGTCTTAGTTGTCCACGCACTTAGTAATGTGTTTATTGGTTTTATTGGATGAACCGTGTACTATCCGTTACTTTCTTTATGTTGTCAGTTCTTCTCACATTGGTATTCTTGCTAAACCTTGGTTATGACGTCACTTGAAGATCTTGAATAAAAAAATTTCCCAAGACAAACAGCTTGGCTTCAGCAACGTAGCAGGCTTCAGCAATGAAGCTATTACTAATAACAAATTCGGCAACAATTCTATCACTAAACAAGGAGTTCAACTTTGGAATACCCTGACATCAAATTTAACACAAATCTCGTCTTTCAACGAATTCAAATCAAAATTAAAAATACATACATTAAATCGTTTTGAAAATCCTACATACGTAAACGATAATATATATTCATCCACAAATTTTATTTACCTACATCCATTTTAAATTATATGTATATATTGTATATAGCCTATTATAATTTGCGTGTAACATTATAATGTATATTTTGTTTTAAATTTTTGGCACAGTAGTTTTTAGTTTGCACTGGACGCATTATTACATTTTAATACATTTCTATTGCATTTTTATTAATCTTTTTACAAATCCGTATGTGTGTTTGATACGTGTTTAATGCTTTTAATTTCGAACTTCCCATTAGGCAACGTGTATATGTATATATTATATGTATCTATCTATCTACGGTGCAGCATCTACTTGCAGACAGTCCAAACTGTATAAGAAATTGCAGTTACATTTACAGAATGTTTGTGACGTCACAGGTCAAGGTGTTTCTGCACTTGATAAACCGGTTTTGAACTAACAATTTGAAAATTATAAAAATCAACAAAAATTGCAACCAATTTTATTATACCATAACTGATGAATAAACCTTCTACAAGCTCTAGCTCCTCAAACGTTAACTATAATATGCTTAAAACCATAAATCCCTGAATCCAAAAATAAATATGTCTAAAGAATATAGTTAGCTAATTATTAACTAAAAATTTTATAAAGTGTTTATAGGTGATTCTATGATGGTATGTTTTGACAAATCTTGTATTTTTCTAGAAATTTTGACTGTCCGAAGAATTAATATACAGTTAGCTAATTATTACCAAGAAATTAACCAAGGTTTTTATAGATGATTCTATGATGGTAGGTTTTGACAAATCTCGTATCTTTCCGGAAATTTTGACTCATATTTGATATAAAAATATCATCCACTAATTTGGTAGATTTCTACCTACTTTAAACTAAACTAACAAAGATAGGTGTATAATTTTAACGCTACTGCAACCTCCAAAACCGTCTATTATCACACAAAAACTTTTTTTCATTTATTTAGACTTAGAAAGACGTAAGTTAGTAGGGTACATATTTTTCTATCATTTACGTGTGATTCAACAGATCTTGGGAATTTGTATCAATTCTGCTGGTATCAAAAAACCGGAAAGAAAAATCAGGATAGTCCAGGCTCAGTTCCGACTCGCACATGTCAAAGGTTTATTGGTTTTGTGATTCCAGGTTCTTTTCTTTTCGTCTTTTTCTTCCTCATTCGATTAATGTTTTGCACATATCAAACCCTAACTTGTAAATACAACAAATTGCATATGTAGTGAGGTTATATTCCTTTGAATTCTTGAAGTTTCGCATCACATTCTGACAACGAGCCATATTTAAGCATTTCTCGCAATATATCGCTCCCCCACGGTCAGCCTTGCCTTCGCAGTGTCCGCCATGATTTATTTGCAGCAGATACAGTTGTCTGACGCAATCCATGTATACGGAGGGGTTACGGGCACAAACCTGGGAAAAGAATGGGTCTGGTCCAGGAGTGCGAAGCCTGCTACAACTTGCGCAAATTTCTCTCGGTTCGTCAACGCATTGCAACTTATTGCAACATCTGCTGTATGCTGTCCAGAATTTACTGTTGACCTCTCTTGATTCAAGCATTGCACAGCCATAGCAAGCATTTGATAATTGATTAGTTGGATTGTGTTCGCATTTTCCAGTTGATGTCACACCGCGCTTCTCCGATTACTGCACTTGTTTCGTGCATTCCCGGCGGTAAGTTGGAAAACTGCAACTGTAATGTATACGCTCAAATCAAAGTTGCGTTCCCATATCTATGTAGTTTACTCTGCAAAAATACAAATTTCCTATAGTCTACAATTACTACATCTACAAATCTACTGAAACAAGTGCAAGAAAATAAGTGCTACAGATTACTACATTACACTAAAAAAGCTAAAATGCATACATACATTGTTGGTCCAATATTGAGCCGAGAAAAAGCCAGAATGTCAGTAAAAGGTAACAGTATAAATTAAAAGCCAAATTTCAAATGCAACAAAGACGTGTGTACATGACAAGTTCCTCCTATACAATGTCAGAGTAGAAAAAGTAGTCTATAGAGGTTGAGCTACAGTCTAATATATTATGGCTTCTAATGCATATTCTACCTTGAGAAGAGGTAATGGACCAAAACATTTGCACCTGCAACAGCAACATTTAGCAAGGATGTCCCAATCAACATCTTCAGACTTTTTCTTAGTTTGACTTATAAACTTCATGCAATTCTGGCATTCTTGCATCACATCGTTGGGTGGGTCTTTAACACAGTATCCTAATACATTAGGGTCAGTATCTGCTATTGCAGTCAGCACTGCTACATGCACGAATACCAGAACAAATAGCAATGTAGCAGACGTCGTCATCTTTGATGTAGCCTAAAACAAAATAAGATATTTTAACATTCAACTTAGGACCCAATTGCGCAAAAGTAAAAAAATAAGACGTGATAACCGGATAAAAATGGAGCAATTTTAGCCTACAATTTAAAATTCTAATGTAACAGGAAACCCGAAACAGGAAATGTAACATTGGGATCTACTTGTCAAAACCTTAAAAATATACAAATAAATTTTACAATGTATCAAAACAATAAAAATACACTTATAAACGGTGCACAAACAAGGCAAAACAACTGCTTCTCTCATCTTAAAATTATTTCTCTCTCTCTCTCTCTCTCTCTCTCTCTCTCTCTCTCTCTTTCTCTCTCCCCCTTTCTCTCTCCAAACAGGTGCAACAAATACTACAATTGCAGCAATGGCAGCAGAGTTAACATTGTCTACAAGTGCAACAAGTGCTACAATCGCAACAGAGGGAACCTTGCCAAAAGAAGTTAATTACTGCTGAAAAGGAATTTTAATACGAGAAACTTCCAACTCACCTGACATACAATTAATTATGAATTACTAATCAGATCAGAAAACTACTTCTTTAGCCTAGTTTTACCTGCCCTCAGCTCTTTAGCTAACGTATATCTGGAACATATGCCCTATTATGTGAAACAAGGTTATAGAAAGTTTAAATAGAGTAAAATAAAATAACGTTCTAAATAATACAATGCACAAAGAATTTTGCAAGACAATCCATATTTAGTGTGAAAGTTTTATAAAAAAAAATTAAACTGTGATTATCACATTAACTGCACCTTGTGAAAATAAGACAAACGAGACGCATTTCTCAAACAAGTTAAAAAGAGGTTTACTTTACTCACTAAGTTCATCTTTAAATGTTTATTTCCTCTTGTTGCTATGTATATCATGACCGTTGTGCCAGCGTCCACAAAAGTGCTCAATTCTGGTTCTCCTTTTATAGTAGGCAGAGACGAAAAGTCACCCTTAACTCTTTCACCTTAGCATTCATTGTCTAAAGGCAACTTGACTAACTCACAGAATAAACTTTCAGAAGTCGCATTTAAGGTGAGAATGTCACCTTTTACCTGTTTGCGTTTTTTGCTTGTTTCCACAAACGAAGTGATTAAAGTCAGTCATGTACAGTCGTAAACAAGCCATGACCTTCCAGTGACCACTGACTCCAGGTTAATAATTTTCATGTTTAACTCACCTTCTTACAAGCTTACATTAATAAATTTCATAAACTTTATACGTAATGACATATATTAAAAAATAGTTTGTACATTAGAGTAGTTCAAGTTTGTTTTAGAAAAACGAAACAAAGGAATCAATTGTTTTCCATTTATCATCATCATCCAATGAATCACACGTCCAGTGACATGATTCTGCTCACCTCCCTATGCCAGGACTCCCTAATCACCGCAATGCCCCAAAGTAGATTTATTTCTAAGGATCAATGCTGAAGTGTTTAAATCTTTCTGTGCAAAATCTAAACATGTTAACATTTGTCCTCCTGCAGGATTTTTTTAGCTGGTTCTATGACTTGCTGAAGAGCTATCTTCACTGGAATATCATCAGGTAGTGTAAGCATATGTCCAATCCATCTTAAACGGCGTCTTTTTTATTTTCCTTGTCCTTACAGCCATTACAATGTTTTAGCAGTGACAATAAACTTATGGACGACTTCTGACAATGTTTTTGTAGCAACAATCAACCCTTGCCATTGTAGAAGAACAATGATATGCAATGAAGGCCTGGCAGAGTGAATGTTACAGAATATATTGGCCAATAAAATGGTCTCTAAAATCCAGATTTTGGTTAAGATTTGCAGATTTTTTTTAAATCACGAACCAGAAAATTTAGCTAGGTCTACAATCTTACAGTAAAAGTGCGTTTATGAAGAATTGGTTATTTTGCTTTGAGTTTCGTTTATTTAATGACTTTAGCATCTCCATGGGATATTTGAAATTGTGAAGTAATTAGCTTTTCAATAAACGTAGATAGATTAACTTCATTATTAATGGAAAGTTTATTAATAACTTTGAAATCTAAAATGATAAAAAATGTCACACAAAGTCAATCCTTGGTGTGATCGATTACTTGAAATATTTGTGACATGTTTTTAGCGTTTTATTATTTTTGATAATTTATCAAAATTGTAACTCTGAATTACACTGCAAGTGCCTGAATAAACTGATTTTGATTAACATCAGGGTTGGTTACAGGTTTTCTCCCTTTCAGGATAAACCCAGTGTAGGCCCAGAAATTTGCTTTAGCTCTCAATGTTTGGTTCTTACTAATAAATTTATTGCTGTGCCAGAATCTACATAAATGCTCAATTCTGTCTCTAACTCACTGCGAGAAGTCACCTTTAAGTCCTTTTGCTGTGTAAAAGCAGCTTGATTAATTTACAGAGTAACTTACAGAAATAAAATGGATGCCGAAACTACGTAATTAAAGTGATTTGAAGTCGCACTTCAAGTAAAGATGTCGTTTCTTACCTGTTTGTGTTTTTTGTTACATCCTACAAATGGAGTGATTAAACTCAATCACGTACATTTATACCGACGTAAACAGGCTACACCCTTCCAGTGACCACTGGCTCCTTGGTTAAATGTTCTGATGTTGCAACACAAAACCAATAGGACGATTTACCAACTCATGCAGCACAAAAATATGGGACGATTTACCAACTCATACAGCACAAAAACAATGAGACGATTTACCAACTCATGCATTTAAAATGACAAATGTCAAAAAATTTAAAATCTTTTGTTAATTAAAACGCATCCTTATAAAGATACCTATAATTTTCACTGATTTATAGGCCACAGTAGTTCATTACATTTTTATTGAATTTTTATTAATTTTTTTACAAATCCATGTGTGTATGATACGTGTTTAATGCTGTTAATTTCAAACTTCCCATTAGGCAAAGTGTATATGTATGTATGTATGTATGTATGTATGTATGTATGTATGTATGTATGTATGTATGTATGTATGTATGTATGTATGTATGTATGTATGTATGTTTGTATGTATGTATGTATGTATGTATGTATGTATGTATGTATGTATGTATGTATGTATGTATGTATGTATGTATGTATGTATGTATGTATGTATGTATGTATGTATGTATGTATGTATGTATGTATGTATGTATGTATGTATGTATGTATATACATATATGAATGTATGTATGTATGTATGTATGTATGTATGTATGTATATACATATATGAATGTTTGTATGTATGTATGTATGTATGTATGTATGTATGTATGTATGTATGTGTGTATGTATGTATGTATGTATGTATGTATGTATGTATGTATGTATGTATGTATGTATGTATGTATGTATGTATGTATGTATATACATATATGAATGTATGTATGTATGTATGTATGTATGTATGTATGTATGTATGTATGTATGTATGTATGTATGTATGTATGTATGTATGTATGTATGTATATATACATGATAAAACAACCAGTGCTAATTTATATATCAGAACTCGATAATGACCTACGTTCTGGTCTTGCCACAAACTTCATTATTCAGTTGTCACGGTGCAGAATCTACTTGCAGACAGCCCAAACTGTATAAGAAAGTGCAGTTACATTTGCAGAATGTTTGTGACGTCACAGGTCAAGGTGTGTCTGCATTTGATAATCCGGTTTTAAACTAACAATTTGAAAATTATAAAATTAACAATAATTGTCATTTGCAACCAATTTTATTTTACCTTAACCGATAAATAAACCTTCTACAAGCTCTAGCTCCTCAAACGTTAACTTTAATATGCTTAAAACCATAAATCCCTGAATCCAAAAATAAACACATCTGAAGAATATGGTTAGCTAATTAATAACTAAAAATTTTATAAGGTGTTCATAGGTGAATCTATGATGGTAGGTTTTGACAAATCTCGTATCTTTCTGGAAATTTTGACTCATATTTGCTATAAAAATATCATCCACTAATTTGTTAGATTTCTACCTATTTTAAACTAAACTAACAAAGATAAGTGTATAATTTTAACTGCAACCTCTAAAACCTTCTATTATCACACAAAAACGTTTTTTCATTGATTTGGTCATAGAAGGACGTAAGTTAGTAGGGTTCATATTTTTCTATCATTTACGGGTGATTCAACAGATCTTGGGAATTTGTATCAATTCTGCTGGTCACAAAAAACGGAAAGAAAAATCAGGATAGTCCAGGCTCAGTTCCGGCTCGCACATGTCAAAGTTCTATTGGTTTTGTGATTCCAGGTTTTTTCCGATTAACATTTTGCACATTTCATACGCTCTCTTGTAAATACAACAACTTGCATATGTAGTCAGGTTATATTCCTTTGAATTCGCCAAGTTTCGCACCAAATTCTGATAACTAGCCATATTTGAGCATTTCTCGCAATATTCTGCACCCCCACGGTCAGGCTTGCCTTCGCAGTGTCCGCCACGTGTTATATGCAGCAGATACAGTTGTCTGACGCAATCCATGTATACGGTGGGGTTATGGGCACAAATCCTTGAAAATAATCGGTTTGGCTTAGGAGTGCCAAGCCTGCTACATCTATCGCAAGTTTTTCTCGGTTTGCTAACGCATTTCAACTTATTGCAACATCTGCTGTATGCTGTCCAGAACTTACTGTTGACCTCTTTTGCTTCAAGCCTTGCACAGTCATAGCAAGCTTCTGATAATTGATTAGTTGGATCGTGTTCGCATTTTCCAGTTGATTTCCCACCGTACTTCTCAAAAAACTCCACTTGTTTCGTGCATTCCCGCATGTAAGTTGGATAACTGCAACATTTTGCAAGGATATCTTCAGACTTCTCGTTAGTTTGACTTCTAAACTTCATGCAATTCTGGCATTCTTGCATTGGATCGTTAGGTGGGTTTTTCATACAGTATCCTACTACATTAGGGTCAGTATCTGATACTGCAGTCAGCACTGCTACATGCACGAATACCAGAACAAATAGCAATGTAGCAGACGTCGACATCTTTGATGTAGCCTAAAACAAAATAAGACAATTTAACATTGAATTTAAAACCCAACGGCGCAAAAGTAAAAAAAAGACATGATAACGGCTAAAAATGGAGCAATTTTAGCCTACAATTTAAAATTCTTACGACCCGAAACAGGAAATGTAACACTGGGATCTACTTGTCAAAACATTAAAAAATTACAAATGAATTTTACAATTTGCCAAAACAATAAAAACACAATTTATGATAACTTATAAACGTCACACAAACAAGGCAAAACAAGATCAGATCATTCTTATGCTTTTACTACTTCTTTCATCTTAAAGTTATTTCTCAATCTCTCTCTCTCTCTTTTTCTCTCTCCCCTCTTTCCCTCCAAACAGGTGCAACAAGTTCTACAATGGCAATAATAACTGCAGAGTTAACGTTGTCTACAGGTGCAACAAGTGCTACAATGGCAGCAATGACTGCGGAGTTAACATTGTCTACAAGTGCAACAAGTGCTGCAATGGCAGCAATGACTGTAGAGTTAACATTGTCTACAGGTGCAACAAGTGCTACAATGGCAACAATGACTGCAAAGTTAACATTGTCTACATGTGCAACAAGTGCTACAATGGCAGCAATGACTGTAGAGTTAATGTTGTCTACAGGTGCAACAAGTGCTACAATGGCAACAATGACTGCAGAGTTAACGTTGTCTACAAGTGCAACAAGTGCTACAATGGCAGCAATGACTGTAGAGTTAACGTTGTCTACAGCTGCAACAAGTGCTACAATGGCAACAATGACTGCAGAGCTAACATTGGCTACAGCTGCAACAAGTGCTAAAATGGCAACAATGGCTGCAGAGTTAATATTGTCTACAGGTGCAACAAGTGCTACAATGGCAGGCAATGACTGTAGAGTTAATGTTGGCTACAGGTGCAACAAGTGCTACAATGGCAGCAATGACTGTAGAGTTAACGTTTGTCTACAAGTGCAACAAGTGCTACATTGGCAACAATGACTGTAGAGTTAACGTTGTCTACAGGTGCAACAAGTGCTACAATGACTGTAGAGTTAACGTTGTCTACAGCTGCAACAAGTGCTACAATGGCAACAATGACTGCAGAGCTAACATTGGCTACAGATGCAACATGTACTACAATGGCAGCAATGACTCTAGAGTTAACTTAGTCTACAGGTGCAACAAGTGCTACAATGGCAACAATGACTGCAGAGTTAATATAGTCTACAGGTGCTACAAGTGCTACAATGGCAACAATGACTGTAGACGTAAAGTTGTCTACAGGTGCAACAAGTGCTACAATGGCAATAATGACTGCAGAGTTAACGTTGTCTACAGGTGCAACAAGTGCTACAATGGCAGCAATAACTGCAGAGTTAACGTTGTCTACAGGTGCAACAAGTGCTACAATGGCAGCAATGACTGTAGAGTTAACGTTGTCTACAGGTGCAACAAGTGCTACAATGGAAAAGCAATGACTGCAGAGTTAACGTTGTCTACAGGTGCAACAAGTGCTACAATGTCAGCAATGACTGTAGAGTTAATGTTGTCTACAGGTGCAACAAGTGCTACAATGGCAACAATGACTGCAGAGTTAACGTTGTCTACAAGTGCAACAAGTGCTACAATGGCAACAATGACTGCAGAGTTAACGTTGTCTACAAGTGCAACAAGTGCTACAATGGCAGCAATGACTGTAGAGTTAACGTTGTCTACAGCTGCAACAAGTGCTACAATGGCAACAATGACTGCAGAGCTAACATTGTCTACAGCTGCAACAAGTGCTAAAATGGCAACAATGGAGGCAGAGTTAATATTGTCTACAGGTGCAACAAGTGCTACAATGGCAGGCAATGACTGTAGAGTTAATGTTGGCTACAGGTGCAACAAGTGCTACAATGGCAGCAATGACTGTAGAGTTAACGTTTGTCTACAAGTGCAACAAGTGCTACATTGGCAACAATGACTGCAGAGTTAACGTTTGTCTACAGGTGCAACAAGTGCTACAATGGCAGCAATAACTGCAGAGTTAACGTTGTCTACAGGTGCAACAAGAGCTACAATGGCAGCAATGACTGTAGAGTTAACGTTGTCTACAGGTGCAACAAGTGCTACAATGGCAGCAATGACTGCAGAGTTAACGTTGTCTACAGGTGCAACAAGTGCTACAATGGCAGCAATGACTGCGGAGTTAACATTGTCTACAAGTGCAACAAGTGCTACAATGGCTGCAATGACTGTAGAGTTAACATTGTCTACAGGTGCAACAAGTGCTACAATGGCAACAATGACTGCAAAGTTAACATTGTCTACATGTGCAACAAGTGCTACAATGGCAGCAATAACTGCAGAGTTAACGTTGTCTACAGGTGCAACAAGTGCTACAATGGCAGCAATGACTGTAGAGTTAACGTTGTCTACAGGTGCAACAAGTGCTACAATGGAAGCAATGACTGCAGAGTTAACGTTGTCTACAGGTGCAACAAGTGCTACAATGTCAGCAATGACTGTAGAGTTAATGTTGTCTACAGGTGCAACAAGTGCTACAATGGCAACAATGACTGCAGAGTTAACGTTGTCTACAAGTGCAACAAGTGCTACAATGGCAACAATGACTGCAGAGTTAACGTTGTCTACAAGTGCAACAAGTGCTACAATGGCAGCAATGACTGTAGAGTTAACGTTGTCTACAAGTGCAACAAGTGCTACAATGGCAACAATGACTGCAGAGTTAACGTTGTCTACAAGTGCAACAAGTGCTACAATGGCAGCAATGACTGTAGAGTTAACGTTGTCTACAGCTGCAACAAGTGCTACAATGGCAACAATGACTGCAGAGCTAACATTGGCTACAGCTGCAACAAGTGCTAAAATGGCAACAATGGAGGCAGAGTTAATATTGTCTACAGGTGCAACAAGTGCTACAATGGCAGGCAATGACTGTAGAGTTAATGTTGGCTACAGGTGCAACAAGTGCTACAATGGCAGCAATGACTGTAGAGTTAACGTTTGTCTACAAGTGCAACAAGTGCTACATTGGCAACAATGACTGCAGAGTTAACGTTTGTCTACAGGTGCAACAAGTGCTACAATGGCAGCAATAACTGCAGAGTTAACGTTGTCTACAGGTGCAACAAGAGCTACAATGGCAGCAATGACTGTAGAGTTAACGTTGTCTACAGGTGCAACAAGTGCTACAATGGAAGCAATGACTGCAGAGTTAACGTCGTCTACAGGTGCAACAAGTGCTAAAATGGCAGCAATGACTGTAGAGTTAATGTTGTCTACAGGTGCAACAAGTGCTACAATGGCAACAATGACTGCAGAGTTAACGTTGTCTACAGGTGCAACAAGTGCTACAATGCCAGCAATGACTGTAGAGTTAACGTTGTCTACAGGTGCAACAAGTGCTACAATGGCAGCAATGACTGTAGAGTTAACATTGTCTACAGGTGCAACAAGTGCTACAATAGCAGCAATGACTGTAGAGTTAACGTTGTCTACAGGTGCAACAAGTGCTACAATGGCAGCAATGACTGTAGAGTTAACGTTGTTTACAGGTGCAACAAGTGCTACAATGGAAGGAATAGCTGTAGAGGGAACCTTGCCAAAAGAAGTTAATTACTGTTGAAAAGGAATTTTAATACGAGAAACTTCCAACTCAGCTGACATACAATTAATTATGAATTACAAATCAGATCAGAAAACGACTTCTTTAGCCCAGTTTTACCTGCCCCCAGCTCTATAGCTAACATATATCTGGAACATACGCCCTATTGTGTGAAACAAGATGCCCCTTTTGTTCACTCACGTGTACCAACTAACTATTTGTTCGTAACATCAGATAATCTTGTGCAATTCTCTGTTCTTTTCTAATGTTCACGTAGGTTATAGAAAGTTTAAATAGAGTAAAATAAAATAACGTTTTAAATAATACTATGCCCAAAGAATTTTGCAAGACAATCCATATTTAGTGTGAAAGTTTTATCAAAAAAATTAAACTGTGAGTATCAAATTAACTGCACCTTGCGAAAATAAGACAAACGAGACGCATTTCTCAAACAAGTTAAAGTGAGGTTTACTTTACTCACCAAGTTCATCTTCAAATGTTTGTTTCCTCTTGTTTCCTATGTATATGTTGACTGTTGCACCAGCATCCACAAAAGTGCTCAATTCTGGTTCTCCTTTTATAGTAGGTAGAGACGAAAAGTCACCCTTAACTCTTTCACCTTAGCATTCATTGTCTAAAGGCAACTTGATTAACTCACAGAATAAACTTTCAGAAGTGGCGTTTAAGGTGAGAATGTCACCTTTTACCTGTTTGCGTTTTTTGCTTGTTTCCACAAATGAAGTGATTAAAGTCAGTCATGTACATTTACGCTCGAAACAAGCCATGACCTTCCAGTGACCACTGACCCCAGGTTAACAATTTTCATGTTTAACTCAGGATTTATTTCTAAGGATCAATGCTGAAGTGTTTAAATCTTTCTCTGCAAAATCTAAATATGATAACATTTGTCCTCCTGCAGGTTTTTTAGCTGGTTCTATGACTTTTTGAAGAGCTATCTTCACTGGAATATCATCAGGTAGTGTAAGCATATGCCCAATCCATCTTAAACGGCGTCTTTTTATTTTTCTTGTCCTTACAGCCATTACAATGTTTTAGCAGTGACAATAAACTTACCCACGATTTCTGACAATTTTAAGGTAGCAACAATCAACCCTTCGTTTTCTTGCCATTGTAGAAGAACAATGATATGCAATGAAAGCCTGGCCGAGTGAAAGTTACAGAATATACAGGCCGACAAAATGGTCTCTAAAATCTAGGTTTTGGTTAAGATTTGTAGATTTTTTTTGAATCACGAACCGAAAAATTTCAAATATGCCTACAATCTTACAGTAAAAGTGTGCTTATGAAGAAATTGTTATTTTGCTTTGCGTTTCGTTTATTTTTTAATTTAAGCATCTCCATGGGATATTTGAAGTTGTGAACTAATTAGCTTTTCAATAAATGTAGATATATTAGCTTCATTATTAATAGAAAGTTTATTAATAACTTTCAAATCTAAAATGATAAAAAATGTCAAACAAAGTCAATCCTCAGTGTGGTTGATTAGTCGAAACATTTGTGACATGTTTTTAGCGTTTCATCATTTTTGATAATTTACCAAAATTGTTTCCTTGAATTAAACTGCAAGTGCCTGAATAAACGGATGTTGATTAACATCATGGTTGGTTACAGGTTTGCTCCCTTTCAGGATAAACCCATTGTAGGCCCATAAATTTGTTTAAGCTCCCAATGTTTGGTTCCTACTCATAGATTTATTGCTGTGCTAGAATCCACATGAATGCTCAATTCTGTCTCTGACTCACTGCGAGAAGTCACCTTTAAGTCCTTTTGCTGTGTAAAAGCAGCTTGATTAATTTACAGAGCAACTTACAGAAATAAAAAATGGATGCCGAAACTACGTAATTAAAGTGATTTGAAGTCGCACTTCAAATAAAGATGTCGTTTCTTACCAGTTTGTGTTTTTCGATCCATCCTACAAATGGAGTGATTAAACTCAATCACGTACATTTATATTGACGTAAACAGGCTGTGCCCTTCCAGTGACCACTGGCTCCTTGGTTAAATGTTCTGATGTTGCAACACAAAACCAATAGGACGATTTACCAACTCATGCAGCACAAAAATATGGGACGATTTACCAACTCATACAGCACAAAAACAATGTAACGATTTACCAACTCATGCAGCACAAAAACATGGGGACGATTTACCAACTCATGCAGCACAAAAACAATGTGACGATTTACCAACTCATGCAACACAAAAACATGGGGACGATTTACCAACTCATGCAGCACAAAAACAATGTAACGATTTACCAACTCATGCAACACAAAAACAGGGGGATGATTTACCAACCCATGCGGGTAAAATGACATACGTCAAAAAATTTAAAATCTTTTGTTAATTAAAATGCATCCTTATAAAGATACCTATAATTTTCACTGATTTATAGGCCACAGTAGTTCATTACATTTTTATTACGTTTTACTACATTTTTATTGGATTTTTTATAATCTTTTTACAAATCCGTATGTGTGTATGATACGTGTTTAATGCATTTAATTTCGAACTTCCCATTAAGCAAAGTGTATATGTATGTATGTATGTATGTATGTATGTATGTATGTATGTATATATACATGATAAAACAACCAGTGCTAATTTATATATCAGAACTCGAGAATGACCTACGTTCTGGTCTTGCCACAAACTTCATTATTCAGTTGTCTAGTGCAGAATCTACTTGCAGACAGCCCAAACTGTATAAGAAATTGCAGTTACATTTGCAGAATGTTTGTGACGTCACAGGTCAAGGTGTGTCTGCATTTGATAATCCAGTTTTAAACTAACAATTTGAAAATTATAAAATTAACAATAATTGTCATTTGCAACCAAATTTATTTTACCATAACCGATAAATAAACCTCCTACAAGCTCTAGCTCCTCAAACGTTAACTTTAATATGCTTAAAACCATAAATCCCTGAATCCAAAAATAAACACGTCTGAAGAATATGGTTAGGTAATTATTAACTAAAAATTTTATAAGGTGTTCATAGGTGAATCTATGATGGTAGGTTTTGACAAATCTCGTATCTTTCTGGAAATTTTGACTCATATTTGATATAAAAATATCATCCACTAATTTGTTAGATTTCTACCTATTTTAAACTAAACTAACAAAGATAAGTGTACAACTTTAACGCTACTGCAACCTCTAAAACAGTCTATTATCACACAAAAGCATTTTTCATTGATTTAGTCATAGAAAGACGTAAGTTAATAGGGTACATATTTTTCGATCATTTACGGGTGATTCACAAGATCTTGGGAATTTGTATCAATTGTGCTGGTAACAAAAAAACGGAAAGAAAAAATCAGGATAGTCGAGGCTCAGTTCCGACTCGCACATGTCAAAGTTCTACTAGTTTTGTGATTCCAGGTTCTTTTCGTTTCGTCTTTTTCTTCCTCATTCGATTAATGTTTTGCACATATCATATGCTTCCTTGTAAATACAACAAGTTGCATATGTAGTCATGTTATATTCCTTTGCTTTCTCGAAGTTTCGCATCACATTCTGATAAAAACCCATATTTGAGCATTTCTTGCAATATTCCGCACCCCTATGGCCAGGCTTGCTTATGCATTGTCCGCCATGATTTTCTTTCAGCAGAGACAGTTGTCTGGCGCAATCCATGTATACGGAGGGGTTACGCGCACAAATCCTTGAAAAGAATCGGTTTGGTTTAGGAGTGCGAAGCCTGCTACATCTTTCGCAAGCTTTTTTCGGTTTGTCACCGCATTGCAACTTACTGCAACATCTGCTGTATGCTCTCCAAAACTTACTGTTGACCTCTTTTGATTCAAGCTTTGCACAGTCATAGCAATCATTTGATAATTGATTAGTTGGATTGTATTTGCATTTTCCCGTTGATTTCCCACCACCGTACTTCTCCCGCAACTGCACTTGTTTCGTGCATTCCCGGCGATAAGTTGGAAAACTGCAACATTTAGCAAGGATGTCCCAATCAACATCTTCAGGCTTTTTCTTAGTTTGACTTATAAACTTCATGCAATTCTGGCATTCTTGCATCACATCGTTGGGTGGGTCTTTAACACAGTATCCTAATACATTAGGGTCAGTATCTGCTATTGCAGTCAGCACTGCTACATGCACGAATACCAGAACAAATAGCAATGTAGCAGACGTCGTCATCTTTGATGTAGCCTAAAACAAAATAAGATATTTTAACATTCAACTTAGGACCCGATTGCGCAAAAGTAAAAAAATAAGACATGATAATGGATAAAAATGGAGCAATTTTAGCCTACAATTTAAATTCTAATGTAACAGGAAACCCGAAACAGGAAATGTAACATTGGGATGTACTTGTCAAAACCTTAAAAAATTACAAATAAATTTTACAATGTACCAAAACAATAAAAACACAATTTATGATAACTTATAAACGTTATACAAACAAGGCAAAATAAGATGAGATCATTCTTATGCTTTTATTGCTCCTCTCATCTTAAAATTATTTCTCAATCTCTCTCTCTCTATTTCTCTCTCCCCCTCTCTGCTTCCAAAGAGGTGCAACAAGTAATACAATGGCAACAATGACTGCAGAGTTAACATTGTCTACAGGTGCAACAAGTGCTACAATGGTGACAATGACTGCAGCGTTAACATTGTCTACAGGTGCAACAAATGCTACAATGGCAAAAATGACTGCAGAGCTAACATTGGCTACAGCTGCAACAAGTGCTACAATGGGAACAATGGCTGCAAAGTTAACATTGTCTAGAGGTGCAACAAGAGCTACAATGGCAGCAATGACTGTAGAGTTAACATTGTCTACAGCTGCAACAGGTGCTACAATGGCAACAATGATTGCAGAGTTAACATTGTCTACAGCTGCAACAAGGGGTACAATGGCAACAATGACTACAGAGTTAACATTGTCTACAAGTGCAACAAGTGCTACAATGGCAACAGCGGGAACCTTGCCAAAAGAAGTTAATTGCTGTCTGGTGAAAAGGAATTTTAATACGAGAAACTTCCAACTCAGCTGACATACAATTAATTATGAATTACTAATCAGATCAGAAAACTACTTCTTTAGCCTAGTTTTATCTGCCCTCAGCTCTATAGCCCGCGTATATCTGGCACATATGCCCTATTGTGTGAAACAAGATGCCCCTTTTGTTCACTCACGTGTACCAACTAACTATTTGTTCGTAACATCAGATAATCATGTGCAATTCTCTGTTCTTTTCTAATGTTCACGTAGGTTATAGGAAGTTTAAATAAAGTAAAATAAAATAACGTTCTAACTAATACAATGCCCAAAGAATTTTGCAAGACAATCCATATTTAGTGTGAAAGTTTTATAAAAAAAAATTAAACTGTGATTATCACATTAACTGCACCTTGCGAAAATAAGACAAACGAGACGCATTTCTCAAACAAGTTAAAAAGAGGTTTACTTTACTCACCAAGTTCACCTTCAAATGTTTGTTTCCTCTTGTTTCCTATGTATATCTTGACTGTTGCACCAGCGTCCACAAAAGTGCTCAATTCTGGTTCTCCTTATATAGTAGGTAGAGACGAAAAGTCACCCTTAACTCTTTCACCTTAGCATTCATTGTCTAAAGCCAACTTGATTAACTCACGGAATAAACTTTCAGAAGTCGCATTTTAGGTGAGAATGTCACCTTTTACCTGTTTGCGTTTTTTGCTTGTTTCCACAAACGAAGTGATTAAAGTCAGTCATGTACATTTACGCTCGTAAACAAGCCATGCCCTTCCAGTGACCACTGACTCCAGGTTAACAATTTTCATGTTTAACTCATGTTCAAACTTACATTAATACATTTCATAAACTTTATACGTAATAACATATATTAAAAAATAGTTAGTACTACAGACTAGTTGAAGTTTGTATTAGAAAAACGAAACAAAGGAATCAATTGTTTTTTATTTATCATCATCATCCAATGAATCACACGTCCAGTGACATGATTCTGCTCACCTCTCAATGCCAGGACTCCCTACACGCTGCAACGCCCCAAGTACATTTATTTCTAAGGATCAATGCTGCTGTGTTTAAATCTTTCTGTGCAAAATCTAAATATGTTAACATTTGTCCTCCTGCAGGTTTTTTAGCTGGTTCTATGACTTGTTGAAGAACTGTCTTTACTGGAATATCTTCAGGTAATGTAAGCATATGCCCAATCCATCTTAAACGGCGTCTTTTTTATTTTTATTGTCCTTACAGCCAGGCTTCCTTTACAATGTTTTAGCAGTGACAATAAACTTATGGACGACTTCTGACAATGTTTTTGTAGCAACAATCAACCTTTCGCTTTTTGTCATTGTAGAAGAACAATGATATGCAATGAAGGCCTGGTCGAGTGAAAGTTACAGAATACAGGTCAGCAAAATGGTCTCTAAAATCCAAATTTTGGTTAAGATTTGCAGCAATAAACTACATGTAATTGGTATTATTGTTCAATTATTCAATAATCAGCCCCACAACAAAACGAGTGACGTCACCCGAATGATGTCACTGAAACAGCGGCAACAACTCTCTTATGATGTAACAGTTTCAAGCAAACTAGTGAGTGAGACACACGCTTTTAAAACGTCGTCCCACTCATATTTAACAAAAGAATTATCAAAGCGTTTTAATTTCAAAAATGCCGCGCAGGTATGCTGTAGCAACGACCCGTTTACCACCCGGGGTCACGGTGCATCCGCCACCCGGAGATCCTCCAGTAGTTTATAACATAGCAACACTATGTTGATAGTTGTTATAGAGATCATAATTGTGCGTTTTGTTGCAAGGAGGCTCAGTATCTGAGTACAAATTTCCTGGTTGTCAAGTCACACAAAATAAAGCATGACGTAAACAAATAGAGCTTAGTTTCTGACAGTAAAAGCCCGAAGTTCCCACAAGAAAACTTACTGTATTATTAATACAGATTTATGCAATGATTTGCCAGCGCAAATAACCAGCCGTCTACTCTAAAAATGTTCATTAAATTGCCTACATTGATTGATCGCATTTCTAGGCACAAGTCCCAAGAAGGAGGCCATTGGAAGTCCAAGGCAGAACAGCCTCAGCGCATACCAGACTATCAGGAGTGCAGCTGTAAGTCTGAACCTTTTGACTCCCTTGAACGGTGATAATTTTACGATTAAACATATCAACACTTCACCTAAAGTTGTATCAAAGATCCAACCAGCCACAAACTAGCAATTGCCTAAACATCATTAGAGGTGAAAAAACTGAATTTGACTTTTGGTTAGAACTGAAGAATTTGTTGCCTATTTGTACTTAGCAAATCAACAACTTGGCCAGCCAATGCAAGTAAGACAGTCAGCAGTCATTCATTCATTTGGCTGGTCAGTAAGTAAGTAGTTAATCAATCAGTCAGTCTGCCACTCAGCCAGTAGTCAGTCACTCAACAATCTGTCAGTAAGTTAGTAAGTCAGTCAGTCAGTCAGTCCGTTCAGTCTGTAGTACTAGTCAGTCAACCAGTTAACAGTATTTCACTCAGTTGGTCAGTCAGTGACAGCCAACCAACCAATCAGGTCAACTAGACTGCTTGATGAGTAATCACAATTGTAATAACTAATAAGTTTTAGTATCTTTGTCAAAATTGCAGTCCGAATGTGATCAGCATACAAGTAAGAAGAGCTGACCGTCACCAATGCCACAATAGTGTAAGACAGCCAGTGTATGTGTTAGATAGAGGTGATGCGTTCCAACTGCCTTCCAACAGAAACAACAACAAGTCTTTGTGGCAAAAAGAAGACCTTGTGCGAGCGGAGCTTGCCTCGAACACGCGGGGTATGTGTCGTTCCATGTATTATTTGATTATATATATGTTCAAGAATAATTAACACTAAACTAGATCCTTTGTCGAGAATTAGTAACCAGTTATGCACAACTTCAAACTTTTTTGGGGGGGAAGGACTGCCTTTTTAAACAACTTTTAACTATTTAACTAAAACGGAAGCTGAAAATATCAGGTTTTACTGCTGGAGGTTCTGGATGGTTGTCCTAAAGAAAAATTTACCTGAATTTTGTATTGATCCAGTCAGTTATTGCAAAATTTTTAGAGAAAAACCACTTATAGAGACACTTCAGGGAACTGACTAATACTTGAAACTTGGAACTGGAGAGTCTGACAAGAGGTTCCCTCCTGGCTTAACTCTAACAATAAATATACAATTTACAAAGTTGAGAGCTGAGTTCTTTGTGGCACTTACAAAAGCATGCAATGCAAATGTTTCGAGTGTTTTTAGTTGAATTGCCATGCTATACCTAAATAAGTGTTTGATTTCTATGTGTCAGAGATGGCATCACAGAAGTGAGGAGAGGGAGTGGGAGAGAGAGAGAGAGAGAGAGAGAGAGAGAGAGAGAGAGAGAGAGAGAGAGAGAGGGGGGGAGAGACAGAGAGAGAGAGAGAGAGAGAGAGAGAGAGAGAGAGAGAGAGAGAGAGAGAGAGAGAGAGAGAGAGAGAGAGAGAGAGAGAGAGAGAGAGAGCCCACCCAAGTATCTAAAGATGATACATCCTTCCCGGTTGAGTCCTACACTTCATTCATTACAGGACCAATGACAAGTCGTACACGTCATTCATTACAGGACCAATGACAAGTCGTACACGTCATTCATTACACGACCAATGACAAGTCGTACACGTCATTCATTACAGGACCAATGACAAGTCGTACACGTCATTCATTACAGGACCAATGACAAGTCGTACACGTCATTCATTACAGGACCAATGACAAGTCGTACACGTCATTCATTACACGACCAATGACAAGTCGTACACGTCATTCATTACAGGACCAATGACAAGTCGTACACGTCATTCATTACACGACCAATGACAAGTCGTACACGTCATTCATTACACGACCAATGACAAGTCGTACACGTCATTCATTACAGGACCAATGACAAGTCGTACACTTCACTCATTACAGGACCAATGGCAAGTCGTACACGTCATTCATTACACGACCAATGAAGTCAACGGGAAGAAGAAAATTGATTACAATTTTTGTAACCTAATTTACATTCATTTAATAATTTTTTTTGTTGTAATAATGCAGTTTTTGTTAAATTAACTAATACAATATTTAAAACAGAGGTTTTTCATTAGTAATGTAAATCTAAGCTAAATATCTGATTCCCAGTTGAACATAAATCAGTTATAAATTAAGTTATAAATTAGTCAGGCATTAATATGGATTATGACGCATATTCAATCCCACGTTTTATCAATTTTTGAATAAATCATAATTATTATATAATTCCTGGTGTAAATGGCCACTTAAAATATGGAACCTTTTTACTTGTTCAACAACACAATTATCAATTTTAATGACACCGCTCATGCTAATAAGTTTATTATGGACTCTAAAAATATGAATTTAGTTTTAGCTGGTTTAAAGCAACGCTAATAGAAAATTTGAATCCTATGCATACAAAAATCATGCATACTACTTGATTTGTAGTGCAGTAAAACACCAATAATACATTTAAAAATCGTGCACAGAAATCACAGCTAAATTGTGCTAATTGCATGGTATTTTAATTGTTTTAATGATAAAGAAAGTAAGTAGTTCAAGTGCTGAATTATTGAAATCCATAATTTTAGGTTCGAATTGCTCACGCCTAATGTCCAGGGGCAAATTCACTAAACTTTTTAAACAGTTTTGTTAGGAAGAACTTACGCTAGATTTCGTAAGTTATGAAACTTCTAAACTGTTTTTTTTCTGTAAAGAGGTGATAAATTAAGATACTTACTTCGCAACTTTAAGAAAGCAAAAACATTTCTAAGCGTGAAAAAATGGCTTGCATTGCTTTTGAAGTTGAAGACGACCATTCAGAAAAAGTGACTGCACTCGATCGCTCCACTCTACAGGAACTATCCATGATACATTGAAATGAAGTGTGCCGAACTTTACACATAAACAGCGGAATGTATCCACACGTCACGGTACAATTTAATTTCTACATTACGTCTCATAACACTATGTCTGTGATCCCTCTAATTCTATGCAAGATCGTTTTAATTTTATTCCTTATGAATGCATTTTATTAATTATGCTGCACTCACACGTTAAATTCCTCTTTTGCTGCTAGCAAACTTATGCATATTGCGTTCACCAAACTTGTCTAATAACTGGCAAAAAGCCAACAAGCGCATTGTTTTTCAAGGCGCAATTGTTCAGTACATGTACTGTATAACCACCTGCTACAAGCTCAGAAACTCAAAGTTAAATCTACAGCATGTATGTGTGTATTGTGCGCGTTGATTTCAGCTACTGTAGCAATAATGGTGTATGCTTTCTAACAATTTGTGGTTACATTTATATAACAAATTAACACAATAAAAGTAGCTCTTTGTTTATTCTGTGTATTTGCTAGGAAATGAATGTCAAAAGATTACAATGAAATATAGTACAATTGACGTCAAACGTAATGTCAATCATTTTCGTTGACTGCCAAATCAGCTTGCGGGTTATTTCACACACCCTGCAGCAGGTACGTTCGGGACGTTTTGTTATGAATAAATTTCGGAATCATGAATTAAGCGATTAATTAATGGAGTTATCAACTTCATTAGATTATGTTGATAAAGAGACCTCCTAATTGGATTAGATAAATTTATTAAAAGAATATAGGAACTCACTTAGCTGATAAAGCATATATTTAATGTGAGGCAAGAAATTATCGTGACAAGAGTTTGGGTTTACAAGGACTAGAACAGGCGTTCATTTAGAAAGTAAAAGTTTGTCACAGGTGTTTATTTAAGAGAGCGTAGAAATTGCAGGTGTTTAGTTAGAGGAAGCGAAGCTTAATTTTATAGCTATGCGTGGTTAGATAATAAACTCATGTAATATTATGCGGAGTTGCTGAACTAATTGTGAAGGAACAGAAAGTGGCTCTTTTCTTGAACGGAGTTTATTGCCCAAGCGAAGCGAAGAGAAATCTTGGGAAGTTAGATGCTGAAAGGATGGAGAATCAGATAGAGGTTTTCTCATGCAAGGAGCTGTGTTAGAAAAACACCTGGGTGGTTATAAAACTTACAAGCCCAGGGTGACCTTTGAACTATTGCCACAATACGGCGTTACCGCTGAAGCGGACGCGATTGGAGAGATTGTAGCGTTAGCACGGAATGTGATGAAATCTCCGCGTGGGTACATAAGATGAGATCTTGAGGAACAGGGTTATCCTGCGAGTGAGTTGGAACTGAGTGGTTGTGGGTTAACCACGTGCCGAGAGAGAAGAGACTGAAGAAGCAAAGACAACGTAAGACCAGCGTGGACATCTAATCTGCGTACTCAACTGTTGAGCACTGGATCTACGAATCAAGTCTTGCAACGGATTTGGAATTGACCAATTGAACAGTCATCATTGGTCATTCCACCAAGTTAAGTTATCTTAACGTATCGTAACTGGAGAGCAACTCTGCATAGTAAATTCGCAGTGTAATAGACACCTTAAGTGTAACGTGTAGTTGATTGTAATCATATGTTTCACATTGTAATTAGCACCTTAAGTGCGAAGTAAGGAAATAGTTAAGTGAATCTGAATAGTGTCTCTTGGAGCTAATTATTAATTGTGAGCGTCTTTGGCGATTAAGATCAAATATTGTAATATTAGTTGACTAAGAGTAATTGTTGTAAACAATAAACGGATTTCTCTTTAACTTAAATGAATAGTTTGAGTATGCTTATAGGTGTTTCAGTTAAGCAACATTAAATTCTGTAAACGAATCTGGAGAATTGCTGTGTACATTAAGTAATTTACGAGTTCAATTGCGGGAACTTTTACTAGTAAGCTTTAGAGATTAAGACTCTTTCACAACGCGGAGTCATAGAAACAGTCTTGTGAGAAGTTATCATTGCTCTATAGACTTTATCTTAAGCTCTAGTAGCCAGGTTGTGAATAACCTTATAGCAATTAGTGTAATAGAGGCAAATCACTCTTTAAATGAGTCGTGTGTCTTAGGTCACGTGTTATACGATCACGAGCGAGAGATAAGAATCAATATTAATTAGAGAGATTAATATTACATGATAACGACAACGATAATTGGTACTAGTGACCATAGTAATTAAAGACACGGCCATAGCTTAGCTACAGGTGTGTCTAACACTGTTGTGGAAAATGCTCAACTTTTCATTAGTTAGGGGGAGAAATATGGACCTGCTTCTAGATTTTGTTATTGTCAATTGAAATTACAAGTGAATCAGCGACAATCTATAGTCTAGTTTCGTTTATTGGAAGAAATGCACAATATTTACTTACGGCTATGAGTTGCTGATTAAACCGTTTTGCAATCACGAAAATACGCTGTTTACTTTAGTTTATGGCTTTGTAAGTTAGATAAAAACAACTATTTGATTAATTTTAAATAAAGACAAAACAAATTTTTTCTTTTCTAGTCAGTTTTTATAAACCTCGATGAGATCTTCACAGTCAAAATTAATTCAAATGTGGTCAAAACTTATATTATACATCAATGTAATATTAAATTGCGACTTGTGTAATTCGGACATTCAATATAAGCCTCGTCTATGGAATGGAACAATCAAATTTATTCATTTCCGTAGCCTAACAAACGGAAAAATACAAAAACTGAAAAAATCTTGCAGTTGAGTGCAATAGCAATTAATATAGAAAAATATTAGAAAGAGACATATTTTTGTTGCCATTTTCAGCTTAATTTCTTTATTATACTTAGTATTTTGTAGTGCTTTGAGACTTCGTACTACATTTTGTTTGTTGACTTGATGTGTGCCTCATGTGCCTGTGATTTATAAATTTTGTACTTTTACATATTATTCTATATATATATATATATGTGTGTGCATGTACGCATTGGCATTGTATATAACAAAATCTAAATCTAAAATCTGTTTAAATTGCAAAGTCATTTTTTCGCTACTTGAAGTGTTAATTTCGTGTAAAAATACCAGCTGCTCTGCAAATTTGAGTTTACGAAAAAGTGCAATCGGTTTATCTGCTGTTTAGACATTAGTTGTGACTATCATGTTGTTTAGTTTAGTTTAGTTTAGTTTAGTTTAGTCTAGACAGTTGCTGTCCAGTGTGAGCTGTTGTCCTAATATCACCTCCTTAAATTAAAATGCCTATTGTCTCCGTTAATCTTGATCGTATAGTGTAAGGTGACTTAAATCTATATAGCGTATAGATTGAATTTAATATGTCCGCTTAATCTCTTATTGCTATAAGGTGAATCCTTCACCTGACTCCGAGAGCTTTGGATATCAGTCTAGTAAGCAATGATCGTCTTATCTAAACTTCACCTTGACCTTCGTGTTGTGAGAAAAGGTCTATATCTCTCAAGTTTCCTAGCTACGCCCCCGCAATATGAGCGATAATTAATTCAAAGCGAACTAATCAGATTCGTATATCGGAAATAGTGTTGCTTGAGTTAAACACTGATAACATACATTAACTCAATCATTAAATGTCAAAGAGAATTGTTTTATTGATTTACAATAATTACTGCTTAAGTATATCTTACAAGATTTAGTCCTTAAGCGCTTTTGACGCTCACAACTATTTTGTTAGCTTCCCAAAAGTATCTCTCTGAACAATTCTTCAATTCCTAATTCCTATCACCTAAAGTGTATACTTTACACTTGTCCTCACTATAGTACAATGTGAACTTATACGAACTACTGACGATATGCACAGTTAATTCTCAGTTTTACCAATATGTTAAGATTACTTAACTCTGCGGATTTGACCCAATGTACAATACAATTTGGTCAATTCCGATAGCTGATATAAGACTTCTCGTTGCTCAGTGCCCAGAGTATCCTAGGAACGCAGAAAGATGTCTACGCTGAACTTCCAGAGTTGTCTTGTCGGTCGAATAACCCTCCGTGTGATTTCCCGTACACACAACACGTGACTTGTTCCAGTACTTTTCGAGATGTACTGGCTGGAACTAGCGCTGAGTTATTCGAACTCGGGGCTTATATTTCATTGAAGTAACCTTGCAGTAACCTTCCACAATTTCTGCGGCGTATGAAGCATCAAAATTTATGGGACAAGTATAAGGACGCAGTCATTATACGCCCGTAAAACGTATCCGTGTTCTTTCTTCAAGAAACAATGACCTCGCAGAGTTTTTGTTAATTACTAGCAATTTGTGCATATCGCTCATTATAAACGGTACATCCGTCTCAACTTAATGTTAGCTAATTATCTTAAGCATCTTAGAGTGTCCTGACGTAAACGCTATTTTTAGTTCTGACAACCTACGCTGTTTACAGTTCATTAAATCCGAGCTTTTCAGCTGGGTGAGTTTCTCATTGCACCATCTGTAAACTTATTCATGCAATCAGGGAGGCAGGCAACTTTCATACCAAAATATCGAAAATCATCGATTTATAAATTTATTCACCACACTAAATACCGTTGGGCGTGCTTACATCACAAGGCAGAGCGACAGATCAACACGTTAGACGTAAATTGTTCCAATTGCACGTGCTTTTAATTAGCTACTTGGTTTATGTATTTTTTAACTCATGTATTTTTATTTAGCCGTTTAGTTTCAAGTGTTTTATTTCTTATCTCTCTAACTGTTTTATTATCTCGCTCTGCGATAATGCTAATTGTTGGTCAACTCTTATTATTGTCATTCTCTCATCATTATCATCATTACAATAATTATAGTTCATTGTTATTTCATTCAAATTATTACATGATCATTACCATCGTAGATCATCATTGTTATTATCGCATCATTATCACCCATCATCATCAACATCATGTTCAATGGTGTCATGTCACCGTCACTGCTAAAATTAATTACAAGTTTAATTTTTTTGGTACAGTTTTGAATTTCTTCAATGTTTTTCATCATCATCATTATCATCAGCCTCATATTTGAATACTCTACAGCCAACATCCATCATGTTTTATACTTTATTTTGAGGCCTTAAAAGAGGATAGCTAAATCAGTAAATGGCCACCTCGTTGTATGTTCAATTGCAAAGTTAAACATAGCCAGGCCTAGTTAGTAAGTGGACGGATGATGCAAACTAAATGGTTGTGCGCAATTTCATAAGTCAAATTTTCTCTGTTATTCATCCTGGTGATGCCTCATGATCATAAATACACATCCAAACATGTGGCTACCATAGCTCTGTTGACTCACTATCTAATCTTAATGTACTATCTTTAGGAGTAAACTAGATTCTGGTCCAGCCACAACCATCAATATTGCATGGGTCCTGCAGCTGAATAGATTCCAACTGGATGTAATCACACAAAATGTTCAAACTGTACAAAAAAACCATAGTTATGATATTCAAATTATGTACCAGCTGTAAAAGCATCTTTATAATCATAATAATAATCATTGTTACCTTTATCATTTTCGGTGTTACAGTATTGGCATAATTTGCTGCAGCTATTTTTTAGCAAAAAAACATTAAAACGGCGAATTACCCATGTTTAACACTTTACTGAAAATTTTTAATTTACAGTTTTATTTACTTGCAAGCTAGAATTGACGTTTGATGCCAAGTGGGGTGCTGGAGCTTCGACGAATTGTTTTAGACGTTGATGACAAGTGCTAAGAATCTACTGTTCTTCTAAAATTTTAACCTTTTGAAGAATTCAGGGTTGCCACAGAATTTAAAATAAATTTCTCTGACTTTTCTAAAACTTTTCTTTGACCAAATATTGATTTTCCATAACCAAGATAAGCCGAAATTGCATTACCAGTATACCATATACATACTTATACATTTTTGTGTATGGACATTCATATATACATATACTGATATATAATGCGTCGGCCCATCATTATTTTTGGAACAGAAATCGAAACTGGGAGCCTGCCAGATTTTATTTGAGGACGAATCGCTGAAAAACATTTTGGAAAAATATCGATTCACGGTGATTATTTTTGCAACCCTTTCCAATTTCCCTGACTTTTCACCCCATTTTCACCATTTTCACTGACTTTTTACCAAATTATCTTTTCCTAAAAAAATCCGAAATGGAAAAAGGCATATTATAATATAATAATTTTTATTGTTAAGCGGTCAAACTATCAAGTAATAGATATATTTTAATAACGTTGTATATTGCGTGTAATTCTTTGTATAGTATTTAATGTAATGTCATGTAATGTAAAATATATTTAGTTCACTACATCATTAAAAATATCAGCAAGCTGAACAGTAAAATACACTTAAAATTCACAAGAAACATAAAATTTAAAAGACATTAAAAATTAAAACTAATTCATCATAAAAAGTACAATTTAAACAAATAAGATGTTGTTTAAAACAATCTGATGAATTTGTAGAACGTACAGCAACAGGTAAGTTATTCCAGAGACGTGGAGCACAGACAGAGAAAGCTTTTTCACCATAGAATACTGTATTTAGGGACTGGTTGGCGTAAGTTAATTTGTTCATTAGCATTAGAACGAAGTGTTCGGGATTTATACGGTGTATTAAAAGATAAGTAAGGTATGCATGTGGCAAATCAAATGTAATTTAATGCATTTAATTGTATTTGGACTCATAACGGCAGAAATTAGTAGACGTGTGTTTCCGTTTTTAAAACTGATACTAAATAAAATTTTAAAGAATCCAGAATAAAATTACTTTGTCGTCTAAAATATGAGATTTCTGCCACTAACTAGTCTCTTGTGACTGTGCAAAAATGGTTGGTTGGCATTCTTCTGTCTCGGAAGACAATGGAGTATGCGCCAAGAGAGTCAGTTATTGATCACATTGATGGAGCTGCAGCGTCGACTGTGGCTGAGCAGTGCGATCCTTGAACGTCTCCAGGGCGCACGCCTGGGCAAGGTGTATGGAGATCCTGAGTTGCCCAGACAACAGGAACCCCCTCTCTTCCTCGCTGGTGTAGTCCAACGGAAAGCGGAGCGATACGTTTGACACCAGGTTGGCTACAGGAGCTGCCGGAGTCAGTGAGCATGCTGCACTGGTCCGCCTTTGGGGCTCCACTCCTGATTTGCAAGGTTTACTCCTCTACACGTGGCCGTTGGGTCACTTGACCTCCTCCGCCCTCTAGCCGTTGGCTGCTTGTGCAGCTCCTCCGCCTAGTGTCGAGATACAGTGTGGGCATCCCGCAAGCCTACAGCACCTGGTATTCCTTGGCGGTCACCCATCCAAGTACTAACCAGGCTCTACGTTGCTTAACTTCGGTGACCAGACGAGAACCGGTGTTTTCAACGTAATTTGGCTGTAGTCTTGTGCAAAAATAGTCTGTCTTTTATTTAGCAGACCCAAAATTTAATCCTCGCAAATCTCTATTGACATTTTGTGTGGAAAAGTAAATATGCTTCAGTGAAAAGTTATTGCTCCACTAAAATAATTAGACAATTTTTTCTCATTTGACTTTCTTATACAGTTGACACTCGCAGCACCTTTAAACAAAACGTCAAAACCATTTACTCTTACTGATAGATTGTCTATACACAATAAGTTTGGTAGATAAATACAGTCTGTAATTGGTTTCTTGCCTGCGCCAATAATGTTAACAAACACAGAAAGAGCTCATTCAGTGGTTTCGTGCCTGTCGTTGGCACAAGCTGACATGTAGCCTCATTCATAATGAGAAAACTAAAGCAATGTCAAGACGTAGGAATCTCGGCTGTGGGAAGCTGAGCGTGAAGTGATCATTTGATCATCAATACGCGAGTCTACATGGAATATGTCAGCTGTCATGTAACTTAGCAAGTGAAATAAGTGACTAAAGACGTTGGAATGTAATAAACATAATAGTAATTATTTTTTACAGCGTTTCTTATGTGTGTAACCAGTGCATGGAGTTGTGTTGCATCATTGATGTTATGGTTGTTATAGTCACCTTTTCCGCCTGGGTGTTCTGTGAAAGACATGAGCGTTCCGTGCAGAATTCTAAAAAAGCTTTACCAACAAAAAGTGGAACAAAGTTATTCAACAACCATTATTAAGCATAATTTTGAACCACTTAGAATTTTAAGTTTGAAAAGAGGTTTAAAAAGAGGTTTTAGCACTAACTTTGGCTGATTTCATCAGCGAAGTGTTTTTTTTTTCATTCTTTGGCAAAACCGGAAACAAACTGACGCATGGCAGAATCTGTCTGTGTCGTCTACAAGTGATTCATTAACTGTTTTAAACAAACTGTTGGACTAACT
>JAQGDQ010000438.1:77500-100129 GCA_030141605.1 Tubiluchus corallicola
CTTGCGAAGGAACGTAATACCTCTTGCGAAGGAACGTAATACTTCTGGCGAAGGAACGCAATACCTCTTGCGAAGGAACGTAATACTTCTTGCAAGGGAACGCAATACCTCTTGCAAAGGAACGTAATACTTCTTGCGAAGGAACGCAATACCTCTTGCGAAGGAACGTAATACTTCTTGCGAAGGAACGCAATACCTCTTGCGAAGGAACGTAATACTTCTTGCAAGGGAACGCAATACCTCTTGCGAAGGAACGTAATACTTCTTTCGAAGGAACGCAATACCTCTTGCAAAGGAATGTAATACTTCTTGCGAAGGAACGCAATACCTATTGCGAAGGAACGTAATAGTTCTTGCAAAGGAACGTAATACCTCTTGCGAAGGAACGTAATACTTCTTGTGAATGAACGCAATACCTCTTGCGAAGGAACGTAATACTTCTTGCAAGGGAACGCAATACCTCTTGCGAAGGAACGTAATACCTCTTGCGAAGGAACGTAATACTTCTTGCAAGGGAACGCAATACCTCTTGCGAAGGAACGTAATACCTTTTGCGAGTGATTGCAATACATTTTGCAATGGAAGGCAAAAGATTTACGTTCGCTCGCAAAAATGTTTCAGTTTTTTCTTCTAACGTCGCCTTACGGGCTTCGTAGAATAGACCTGTGACAGCAAAAACAAGGGTTACTGAGACATATAGACATAGACATAGACATAGACATAGACATAGACATAGACATAGACATAGACATAGACATATAGACATAGACATAGACATAGACATAGACATAGACATAGACATAGACATAGACATAGACATAGACATAGACATAGACATAGACATAGACATAGACATAGACATAGACATAGACATAGACATAGACATAGACATAGACATAGACATTTTTATTTATCTCCTCATTTACACCAGTATACAAATTGACTATTATTTTTATAGTTATTGATTAAAAAGGATAAATTAAGCATAAAGGAAAGAGTTAGGGCGTGCAGGAGAAACGGTAGCGAAAGACCAATTGGTTATCGAGTCAGCTACCCTTCTTAGGTTAGTTTAAATTGTAAAAAAATTGTAGTGCTGCTGTTAACATGAACTTATGGGGGAATACATTAAACATGAAAGCGAAATAACTAAATAAGCTATGCAACAAAGAAATAAAATGAAAAATATCAAATGCTGATTAACAAAACATGTAAATATTGCATTTGAACATTTTTTTGCAGAAACCACCAAAGTCCATACTGTGCATGCAGCGTCATCGTTAAAACACACACACGCACGCACGCACGCACGCACGCACACACACACACACACACACACACACACACACACACACACACACACACACACACACACACACACACACACACACACACACATATGCATAATATTTAGGAGACCATGGCTTCCTGTCTTGTTCTTTGAGACACGCCGAATTGCCTGGCTGAATAAATGCAAAACTAGTAACGCAAACAGTAACTGTTATGTCAGCTAGTAAAAAATTAATGCTATGTACAAAGGCCGATGTTTTGAATGTACTAGATCTATACACTTTCTATGGCAACCTGTTCTTATTCAATACACTGACGTGTATTTTAAAATAAGACACGGACAATTAGTTCGGTTCAGTATCTTTGCTTTCAGTGATAATTTCCAGGAAACATTATCGATCCTGCTATCGCATCCTGAAACTGAAACCGAAGCAAATACATTAATTACGAATTTTAATTAAACTGATTTCACGGAATTTCCGCTGTTTCTTGTTTCCGACTGATGCCTAGTTTTTTTCCCATCGTTTAAGCGTTTTGGTGTGAGAGTTTTACTGCTAGATTCTCAAACTGAAAACAGCAAATCCTTCGTAATTCTTAAAAATTGAATGAGAATTTTTAATTGATAATAAATATGCAACTACTATTTTCACATCTTTTAATGTTCTATATTTGGCGGTTAAATCAACAAGCTATAGATTTATTTGTTCTAAATTTGCATTGAACAGAATGAGACTGAAAATCTTTCAATGAAACGGCAATATTGTGTGCTACAAGGAGGAAATCTGGGGCCTGCTCTCTCATGGCAGGTCTTGGAGTACTAATCTCAAGTACTAAACAATATCAGGTCTCGGGTTCAAATCCCGACTGGCTAACAATTTTTCAAAATCTCCTTTCTTTCTTCACCCCATTAACCTCAGCGGGTAATAATTGTTGTAACATAATCCGCAATGGTTTATCGATAGTCGGGCATTCACAGTCATAATCTAATTAATCATGAGGCAAGATTTTAAGGGCCTATGGCTTTGGGAATCGCCTGATTCAGTTGTGGAGTAATAATGCAATCGTGTGGCTAAGTGAGGTGATCAAAGATAGATAGCCAATAGAGAAGAGAGAGTTGTGAATAGAGGGTTCTGCGAAGTCCTGTTGGAAATTCATGGAAGGAGATTTCACGAAGAAAAATGTTGGCAATGGTGTAACCGAAAACTCAGCTTTGGTGAACTGACCGACATTACCTGAGTTCACAGACTATTGGTGTGTATTTGGTAAGAAAATGCTTGGTAAGATCGGTGCTTGGTAAGAAAATAATTAAAAAATGGAACCCAGGCAAAAAGTCACAGGAAAAAAGTTACGGAAAAAGTCAGAATTTGGCTCGAAAAGAAAGTCACAAAAAGTCACAGTTTTGGCTGGGAAAGAAAGTCACAAAAAGTCACAATATTGGCTAGGAAAGAAAGTCTAAAAAAGTCACAATTTTGGCTAGGAAAGAAATTCAGAAAAAAGTCACAATTTTGGCTGGGAAAGAAAGTCACAATTTTGGCTGGGAAAGAAAGTCACAATTTTGGCTAGGAAAGAAAGTCAGAAAAAAAATCACAATTTTGGCTGGGAAAGAAAGTCACAGAATAAAAGTCACAATAAACTTTGGCTACGCTTAGGGTTAGGATAAGGGTTATTTCTTTTTTTCCTGTGCGTTTTTTCATGTGACGTTTTCTCTCACCTTTTACCTGTGACTTTTTTACCCTGTAGCTTTTTTACCTGGATTCCATTTCTTAATCATTTTCTTACCAAGCTTTAGTCTAACGAAACGCAGAACGGAAGTTGTTGATTACAGTTGCCCGATTTTATATCTGTCTGAAAAAAGTAAAATTTTCCTGCAAAAAGATTACATCAACAGGTAAAAAAATAACTTTTTTCGTTTTTATTACAGGTGACAGATTTTTTCATCGCTTTTTTAACAATTTTTTACCTGCTTACTGAAAAGCTTGTACCAGAAGAACTAAATTTCTACAATCACGTCAGTTGTAAAATCATTGGCTTCCTTTTCCGAGTTCTCCTCTACTTGGCAAATATCAAACTGATACCAATGTCACTGGAAAGGTAGGTAGAATCAAACCAATATTTGTGTGTCAATTGAAAAGTATTAAAGCACAAGAAAACCCTTCATGAACATCAAGCTTAAAAAATTAGTCTTGAAATTTTATATCACTTACATACCTGCCTTTTCGCGTGCAGGACTTCAATCTGCAGTCACGCTGTATAAAACATGTAAATTCAAACTCTCGCGATGACCGTTAGACGCAGCCATTTTCACGACAGGTCATTTGAAACAAGTTTAGATAACATTTTGTAAAGTTTGAAAAAATAATCAGAGCATTCGTAGAGCACAAGTCACTAACTAAATAAAATTTAAAATTACTGTACCTTGTCAATAAGGTTAAAAATACGTTTTTTGGTTAGTGAGTGGTGCACCCTGGAGGGTGAGTCAGCGACATTTTACCAATTGGTGAAAACATTTTAAATAATTAATAATTTTCTTTTCTAGTTACATAAGTCTTTCTAGCAGGTAAGCGAAAAGCTAAGTAACATAGATTTGCACGGTAAGTCTTTTGAGATATAATTTAACATTTCCTTTTCTTCCCTTGATTTACGTTTGGTACATGACGTCATGTAATGGCGACTTCGGAACAGTATTGCGGGAGATTTAAAATGAAAACAAACTAAAATTCCTTTCAGTGCGAGTACGATATACGCATAAAATTGCTATAAAGTAATATAATTTTTTAAGGCGATTTTTCTGAAACCTACTTCAGGTACCCCTTTTCTTGACCTTGTCTTCAAGTACCCTTTTTCTTGTCCTAACATTGCTCAAAATTACATACGGCAATAGTCCTGAAGCGTTTCATTTTGTCTATAGTTATAGCTTTGCCGTTTTTTTATTGTTGGGCAGAGAAATATTTGTGTACTTATGGTGGTTAATATTGTGTAGAGGTGTTTAATGTGATGTCTAATTTTGACCGTGGCCCAAATTTTGATTGATATGGAGCAGCTGTAAGCAGTCCAAACACAGATATCAAAGATGGCGTCAGTCATTATTGACTTTTGTTGTCAAAAATAAACTGAAATGGTTTATTTTTGGATTAATAAGTGTTATCCGTTTATTAATGAAGTTATTAATAACGAATTAAACAAAAAAAACAAATATAATGAATTTAATTCGAAAGTTCGTTTTGTACGATGCAATGTAGACGAAAAAAATACACAACGTTTTATTAAGTTCTGTGATAACTATTAAAATCTTATCTAATTAAGTATCAAAACAAACAAAGCGAAGTGTTAAGATAATTTTTTGCAAGCTAGAGGAGCCTTCTGACTATCTAGTTTTCTCGTGAAATAAACACGCCAAGTAACTCGTCAAGTTAGTCGTCAAGCAACTCGTCAAGTAACTCGGAAGCGTGTTCAGACTAGAGAATCAAACTGTGTGACATAAGCCCTACAAAACCGCTGCAATTAGTTGGGTTTAAAATTCAAATTTTGCACATGAGCTCTCGAATGTGTGCGATACGTCACAACTGAACACCTCTAAACTTGTTTTTTGTGCAACGCGTTTTCGAGATGCAAACGCTGCTGGCTATTCAACTAGTAAATTTGGAATTGCTTGTAACAGTGAACAACGTTTTGCTAAAAGACAAGGTGCTAGATCTCGACTTCACAGTTAGTGGAAATCTAACATTTTCTACTCATCGTCTTAAGAAGGGGCCCGGTTTTCCTTCAGGAAACGATAGCTGCTGCTGTAGATGATGTGAGCAGATGGCGCTGCAGAAAAAATGTTGCTTTAACAACATTGCACGTGAAGTGGATGTTAATGAAGTAAACGACCTACGGTACCTCAGTGCGACTATTTCTGCTCATCATTTTGGATGAGTTTGTTTGTTTTGGTAATTCCGCAACTAAACGATGTCTTGCACGTGTCTACACGTTTATAAATTTAGCAATAAGTAAGTCGTTGGAGGCAAGTACAGGCAGTCCTTTCATGTAGTGAACGCCACCGACAAAGTATGCATTAGTATGCGTAATTTTGATGCGTCATGTGCGTTTATATTGTATTCGTGAAGATCAAAGCACCGTCAAGGCTTCAGGGTGGAAACGGATCCTGTAGATGAGTTGATATGAAACCCCTAGATGACCCGCTTGTGATTTCAACATCCGGTTGTAGTTGTACTTGTGAGATCAAAATCGTTTGCTGTATAGAGTGTATCATGGCAGCTGTCATTTGTTTGCAAACTAAGTTTTTAAAGCATTAAAACCTTATTTACATTTTAAAAAAATATCCCAACCTTAAACTATAAAACAGAACAATCTACCTTATAAAATATTGAAAGAGAACACAGAACAATCTACCTCATAAAATATTGAAAGAGAACACAGAAGAATCTACCTTATAAAATATTGAAGGAGAACACAGAACAATCTACCTTATAAAATATTGAAAGAGAACACAGAACAATCTACCTGATAAAATATTGAAAGAGAACACAGAACAATCTATCTGATAACATATTGAAAGAGAACACAGAACAATCTACCTGATAAAATATTGAAAGAGAACACAGAACAATCTAACTTATAAAATATTGAAAGAGAACACAGAACAATCTACCTTATAAAATACTGAAAGAGAACACAGAACAATCTACTTTATAAAATATTGAAAGAGAACACAGAACAATCTACCTTATAAAATACTGAAAGAGAACACAGAACAATCTACCTTATAAAATATTGAAAGAGAACACAGAACAATCTACCTTATAAAATATTGAAAGAGAACACAGAACAATCTACCTTATAAAATATTGAAAGAGAACACAGAACAATCTACCTTATAAAATATTGAAAGAGAACACAGAACAATCTAACTTATAAAATACTGAAAGAGAACACAGAACAATCTACCTTATAAAATATTGAAAGAGAACACAGAACAATATAACTTATAAAGAGTTGTACATTTTGACCAGGAGCAGCTGGATAAAATAAAATTGAAATGTTTAGTTTTTTGTGTTATTTTGCAACTTTAAAGTTATCTGTCTCATTGACCAGGCGGTTTAGTCTAGTGGTAATGCGTCTGCTTTCCGTCTGGGAGGTCGTGAGTTCGAACCAGCGGTCGGGTCATACTTTAAAAATGGTACCTGCTGTTGCCCTGCCTGACTCGTGGTATTTAGGATAAAAGTGGGGTAATAATAGTCTCTGTTATGTAGTTGTAGGTTGTTATTTACAGTCGGCGATAATAGCTCTTTGAGCTAATGTTAATTGTTGACCCAAAAGCTGACCTTAAAAACTAATTAGTGATTCACTATTTATTGGGAAGTGATGCTGCCGATAGCACCATGACCATAAAATATAATTTTAATTTCGTTTTATCTTTTTGTAATTTGCACTTAAAATTGTTAATTACCGATTTATTCAAAGTACCGCATCTACATTTGACTTACCTAAGTCACATTTGACTTACCTAAGTCACATTTGACTTACCTAAGTCACATTTGAGTTACCAAAACACATTCGAAATTTCTATGTCTACATTTGACTTATCTAAGTCACATTTGAACTTTCCTGTGTCTACATTTGACGTGTAAAACCTATATAATTCTTCTTCTTCTTCTTCTTCTTCTTCTTATTATTATTATTATTATTATTATTATTATTATTATTATTATTATTATTATTATTATTATTATTATTATCTGTGTTTTTACAGTTGATTTCTGCTGATTTTTTCACCACTGTAAAGTAGTCATTGTAGTTATTGGTTTCTGCATTGTTAAATATAATGCTACATTGTTGCTGTGTTGCAGGTACGTTGCTATGATGTATCCACTAAAAGCTCTCAAGTATCAGACAAAATCTCACACGCTGAAAGTTATCGCTTTTTGCTACGTGCCGCCATTAATTATAGCAATCCCCCATGCAATATACAGTGAACCGGTTTCTCTACGTCTAGGTACCCCTCTTCGCAACGTGACCGTGTGCAAGGCGTACTTTCCTTGGATGTTTGAGCACAGCATCACCGCTTACGTGCTGATGTTCGCTCTTCCGCTTTTGGTGAAGGTGTGGACCGGAATTAGAATTGCCATCATGTTGCAGAAGAGGAAGCTGGACCATATTCCCCATCTTCCTGGATCTCGGCATCACCGGTCGACCCAGAATTTGACCACAGATGATGCCCGTGTACAGTCCAGTCAACGGTCACAGTCAATGACCAGCGTGGACAGGCATAACAGAAAACTACCACCTGGTAAGAGGTTCCAACGTAGCATTTCCGCCCAAGAGTGTGCTCTGAACCGCAAAAAAGATTCCACTGAAAGAACCTACCAGCCATTACCGGAAATAAGGGAAACTATGGACGGAAGTGATGTCAACAGTTCGAAAACAACACGAGAAAGAGAGACACCTGGTGTGAAGAAAGGGCGAACTAATATGGCACCGCGCGAAGTTAATGGCATGAGCCGTGTAGGTTCTAAATCTACGTTAGAGAAAACAAAATTACGGAGGCAGAAAAGCCGAAGCTATGAAGTGATATCGCCACTAGAGGCACCACAGTCTCTTAACCAGGATCACTCTCAAGGATCCTCGCAAAGCCTGCCACCAGAGGGGCAGCACAGTCGTAGGCGAGAAAGCGTTCAGAGAGTGATAAACGGAATCGGAAGTTTGCCCCAGTTAGCAGGAAAACTTTTTAATAGAAATGAAGCCAGTGTCATTGATTCCCTAAGTGCTGCTCAACAACGCGCAAAAGCCCGCTTGGTGGTGCTAATGTTGCTTGTTCACGTGCTGACATTACTGCCATATTGTGTCCAGCACGTGCTGCTGTTGATTGGAGAAGTAGGGGCAGAACATCGCAAACATTCTGTCTTTGTATCTGGCATTATTGCATTGATCATAAAGCTGCAAGCTGTCATGGATCCTATTGTAGTCATATGCACAAGTAAAAGTATAAAAACTGCCTTAGCCAATAGCCTTGGTTGTGGAAGAACACGTAAAAAAAGAAGCCAGTCACTTTCTGCGGTGCAAAATGTTTCAAATGTAACGAAGAGCCAAAGGTAACGGCTCTGTACTGGCTACAGATTAGTTATTGTGGCTCTCGATTTAGATATGTCTATTTAGTTTAAACATAATTTATTTAGGATTGGATCAGACAGTTTGTACAACATGATTTAGGATCCTCACCACAACAGACTTTATACACTATTTACAAGAACATTTACAGTAAGAATAGACTATACTTTGTTTTTAGTATACTTTAGTATACTAAAGTTTTACTACAGTGATACATTAGACATTAGTAGAAAATGACGGTTAGTAAATATTAATGTACGATTATTTAAGAATGATGCATTTTATATCAGATAGAAACTACTGGAAGCGTTTAGTACGTAATATAAAGTCATGTATACATTGGAATATTTTACAGTTAGTAACATAGTTAAATTCATCTTTTCCGAATAATAACAACTTCAACAGATCATTATTTCCTAAGGCAGCTATATTAAGGCTTTCGGGCAGAAGCATTGCATTTAATTTATCAAACATAACTACCCTAGCTAGTTGATACAATGGGTAGTGCAACAAAAAGTGTTCAACAGACTCAAATCGAAATCCACAGTTACAATATGTCTATTTAAAAGTGTATTTCTTCATTTTAAAGAAGAATGTCATTAGTGCATTAAAAGAGAACCGGATGATTGTGTAAACATTACTTCAGAATTAAGTATGCTCTAAAACATTGAAAACTACAATAGCTTTTTTAAATCAAAGCTTACATTAAAAACTACAATAGCGTTTTTAGATCAAAGCTTACATTAAATAAGAATTACCTCGGATATTCAAATTTCGTTAAACTTTCAAAGCTACGCGCGGCTCAGTGAATCTACTAAGATTGGCAGCGTCGCCTTTTTGTCACATTGGCCGACAAATAGAAGACGGTACCGTAATAACATGATCACGAACTGCAGTGTTAGTTTCTGATGTCATATGAGGTAGATCCCATTTTCGTGACATCACGTGTTTAAGCAGTAACACTTGTGCAAACGTGCTTGACGCGTAAGGGAAGGTGCCTGTTATTGCGCTAACTGTGGTTAGTTTCTGACGTCATATGAGGTAGAGCCCCTTTTCGTGACATCTCCTGTTTAAGCTGTAACACTTATGCAAACGTGCTTGACGCGTAAGGGAAGATGCCTGTTATTGCACTAACTGTGGTTAGTTACAGACGTAAGCAATAGCTGTGTGCGACTGCCATTAATTAACTTTCTAAGCTAATTATTAAAGTATAAGAAACAATTACTAACTTTTATAGGCAAGAAAACGTATATTTTGTACAGTAAATTAAGATGAGATTGAGTCTAAATAATCATCCGGTTTTCCTTTAAATATAAATAGTTTCTCTGAAAACTTTGTATTTATAGTTCTGCTTATTAGTATCGTATTGTAGCTGCTAACACATGGAGTGGATCACAAGTTAAAAGGCAGTATGTTGTCTTTGTAGTCCTAATTTGTATTTTGGCTGTAAGTAGGCCGCCTCTGTAATATCGTGTATAGCAAAATATATGTAAAGTGCGATTTTACTGACTGAATTAAATTAAGTTGTGAGAGAGAAAGACATACAGGTATAGCCAGCCTCTTAATTATTATTGTAAAATTTATCAGAAATTGATCATCATTAGTATTATTGTAATAGTTTCAGTCATTACTGACAAATAATTCACTGACCAGCCCTATCTGCAAAAGTTTAAAATACTCAACAATTGATATGAAATAGATCTATTAGATATCGCATAATAGCCTACTTACTATTTTCCAAAGTACGTGATATTAGAATATAATCGTATAACACTGTTTAGGACATAGTACGCCATGTAACTTTCTGGGATTAAGTTAGTAATTTACGGATTCATATTGTTATAAATTCGTGTTTTTCTTACATGCCAGTAATAAACTGTAGCTGTTAAATAAAGCAAATTACGCCAAGACACTCGTTCTGATGATGGTAGGTTGGTGGCTTTTAAACCGTTTTGTTTTTATAAGTGCAAGAAACATGCTAATTGACATCAAAATCTTGTATCGTGTAGTTTTTTGCTCGACTCTTTTGTATATTTATTATTTGACTAAAAATTTTGATCCTTTCGTAATAATATCGACTGAATTGCTAATTATATAAGGGTGATTTATGCTTTGGTAAAAATTTAAACAAAACAATGTTATGTTTGACTATTTTCAGCTGTTCTATAGGTTTTACATGTCAAATGTAGACACAGGAAAGTTCAAATGTGACTTAGGTAAGTCAAATGTAGACATAGGAATTTCGAATGTGACTTAGGTAAGTCAAATGTAGATGCATTACTTTGAATAAATCGCTAATTAAGTTATTTAAGTGCAAATTAGAAAAAAGATAAATTACAGATAATGCATCTATTAGTAGACCTATAACGTTGTTATTTTAACTTAAGAGCAATTATTTAATTGAAATTAAAGAAGATTAGATTTAACATCCTTAAGCTTTACCACCTATCCACATTTGAGATACCAATATCACATTTGACTTGACATGTGTCTACATTTGACTTACCAAAAACGCTTAAGATTTCTTGAAAACCATTGTTAACACATTTGAACTAGCTAAGTCTACATTTGAGTTACCAAGACAGATTTGAATTACCTAAATCTACATTTGAGTTAACGTAGGTCTACATTTGACATGTAAAACCTATAGAACACACGAATAGCCAAATAAAAATATTTCCTAAAGTGTGTATGGTGTGAAGTTGAAACGGACGTTACACTTGCTGATTTCATGTAATCCATAGACTGCTGCACAGCTGTACTTTTAATTCTGTGATTTCTCTAAATCAAATTCATTTTGGTCTCATTCGAGGTCAGAAGGTCGCAATGTTATGTTTCCTACTTCCCTAGAATCCCCCCAGGAATGCTGCGATCTTGGTGTACAGCTTAAAAACTCACGTTGTGTCCATTACACGCATCAAAAGAAGCAATATGGCAGCCCCTTACCTGCAACTCAACATGGAACAACATTACCGGCAACTCAACATGGAACAACAATGTACAGGTAATAGGTGGAACTTGTTATGTACACACGTCTCTGTTACATTTAAAATTTGACTTATAATTATACTGCTACCTTTTACTGACATTCTGGCTTTTTCTCGACTCAATATTGGACCAACAATAATAAACGGTTGTAATGTGCACGCTCAAACCAAAGTTGCGTTCCCATATCTATGTTAGTTTATTCTGCAAAATACAAATTTTCTGTAGTCTTCAATTACTACATCTACAAATCTACTGAAATAAGTGCAAGAAAATAAGTGCTACAGATTACTACGTTACACTAAAAAGCTAAAATGCATACATACATTGTTGGTCCAATATTGAGTCGAGAAAAAGCCAGAATGTCAGTAAAAGGTAGCAGTATAATTATAAGTCAAATTTTAAATGTAACAGAGGCGTGTGTACATAACAAGTTCCACCTATATATTGTCAGAGTGGAAAAAGTAGTCTAGCTTGTTGAACTACAGTCTAATATATTGTGGCTTCTAATGCATATACTACCTTGAGAAGGGGTAATGGACCAAAACATTTGTACCTGCAACACCTATACTGAGAATGCCTTTCAAAAGGAACACATTGTGGCAATATTGGCCACAAAATCTGTTAAACAACAGAAGACAAATTCATCGTTTTATGATGTTAGCATTGAATTAAATGAATTGAAATTGATTGTGATATGAAATAACAATAGTAAGCACTGATAGAATTAAAATCAAAGCAATCATTTACCACCTCTAACCGTTTGCTAAAATTGTCACTTTTGTTGCAGCCTTGTTTACAAGTTACGATGCCAGCGCTATCGGTGGCAACAAAAGTAACTATAAGATGAGTTGCAATTGCTTGTCCTAATCCTAAAAGACCAACTTGTCTCTAAATTCTTCTTTTATCTTATTAGTAAAGCTTTGTTCTGGTTTCTCTTCACCTGGTAACCAGAGAAAGTGTGTTTATAACAGCTGACAAGATTTTAATAATAATTAAATAGACTAATTAACTGTAATTAACAATGTATCTCCTTGAAATTCATGTTAAACAGTAAAACAATTAAAGCTGAACACGCAGGACACAGTTTTCTGTTTACTCACATACAGTATAACAATACATATATAATCTTATAGCAACTAACAAGGGATGCAAGTGTGAAAATAAAACTTAATTATACCGTAGAGACTCCATGAAATAAACAAGGTATTATAGTTTACGTTCACATAATACAGGGTGTCTCAAAAGTCACTATACACTTTCATTGCTAAATTTCTTTTTAAACTTTTTCCTCTCTCTGTAAGAATCAGAAGGGACCCTTGGTAATTCTTTTTTTAATTTCTTTTTCGACTGGAACTCCGTTGCTATGGCGACGGCAGTAACGGTAAAAATCAGTCTGACGAAAACTCAACGAAAATTCAGAGCACAATATGCACCACGCTAGTCCCCGCTATTAACAATGCAGTTTTTTAACATAGTACAAGGTCCCTTCTTCATACGCTGAGAGAGACCTCAGTGCAAGATATCCGACTTACCATGCATTGGATTGGTGTTTGAACTCCCTGAGCCTACTAGGCAGTCGGAATATAGGGGTGAGCATCGAACGTTCGAATCGAGTTTTTTTACTTCGAATTCGATTCGAACCCAAAATTATATTTTCGAATAATTCAGCACTTCAACCACATATGTTCGCTATCATTAAAATGATTGAAATATCACTTGCAATTTAGCACAATTTAGCCGTGATTTCTGTGCACAATTTTTAAACAAATTATTTGTGGTTTTACTGTAGAACAAAATCGAGTAATATGCACGATCTTTGTAAAACCAGTTTTTACTGGTGGTTTGAAAATCTTTCAATCTCATTTCGAATTCGAAATACTGAAATTCGGTTGAATTCGAATTCGAAAGTCACAAATGTATATAGTCTATTATAATTTGCGTGTAATATTATAATGTATATTTTTGTTTTAAATTTCTGTGCAAGGTAGTTTTTAGTTTGCACTGGACGCATTTGCCTTTAACAGTTGTGTGAATTTTATTCTCATGCTGCGATGTTCTTTTATGCTTTTATAGTTGTGAATATCGATTTTTTATGGCAAATAAAGATTATTCTCTATATAAATTCGATTTGATTCGAATTCGCTTTCTGGAAGAGAATGCTCACCCCTACTTTTCAACTTTTCACGTAAACAGCTAAAAGATTTGCTCCAGGGTTTTAGAGCCTCTGTGCTAACTTTGCTTTCTTTGTTAAAAATGTAGAAATGAAAAGTAGATCATGAATTCTGAGACACAGTGTGTAATTCAAGTAAAAATATCGTAACATTTAACTTTACGAACAACGAAAGTTTAAACATACATATTCCATCCCAGTTCAATATCAGTATAAAATGTGTAAATATGAAGTTATGAACAACGGTTTTATAATTGTTTTAATAATTTTGAAAACGATGCTTTAGTACAGTAGGGAGGGCGGGGTAAGATGAGCACTTTTTTGGATTTTGCTGCAGATATTGTAGATAAAACAACTAACAATATTAGTTTTATATAAACTATTAATATAGTGTTATTATGAAATTGAACACGTAGCTAGAACAATTACTTCTTGCACACATTTCTACTAATGACCATCTGAAAAAGTCTTGTCAGACTGATCATCTTACCCCAAGAGTGGGGGGTATGTTGAACATGTACTTGGGGTAAGTTGATCAAACATTATGTGAGACAAATTTCTGAGAGGAAAAAGTATAAAATAATGAAAGAATATGCAGTGGAGTGGTTGCCTATTGTTTCATGGACCATCCGAAAGGCCTTATGGCGCCACTAGTTTAGGATGATCAACCTGCCCCACTGTTCAACTTACCCCGCAGTCCCCTACTACTATCCTCTTTCTATAATTCATCAAGCCAAAACTACAAAGGCAATTATAGTGATTTGACGTAACATTACTTTAGCATATGTGTGCACTTAAAATTTCAATTGCTATGAAAATTTTATAACAATTGAGAAATTTTAATGAAACTTGCATATTTTAGTGCATGAAATACTATAATAACCAGCCAGTACAATGTACCTGTATTTTCATGCAGTGCAGAAAGTGTAGAGTCCACATTACTGCTAATCTACTATTAGTTAAAACATATAAAAAAAATCTCTACATCCGGCTGGACTACACAAAATGCTGTTTGATAGATTTTTGGAGAAAGAAAAAGAAATATTTTAATTTGTTAAATTGAATAGATTAATTTTGTATTAATTATTGTGTTACGAAAACAGTAAGTCACAATAATTCAGTTCACAATCCTCGCTTTTCAAATCAAAGGTTCTTCATGAGTTTATGGCACACCCACCCACGTGTTTCTTAAAAGTTCTGTCATATATTACAGGAATCATCCTGGTCCTAGCACGCAGGAATTTCACGTCTTGTCTCACGTGGATCGAAATCAACGTAATCCGAGCAACGGATCGATGTTAGCTGGATCTTTTGCCACGACCTTTGACCCCGAATTGTTCTTCAGACTCCCGTCTGTTCTACTTTGTTGTAACCGGTGCCGTTACTTCCGCCATTGTCTGCTGAACGAAGTAAAAGTCTGGGAGAAGGTTGCCCAGATTGCCGAGTAGAGTTATGCTGAAAAAGCGTAGCATCCGTAAAAAAGAATAAGAAAACATTTCATCAATTGAATAGGTTTCCTTTCTACGATTACACCGCCTAGGAAGTGTAAACGGCCGTGCTACCAGATGGTAGAGGCAAGCAGACAGTAAGGCAGACAATTAGTCAGGTAGGCATATCAGCAAACAGTAGACAAATAATCAAACTTATATACAAGAACTTCAAACAGATTGAAATGCCTTAAACAAAGAACAGAAAACTATCAGCTATATACAGCGTTTCTATTTTCTTGCTCAAGTAACACGTTTGGATTGTTTTTACGTTTTTATGTTTTGCTTTAAAGCCTTTTGAAACTTAAGGCTTTCAAGAAAATCCTTTATTTACATAAAAAAATTCGTCTTTGAACTTGATACCACCTACGTTCTGCCTTACTGCTCACAAAACTTGAAAAATTTTAACTCCCATTTTAACTACAACGCCATTTTCACGTAATGATGTATGTGTGTTTCTGTGTTTACATGTATTTGTATGTATGTATGTATGTATACATATTTGAGCTTGTTTAGTTTGTTTATATTTACATCACTTTCTTCTTCTGCACTATTGATTGTACATACACTTGCAAGGTGAGCATTCATGTATCTGTTTTTGTTGTGGAGATCGCTGGCATCTATTAGAATTAAACAGAACATTGTAGAATGTTCCATTAGAATAATCGTCTTACCTTGTAGAATGTTCTAGAAAGAAACGTCTAGAATGTTCCCTGGCACCCTATATAAGGCGAAGCAGGCCGCTGACAGACACGCGCTGATTCGCACGGACGTACACTTACACATTCTCTTGTATATCTGTATTTTCAGATACACTCAAACGTTTTCCAGATTTTCACGTTTAGTGTAATCATTTCGCGTTCCTTCATACTTTTGTGTTGTAGAATTCTCGCTTAATAAACTAGTTTAATTTGACGAAGTGTTTTCTGGTTTTCTCTACGAGCCTTCCGAGAGAAACAAAACATAACAGTTTTTAAAACTGTCTAATCTAAATCAAGTAAACTGAGTTTAAACTAACTAACTGTCACGGAGGGCGATTAGCAGTATTACTAAAATGCATTAAAGAAAAACTGATCTTACAGTATCGTTAGTATCAGCTGCTGAGTAAAACGTGGTCAGTGTCCGGCTTGCTCGTCTGGAATATCCACTAAAAGAATTTCCCATGCGAAAACGCATCCAGTGGTCATTTAATGTTTGACGAACCTGGGGGAAACAAAGCAAAATGGTGATTACTAAAATCTAAACTAATCAGTAATTAATGTTCCAGCTAATTCAGGACTCTGTTGCTCGTCTCATGTGAGCAATTATGAAACTAGAAATTATGACCACATTAAAGTTACGAATTCAATTTAGAATTCTTTGTATCACCTACAAAATACTACCGTATTTATTCGAGTATAACGCGCACCCCTAATTTTCGATTAAAAATCTGTATAAAATTTTGTTTGACTTTCTCGGCTCAGACCAAGCGTTGAACACGTGCGGCCATGATAAAAATCATTTATTGACAACGTAAAGTAAACAATGGTAACTGTGCAAATCATGCAATGCTTAACTCACGTTGCAGTGTGGGCGAGGCACCGTCTAGAAAAACCGTCTAGACGTTGCACCAACTGACAAAATCTGCTAATGAGTTATTGCACAAATAATGTATTGATACATCTAAGCGTGTCTCCCAGCCCTCGTTTACAACGCGCACCCAAACTTTGAGTTCTTTTTAGGTAGAAAATTTTGCGCGTTATACTCGAATAAATACGGTATATGGTTTGGCACCTGCATATCTCTCAGATCTGTTGATACGTCATAACACAGATCGAACACTTCGTTCTAATGCTAATGAACAAATTAATTTACATTCGCCAATTGAAAATAAAATATTTTAGGCTGAAAAAAGACGACGATGTCACGTGTTCATTCTTTCCACAGGAAACCACTGCTCAACCAATCGCAGGTAATGTTATGGGCTTCCTAGTGGAGGTCATAACATTACCTGTAGACTGATTGGTCTGGTGCCTACGAATAGAACTGTACAAATGCACTTTCACCTGTTCAGCTCAATATTACGAAATTTAAATGTATTTTACTTTTTTAATGATGTAGTGCGCTGTATAAATAAATTTTACATTACATTGTATTTTACATTATGCAGTACTAGTACTCATTTATAATCCTAATTTTAGGCTTATTCGCTAATAATGGAATACACAATTATTGATTTTTTGATACTAAACTTGGAGCAAAAGGAAGAAAACGAGAAACTACCGTGCTTGAATCTCGATTTGAAAAATTGATCTGATTAGTTAGCAATTGCTCTAGCGTGAATAAACTAAGTTTAGAAAACGCTAAACTGGCTGATGAGGGCTAGAATTCTATTAAATTCCGTTATGATCAGAAGTGGCTGCGGCTTAGTGGTAATGACAGTGGATTCGTAATCTAGAGCTCACTGGTTCAAATCCATGTTCAGTTTTGGCATTTTTGATATTGGAGAGAAGATATAGCTGAGAAAAAATTAAAGATTACTAATGTTTCTTAAATTAAACTGATAACATTAATGCCCACCAGTGTCTAAAAATCTTTTTATCTATATTCGGTAAAGGATAGCAGACTAGGTGACTTTATAGTCTTTTCGCTATCCTTTCTCTAGTTCTAGATCTATCTATACATTTTAACCATTTTTCAAAACTTATTAGAGATTCTTTTATTAATCATGTTTTATTGTAATACTAACTTTAATATTAATTAAAAATAATAATATATTTTAAAATATATAAATAAGAGATAAATAAATTTAAATTGAAATTGAATTGAATGGTGATACGTATGTGTATCGCGACCTGATCTGTGTTTGGGCCTGAGTTCACTGCTTGTTCTTGGGAGTTTATTTTACCATAATTATTCTAGCTGTCTGTCTCGAAGAGGGAACAGTATTCATACTTGAACCCGGAAGCCACAAACATCAGCACTAAGCAGAGCCTGCCGTTGAATGCTGTTGCTAACAGATTTTAAAAAAAGTTCTATGCCATACTCTATGCCATACTCTATGCAAAACTCTTTCAAAGGTCAAATTTAACGTAAAAATAAGTTTTCTTTAATAAAAAAGCTAACCGGAACTAAAAATTGGCGCCGCTTTTATTAAATTTCATGACTTCCTTCCTAATGAAATCGGCCTCGATGTTGCATTTTCCCTCCAAACATTTTCATCATCATCATCATCATCAATGAATCACACGTCCAGGGACATAATTCTGCTCACCTCCCTATGCCAGACCATCATCACCATCATCATCATCACCATCATCATCATCATCGTCATCATCGTCATCACCATCATCATCATCACCATCATCAATGAATCACACGTCCAGGGACATGATTCTGCTCACCTCCCTATGCCAGGACTCCCTACACGCTGCAATGCCCCAAGTGCATTTATTTCTAAGGATCAATGCTGAAGTGTTTAAATCTTTCTGTGCAAAATCTAAATATGTTAACATTTGTCCTCCTGCAGGTTTTTTAGCCGATTCTATAGCTTGTTGAAGAGCTATCTTTACTGGAATATCATCAGGTAGTCTAAGCATATGCTCAATCCATCTTAAACGGCGTCTTTTTATTTTTCTTGTCCAAGGTTCTTCTATTTTTTCATATAGGTCTTTGTTTGAAATTTTCTTTGGCCATCTAATACCCAAAATGTTTCGGTAATTTCGTTCGGTTTTGTTCGTGAAACGTCGGAAAATCGTAGGCTAAACAAATGTGCTAGCAACAGCTTCCTTGGATACCATGTCGTCTCTGTGACGCTGAATTTGTAAACAATGCTACACAGCGAACTGTGACAGACGATAACCAAACGCAAACGCTACTGTGACAAGTGACTAAAGAGTTCCTGGCGTCATCTAGCGAGCAAAACGCGCGAAATTAAATTCAACTGGGACTTTCTGTGGAAATGAAACCTTCACACCCGATTTCCTAAATATTGTATTAAATTGTAATTGAGTATTAAATTGTATATGTTGAGAGGAGGGGTTATAATTATTGTATGTCTTCTAAGAATTGTATGTTATGTATTCTATGAACCTAGTTCGAAATAAAGAGTTAAATCAAATCAAATTAAATCAAAATCCTCTTATATAAGTCATCAAAAAACACTTAAAACTATAAGAAAATCTTAGTTATAGCATTCTCTCTCTGTTTTTGTGTAAAACTGAAACTTTGTAAACTGTGTTAACTTAACTTAACACAGCACAAACACTTACTTCTCCATTTAGGAAACAATAGATAAGCGAGACGAAAAAACCTTGGAAGGAAACTAAAAAATGAGATCCGAACGCCCACAAAGCGAATACTAATACATGAGAATCCAAAGGTGCCGGTACCATCCCAAGTGCGTTTGTAATTCCTACACGCAATAAGAAAACACGATTTTATTAAAGCATTTACAAGAATTTGAACCACAAGTTCAACAGAATAAAAATTCAGCGAGTGAAGACATTTAATAAAATGAAATAAAAGAAGTCAGTGGATGGTTGCTTGTCCTTCTGTCTGTCCACTTGTCAGCATGAGAACATTGAAAACACACGTTGTAATACATACCTAATAGTGGAACTAGGACAATCGCAGCTAGTGCACCTTTTCTGTAACAAAAAATCATGTTATTTTCCTGTTAAAATGCTTTTCTAACAGCTTAGATATCAATAAATATTTAACATAGTTTACTTTTCAAACAGCAGTTAGTAAGTTGTTAGCTGCAGAAGTGCTTCAGTGACATGGAAATACAAATTATATATTTATATATATGAAATACATATTTTAAACATATTCAGTAACATTGACTAGGTGAATTTTTGTCGTAATATATAATGTGTGACATTTTTCGATATTTTTAAGTAAAAATAACAAAATAATTTAGAGATCATTTTCACATCATTGGCAAAGCTTCAAAAAACTAGTAGAGATCATTTACACATCATTGGCAAGGCTTCAAAAAACTAGTATAGATCATTTTCACATCATTGGCGGCAAGACTTCAAAAACTAGTAGAGATCATTTTCACATCATTGGCAAGGCTTCAAAAACTAGTAGAGATCATTTTCACATCATTGGCAAGGCTTCAAAAAACTAGGAGAGATCATTTTCACATCATTGGCAAGGCTTCAAAAAACTAGTAGAGATCATTTTCACATCAAATGCTTTATTATCAATGTGAAATCGCTTTTATTAATAAAACCGCGTGGTGGTATGGTGCCCAGCACTTACTGAGCTCTTAATATATCATTAAACAATATTTTAATAATTGATCCTCAATGCATTATCATAAGCTGCTGTAACAACTCATTAGTTTATTATTGACTTATTGTTGTCATACGTGGTATCATAAGTTGTTATCTACCAACAGTGCTTAATAAATGATAAAACACAAAAGTTTGACTCTCAAGTTCCTCCTGACCTCTCCAAAAACCTGTATTTGTATTTGTTTTTTGCCTTCCTTATTCCTTTCATAACATAATCCTTGAAAAATATTATAATTATACGTATAAAAAATTTCTCTCCATTAATACAAACTATTTTATGATTATAATTACACTCATACAAAAATGAGAATATAATCACCTCTCAAAAAACTAAAACTATAATATGCAAACCTACTCCCATGACCTTCTTTCTCCAAACTGTTTTTTAGCGCTATCCTGTTCTTACTGACCTACCTTACTTTCCCTTTTTCACATTTATTACATAATTCTTTTCTCTCTAGTACAAACTACGTATACTAACAAATGCCAGGTGCCACTAGCTGATATCCGCTGTTTAGCGATATGCTTCAGTACAACCTAAAGACATGTGTTCGCATCTAGCATAACCTTTTTGGTTATCGCATTTCCAGGACCAATTTTTACATTGGTTTTCATAAACAAAACACAAAAGTCATTTAGCGGCCGTGCTCAGGGCTGGAGTAAACGTTTCACGGGTCTAACGTTATCAATAAACGAAGGTTCCAAGTCTCACACGGTAAAAGAGATCCACATCTTCATCTACACCGGGTTCTCCTGTTTCTAAAGAGTTATAAATGTCTTTCCTATTAAGTGCCAGAAGAAAGTTTTTCTACCACGGCGGGCGAAAAATCTCCAAAAATTGTCATGTTTTGCTCATTCGAGGAACTTCATGTAGAAAAAAAAAACGTTTTAGCAGCTTCCTACGGAAAAAATTTATAGCTCTTTGAAAATAGCAGAGACCGGGTTACAAAACAATGTGGGTCTCTTTTACAAATGTCTTTACCAGCACGAAAGATTACAAGTTAATTTTGGGAACATTTTTTTGGACGCCCCTGTATGCAATCATTGTGTTGAACTTGTGAGTTTAATATACTTGTCTCTACCAAGTTCAATTTTAATAAATTTGTTATCCTGTTTACTAAGTAACATTATCTCGCTTTAATGAACTAGTAAAAGGTCATTGGTTTCAGGACATGAAAATTAAGGGCCTAAGGCTACAGCCTCATTTGCCTAACGGTTAATCCGTCCTCTGACCACACTCATTTGCAAGTGAAAATCATTTACGTTCGTACCTAAATTCGCGATTTTAATTATTTATTGCCTATAACGTAAACGTCAACAGTTTATTGAAAACAATGTCGTAATAGATGTAATACACGAGAACCACATTCGACAATCATTCATCAAATGAACCAAAATGTGCTCGTTTATAAACACCGCTCATTATTTTGCTTAGTTGTAAAACCTAATAACGTTGTGCTCATTAATAAACGCTGGTCCTACGCAACTTTGAAAGTCAAAACGTAAATTATTATGACGTGAAATAATAGTTAATGAATTACCTCACTTGTTCTGCCTCGCTGGAGTGTGTTGCTCTCATCTTTGTGATGAGGACACGGATAATGTTTAGAAGAAAACCGATGTTCAACTGAAACATGGAAGAAGATTATGATACAATGTAAACCAATGTTCAACTAAAACATGGAAGAAGATTATGATACAATGTAAACCGATGTTCAACTAAAACATGGAAGAAGATTATGATACAATGTAAACCGATGTTCAACTAAAACATGGAAGAAGATTATGATACAATGTAAACCGATGTTCAACTAAAACATGGAAGAAGATTATGATACAATGTAAACCGATGTTCAACTAAAACATGGAAGAAGATTATGATACAATGTAAACCGATGTTCAACTAAAACATGGAAGAAGATTATGATACAATGTAAACCGATGTTCAACTAAAACATGGAAGAAGATTATGATACAATGTAAACCGATGTTCAACTAAAACATGGAAGAAGATTATGATACAATGTAAACCGATGTTCAACTAAAACATGGAAGAAGATTATGATACAATGTAAACCGATGTTCAACTAAAACATGGAAGAAGATTATGATACAATGTAAACCGATGTTCAACTAAAACATGGAAGAAGATTATGATACAATGTAAACCGATGTTCAACTAAAACATGGAAGAAGATTATGATACAATGTAAACCGATGTTCAACTAAAACATGGAAGAAGATTATGATACAATGTAAATCGATGTTCAACTAAAACATGGAAACAGATTATGATACAATGTTA
>JAQGDQ010000438.1:107028-147028 GCA_030141605.1 Tubiluchus corallicola
CACAGTGACATCAAAATTATTACATCTACTGTATTAAATTGTTATGTTTCATACACTATCGTTATCATAAAAGAATAATTGTACTGCAGTGGGCTAGAGAAGCAAAGGCTTGTATAAGCCCACTGTCATGTGAACCCGATAAAAAAAGAATGGATGAGTGAACAAAAAAAAGAACTGGGAGAAAGGTTAGATCATACAGGAAGGGTAGAAGGATGTGTTAGTGGAAATGGTAGGAAGAAAGATAATAGATTGCGCTATGTTGACATCAGCTCTAAAGATCTCTAAAGAGTTCAGAACACTACGGCAGACAGTCATTGTCTGAAACAATGGTAGAAGATTAAGATTGTTTATTTATTTCCTTCAAGTCTTACAGTACAAGAGAGACATAATAATAATTTCGACAATTAACAAACTAAGTAATTGTTAATAGTCTACTTAGTGCTAAAAAGAAAGGTTATTGTATGGTAGAAGTTTGGTGTATGCACCGCAAAAATATAGTATCGCTACAGGCTACGTCATCTCTCTCCCGTTTCTCTGTCTCCCTCCTTTTTCTTTCTCTTTTTATTTCTTTTTCCTCTCCGTTTCTCACTCCCTCTTGTATATGTGACTATATACTGCTGCATAAGTGTGCTAGGCCGGCTACTATATTGCTACAAGTTGACTACAAAAGTCTCTTAACTCTCCTTCCCTGCAAGTGCTACAGGTGCTACAAGTTGACTACAAAAGTCTCTTAACTCTCTTTCCCTGCAGTTGCTACAGGTGCTACAAGTTGACTACAAAAGTCTCTTAACTCTCTTTCCCTGCAGTTGCTACAGGTGCTACAAGTTGACTACAAAAGTCTCTTAACTCTCCATCCCTGCAAGTGCTACAGGTGCTACAAGTTGACTACAAAAGTCTCTTAACTCTCCTTCCCTGCAAGTGCTACAGGTGCTACAAGTGGACTACAAAAGTCTCTTAACTCTCGTTCACTGCAAGTGCTACAGATGCTACAAGTTGACTACAAAAGTCTCTTAACTCTCTTTCCCTGCAGTTGCTACAGGTGCTACAAGTTGACTACAAAAGTCTCTTAACTCTCTTTCCCTGCAGTTGCTACAGGTGCTACAAGTTGACTACAAAAGTCTCTTAACTCTCTTTCACTGCAGTTGCTACAGGTGCTACAAGTTAACTACAAAAGTCTCTTAATTCTCCTTCCCTGCAGTTGCTACAGGTGCTACAAGTTGACTACAAAAATCCTCTTAACTCTCTTTCCCTGCAGTTGCTACAGGTGCTACAAGTTGACTACAAAAGTCTCTTAACTCTCTTTCACTGCAGTTGCTACAGTTGCTACAAGTTGACTACAAAAGTCTCTTAACTCTCCATGCAGTTGCTACAGGTGCTACAAGTTGACTACAAAAGTCTCTTAACTCTCTTTACCTGCAAGCGCTACAGGTGCTAAAAGTTGACTACAAAAATCTCTTAACTCTCCTTCCCTGCAAGTGCTACAGGTGCTACAAGTTGACTACAAAAGTCTCTTAACTCTCTTTCCCTGCAAGCGCTACAGGTGCTACAAGTTGACTACAAAAGTCTCTTAATTCTCCTTCCCTGCAAGCGCTACAGGTGCTACAAGTTGACTACAAAAGTCTCTTAACTCTCTTTCCCTGCAAGTGCTACAGGTGCTACAAGTTGACTACAAAAGTCTCTTAACTCTCTTTCCCTGCAAGCGCTACAGGTGCTACAAGTTGACTACAAAAGTCTCTTAACTCTCCTTCCCTGCAAGCGCTACAGGTGCTACAAGTTGACTACAAAAGTCTCTTAACTCTCTTTCCCTGCAAGTGCTACAAGTGCTACAAGTTGACTGCAAAAGTCTCTTAACTCTCTTTCCCTGCAGTTGCTACAGGTGCTACAAGTTGACTACAAAAGTCTCTTAACTCTCCTTCCCTGCAAGCGCTACAGGTGCTACAAGTTGACTACAAAAGTCTCTTAACTCTCCTTCCCTGCACGCGCTACAGGTGCTACAAGTTGACTATAAAAGTCTCTTAACTCTCCTTCCCTGCAAGTGCTACAAGTGCTACAAGTTGACTATAAAAGTCTCTTAACTCTCTTTCCCTGCAGTTGCTACAGGTGCTACAAGTTGACTACAAAAGTCTCTTAACTCTCCTTCCCTGCAAACGCTACAGGTGCTACAAGTTGACTACAAAAGTCTCTTAACTCTCCTTCTCTGCAAGCGCTACAGGTGCTACAAGTTGACTACAAAAGTCTCTTAACTCTCTTTCCCTGCAAGTGCTACAAGTGCTACAAGTTGACTACAAAAGTCTCTTAACTCTCTTTCCCTGCAGTTGCTACAGGTGCTACAAGTTGACTACAAAAGTCTCTTAACTCTCCTTCCCTGCAAACGCTACAGGTGCTACAAGTTAACTACAAAAATCTCTTAACTCTCTTTCCCTGCAAGCGCTACAGATGCTACAAGTTGACTACAAAAGTCTCTTAACTCTCCTTCTCTGCAAGCGCTACAGCTGCTACAAGTTGACTACAAAAGTCTCTTAATTCTCCTTCCCTGCAGTTGCTACAGGTGCTACAAGTTGACTACAAAAATCCTCTTAACTCTCTTTCCCTGCAGTTGCTACAGGTGCTACAAGTTGACTACAAAAGTCTCTTAACTCTCTTTCACTGCAGTTGCTACAGTTGCTACAAGTTGACTACAAAAGTCTCTTAACTCTCCATGCAGTTGCTACAGGTGCTACAAGTTGACTACAAAAGTCTCTTAACTCTCTTTCCCTGCAAGCGCTACAGGTGCTAAAAGTTGACTACAAAAATCTCTTAACTCTCCTTCCCTGCAAGTGCTACAGGTGCTACAAGTTGACTACAAAAGTCTCTTAATTCTCCTTCCCTGCACGCGTTACAGGTGCTACAAGTTGACTACAAAAGTCTCTTAACTCTCTTTCCCTGCAAGCGCTACAGGTGCTAAAAGTTGACTACAAAAGTCTCTTAACTCTCCTTCCCTGCAAGCGCTACAGGTGCTACAAGTTGACTACAAAAGTCTCTTAACTCTTCTTCCCTGCACGCGTTACAGGTGCTACAAGTTGACTACAAAAGTCTCTTAACTCTCCTTCCCTGCAAGCGCTACAGGTGCTACAAGTTGACTACAAAAGTCTCTTAACTCTCCTTCCCTGCAAGTGCTACAGATGCTACAAGTTGACTACAAAAGTCTCTTAACTCTCCTTCCCTGCAAGCGCTACAGGTGCTACAAGTTGACTACAAAAGTCTCTTAACTCTCCTTCCCTGCACGCGTTACAGGTGCTACAAGTTGACTACAAAAGTCTCTTAACTCTCCTTCCCTGCAAGCGCTACAGGTGCTACAAGTGACTAAAAAGTCTCTTAACTCTTCCCTGCAAGTGCTACAAGTGCTACAAGTTGACTAAAAAGTCTCTTAACCCTTCCCGCAGTTGCTACAGGTGCTACAAGTTACTACAAAAGTCTCTTAACTCTCCTTCCTGCAAACGCTACAGGTGCTACAAGTTGACTACAAAGTCTCTTAACTCTCCTTCTCTGCAAGCTACAGGTGCTACAAGGACTACAAAAGTCTAACCTTTTCCCTGCAAGTGCTACAAGTGCTACAAGTTGACTACAAAAGTCTCTTAACTCTCTTTCCCTGCAGTTGCTACAGGTGCTACAAGTTGACTACAAAAGTCTCTTAACTCTCCTTCCCTGCAAACGCTACAGGTGCTACAAGTTAACTACAAAAGTCTCTTAACTCTCTTTCCCTGCAAGCGCTACAGATGCTACAAGTTGACTACAAAAGTCTCTTAACTCTCCTTCTCTGCAAGCGCTACAGCTGCTACAAGTTGACTACAAAAGTCTCTTAACTCTCTTTCCCTGCAAGCGCTACAGGAGCTACAAGTTGACTACAAAAGTCTCTTAACTCTCCTTCTCTGCAAGCGCTACAGCTGCTACAAGTTGACTACAAAAGTCTCTTAACTCTCCTTCCCTGCAAGCGCTACAGGTGCTACAAGTTGACAAAACTGTCTAAAAACGAGTAGAGAATACCATATTTCAGTAGGTAGTAATATAAACAGGTATATAATAGGTAAATTTGAGCGTTCAAACGAGTATAATTAACTAAATTTAAATTATTAACATTATATTACATGTGGATTTGGATGACTGTAGACTTTGTGTAACACATCCCTAACTTCTTTACTGTAACAGCCATTGTAATTGGTCCAGCCTCTGGGGTTGCTATAGTTACCAGGTTCAGAACCCTGCCATAGGCCGACATCGGCGCATGTTTTGTAGGCAAATTCTACAAGACAACGTAAACAAAAAAAATAAGACACACACGAAAGCGATACGTTAGTCCCAAATGAAATTGATTACATATGATTTTTAATACGTAATTAAATTAATGGTTCACAGATTGAGCAAAAGTAGTATTTTGAGAATTATAAGATAATATTTTGAAAATCAGACAGTGCTCTTCAGAGACTTGCCATGGTCATAATCGTAAAGAAGTCAAAGTGCCATTAAGTCTCAAAAAAAATTATCTTTCATCGAAGCTTTCGTTTGTGAAAGCTGAAGGCTGAATTTTTTTTATTATATCTCTGCCTTACAGCTGATGAACTCACTGAAGGACGAAAGCTTCTGTGAAAATTAATTTTTTTCGGACGTAATAGACACTTTGATTTCTTTACGATCAACCCTTTCATACCCGTTGTATCCCGTGGGATACGAGAATATTTTCTGCCTTTAAAATTAATAAAACTGACAGTTATTTGCTCTGTTAATAGTTATTTTGATTTAAGCCAAAAACAATAGACTAAAAATGGTGATAAAATGGCAAACTAGAAAATCTGCATAGCATAAAAAACTGCGCAAGGTACAATACTTTAGAGACGACTTTGTACAGATCAGCATAGCATGCATACTAAATGTCTTATAATGTTAAAAAAATAATTATTATGTGTAAACAAGATGGACATACTGAACAAAAGTACCAAGCCAAAAAAATTTTTCTCATTAAAAAATAATTTGGGACTGAAAGGGTTAAGATAATAGTTTATTTAATAAAAATTGCAGCAAAACCTGGATTAAAGCTGGATTTAGAACAAGATTGAATTATTCTAAACACAGTTGATACACATCATTTAAAATTGGTAAAACACAAAATTTTAACATTTTAAGCACGAAATTTAAAGGTTACTAAACAGAATCTTTCTCGATTAGTATGTCTTCAGTTCGTTTGTACGATTATCCTGTTTGTGAATGTCGTTTATTCTAATTACTTGCACTTACGAGTGACATCCAGTCCCTTAAGAGGAGGACAATTAAGTTTGATAGTCTCGCCGGCAGGTGCCGCTGGCCAACAAAGAAGTGTATCCCACGTCGCATTGCAATAAAGACCTTAACGACAAAAATATGCGTATTTTTATTTAGAATTGAAATGGCTGAAAACATGTAGGGAAGTTAAGCCTGTATCAAAATGATTATACAGGGTGTCTCAAAAGTCACTATACACGTTGACTTCTAATTTCCAATCTCGGCAAGCATTTACATGAATCAAAAGAAGCTTTTGCGAATTTTTTTTGTTTATTTTTTGACCGAACCCCGTTGCTATGGCAACGACACGCACGTCATTCAGTCACCAACTGAAATTCAGCGCACTGTATGAACCACACCATTCTCTCACTATCAACAATGTGTTTTTTCAACAATTCATGGGCGTGAGAGACTCTTAAATTCAAGATGCCAGACTTGCCATTGGATTGATCTCTGAAGCTCTTGAGGTCCCTGAAGAAGATAATGAAAGTAACAAAGCCCACTTGTGCAGTAGCTCTTTTCAGATTTTTGTCCAATTTGACAAAAAAACTGCCAGATGTTTTAATTTGTCTCTACCAACTTTAAATGTTTGTTAAAATGTAAAAAAATGTACAGTGTATAGTGACTTCTGAGACACCCTGTACGTGTTTTCTGTAAGGATCTGAACTTTTCACTTCTGAGACACCCTGTACGTGTTTTCTGTAAGGATATGAACTTTTCACTTTTCACTTCTGAGACACCCTGTACGTGTTTTCTATAAGGATCTGAACTTTTCACTTTTTACTTCTGAGACACATGGTACGTGTTTTCTATAAGGATCTGAACTTTTCACTTTTCACTTCTGAGACACCCTGTACGTGTTTTCTATAAGGATCTGAACTTTTCACTTTTCACTTCTGAGACACCCTGTACGTGTTTTCTGTAAGGATCTGAACTTTTCACTTTTTACTTCTGAGACACCCTGTACGTGTTTTCTATAAGGATCTGAACTTTTCACTTTTCACTTCTGAGACACCCTGTACGTGTTTTCTGTAAGGATATGAACTTTTCACTTCTGAGACACCCTGTACGTGTTTTCTGTAAGGATCTGAACTTTTCACTTCTGAGACACCCTGTACGTGTTTTCTGTAAGGATCTGAACTTTTCACTTTTCAGTTCTGAGACGCCCTGTACCTGTTTTCTGTAAGGATATGAACTTTTCACTTCTGAGACACCCTGTACGTGTTTTCTGTAAGGATATGAACTTTTCACTTCTGAGACACCCTGTACGTGTTTTCTGTAAGGATCTGAACTTTTCACTTCTGAGACACCCTGTACGTGTTTTCTGTAAGGATATGAACTTTTCACTTCTGAGACACCCTGTACGTGTTTTCTGTAAGGATATGAACTTTTCACTTCTGAGACACCCTGTACGTGTTTTCTGTAAGGATATGAACTTTTCATCTTTCACTTCGAGACACCCTGTACGTGTTTTCTGTAGGATATGAACTTTTCACTTCTGAGACACCCTGTACGTTTTCTGTAAGGATATGAACTTTTCATTTCTGAGACACCCTGTACGTGTTTTCTGTAAGGAGAACTTTTCACTTCTGAGACACCCTGTACGTGTTTCTGTAAGGATATGAACTTTCACTTTGAGACACCCTGTACGTGTTTTCTGTAAGGATATGAACTTTTCACTTCTGAGACACCCTGTACGTGTTTTCTGTAAGGATATGAACTTTTCACTTCTGAGACACCCTGTACGTGTTTTCTGTAAGGATATGAACTTTTCACTTCTGAGACACCCTGTACGTGTTTTCTGTAAGGATCTGAACTTTTCACTTCTGAGACACCCTGTACGTGTTTTCTGTAAGGATATGAACTTTTCACTTTTCATTCTGAGACACCCTGTACGTGTTTTCTGTAAGGATATGAACTTTTCACTTCTGAGACACCCTGTACGTGTTTTCTGTAAGGATATGAACTTTTCACTTCTGAGACACCCTGTACGTGTTTTCTGTAAGGATATGAACTTTTCACTTCTGAGACACCCTGTACGTGTTTTCTGTAAGGATATGAACTTTTCACTTCTGAGACACCCTGTACGTGTTTTCTATAAGGATCTGAACTTTTCACTTCTGAGACACCCTGTACGTGTTTTCTGTAAGGATATGAACTTTTCACTTCTGAGACACCCTGTACGTGTTTTCTGTAAGGATAGAACTTTCACTTGAGACACCCTGTACTGTTTCTGTAAGGATATGAACTTTTCACTTCTGAGACACCCTGTACGTGTTTTCTGTAAGGATATGAACTTTTCACTTCTGAGCCCTGTACGTGTTTTCTGTAAGGATATGAACTTTTCGAGACACCCTGTACGTGTTTTCTGTAAGGATATGAACTTTCACTTCTGAGACACCCTGTACGTGTTTTCTGTAAGGATATGAACTTTTCACTTCTGAGACACCCTGTACGTGTTTTCTGTAAGGATCTGAACTTTTCACTTCTGAGACACCCTGTACGTGTTTTCTGTAAGGATATGAACTTTTCACTTCTGAGACACCCTGTAGTGTTTTCGTAAGGATATGAACTTTTCACTTTGAGACACCCTGTACGTGTTTTCTGTAAGGATATGAACTTTTCACTTCTGAGACACCCACAAAAACTTTCACTTCTGAGACACCCTGTACGTGTTTTCTGTAAGGATCTGAACTTTTCACTTCTGAGACACCCTGTACGTGTTTTCTGTAAGGATATGAACTTTTCACTTCTGAGACACCCTGTACGTGTTTTCTGTAAGGATATGAACTTTTCACTTTTCACTTCTGAGACACCCTGTACGTGTTTTCTGTAAGGATATGAACTTTTCACTTCTGAGACACCCTGTACGTGTTTTCTGTAAGGATATGAACTTTTCACTTCTGAGACACCCTGTACGTGTTTTCTGTAAGGATATGAACTTTTCACTTCTGAGACACCCTGTACGTGTTTTCTGTAAGGATATGAACTTTTCACTTCTGAGACACCCTGTACGTGTTTTCTGTAAGGATATGAACTTTTCATTTCTGAGACACCCTGTACGTGTTTTCTGTAAGGATATGAACTTTTCACTTCATTCTGAGACACCCTGTACGTGTTTTCTGTAAGGATATGAACTTTTCACTTCTGAGACACCCTGTACGTGTTTTCTGTAAGGATATGAACTTTTCACTTCTGAGACACCCTGTACGTGTTTTCTGTAAGGATATGAACTTTTCACTTCTGAGACACCCTGTACGTGTTTTCTGTAAGGATATGAACTTTTCACTTCTGAGACACCCTGTACGTGTTTTCTGTAAGGATATGAACTTTTCACTTCTGAGACACCCTGTACGTGTTTTCTGTAAGGATATGAACTTTTCATTTCTGAGACACCCTGTACGTGTTTTCTGTAAGGATATGAACTTTTCATTTCTGAGACACCCTGTACGTGTTTTCTGTAAGGATATGAACTTTTCACTTCTGAGACACCCTGTACGTGTTTTCTGTAAGGATATGAACTTTTCACTTTTCACTTCTGAGACACCCTGTACGTGTTTTCTGTAAGGATCTGAACTTTTCACAAAGAAACAACTAACCGATCTACTTCATCATTTTTGCAAAGGTAAATCCAATCAAGTGATTGAGTGATTCGTTAAACCCAATCAGGGTTTTACTAGCACAGCTCTCTAATTAAAATGACGATTTGGCTTAAAGCGCGAATCGATCAAACAATTTTTACACTGTATTTTTATTTAGATGGATTGTTGCATGAATATGACCTTAACTCTGATGAATCGTTACTGACATTTGTGTCTGAATAAAGCCATGTCTTTGTTTAAGTATGTGCTGGCAGTCAGGGCCTATTTCACCCTAAAGCGAGGCCCAGGGAAGTGGGACGTGTGAAGCCCCCTCGGGGGGGGGTATCACCACCATGGTTGGCGCCCAGAAAACTTTTGAAACGCTAGAACGCCGGAGATGCATTTTTGAAGAGAAAATATGGAGTTATACAGTTGCTAAGAGGGAGAGAGGATGTTCGCATAAAGCAAAATAATGTTACCTGGGCGTGAGGCCCCCTGGAGGGTGACGCCCCGGGGAAGTATCCCCCCCTGAAATAGGCCCTGCTGGCTGTTATTTACATTTTAAGAATCCGTTTTCCCAATCACCAAAAATAAAAAGCGTAGAAAAGAGTATAATTAATAAAATTTTAGTTTAAAAGTACAGCGATTAAATGTTCAGCTTTCAGAAATTCTTTGGGTAACAGTGGGCGAGCGGGTAACAGATTCAAAGCAAAACCGCTACGCTAGCGTATTAGCACTTGATAAACGTACCTGCTTACAAACAAAACGGTACTTAACATGATTGTTTCTGCGTGCATAATGCACAAAAGGGAAGTAAAGATGACATAAAAGTAGGAAAGGCTGTTTGGGCGCATACAAATATCTTATTTTAAGTAGGTGAAGGAAAAATGTTGAGTCAACTATGCCAAGTTATTTGAGTCAATTACCGATAGTTTTATGTACATCTGAATAGAAGCGGCCCGTACCAAGCGTTTTTGAGTCAATTAAGCGATTGAGTCTATTAGCCGTGCCTACTGTAATTACATTTTCAGTGTTAATTCAAGAATTTTTTGCTTTTTTATACGCACGTGAACCTTTAACGCTATTCCTTTAAAGATACTCGATCCGCAGCATTTTAAATTAAACAAATTTTCAAAGTTAAAACAACAGATGACGCTATTATAAAACTTGATGACGCTGTTGAAATGCAACCGGTGTAGTGGGTGCATAGGCCCTTTTTTGTTTTAATTTAGTTTTCAATTACTGCCATGGTGCTGCCATCTGTTTGTTTATTTAGTAGGCATTTAGCTTTTACAGTAGTCAAACTTTTAAAATTGAAGCGCCTAATATCCTTCAATACATTAACATTTTGGCCTTTAATGAGCTATAGCTGTAGTAGTTGTATGACATTTTACCCGTCTTTTGGTTCTCTCCGCCATTGCTCTATTTTTCTGACTGTGATGAGCTTTATGACTGTGAATTTCTTACGAATTTATTGTTGTGACATTGTTGTTCTTAAGGCTACTTGGAGTTCTCATTCCTGTCTTTGTAACTGTTAAAGGCTCTAACAACGTAAGTTATTATTAATTAATTTCAATATAGTCTACATGATTTTTATATCAGTTCTTAGTTATAGCAATACATTTAATCATGCAACTAATTTTCTTCTACTCAATGCAAATTAAACTAAATGTTAATAATTGTCTTTCAGAATAAAGAAACTTTTGGTCAACACGTTAAACTGGTGTTTTGTATCCATTTCACCGATTTTATGTTATGTGAACTGTACATGCAAATTACATCATCTACTACTCTCTATGTACAGTACGATTTCTTATGAGAAGCTTAATCAACAGAAACCAAGTACCTGTTTGTTCCTTAATTATGAAACCAGAGTATTATTAATAGTTTACCCGTAGAGTTACTAGGAGCAAAGGCAGCTTCGCCTAAGGAATGGATGCATTCGTCTTCACTCGAATACCTCTTGTAGGTTGTCATTTTTACACTGCTGTCATTCAGTCCCTGAAAAACAAACTTTGAGTGACTTTAAAAGGATTAAGATTCTCGCCTGGACTATGCACTGTAATTGAAGCAAGATTAGTAAGAAAATCAGTGTTGCAAATTTACAATTTGTGGTAAAAAGCGGCAACAATAACCACACAACAGTATCAGCGGTTCTGGGGTGACTTGTACATGCCTGTCATTATAATTACACTTATCACAACTGTCTAAGTTTTTAAATACGAAATCACGTAAAAAAGTCACAGGTAAAAAAGTCACAGGATAAAAGTCACATAAAAAGTCACAGGTAATAAAGTCACAGGTAATAAAGTCACAGGATAAAAGTCACAGGTAATAAAGTCACAGGATAAAAGTCACAGGTAATAAAGTCACAGGTAAAAAGTCACAGGTAATAAAGTCACAGGTAAAAAGTCACAGGTAAAAAGTCACAGGTAATAAAGTCACAGGTAAAAAGTCACAGGTAATAAAGTCACAGGTAATAAAGTCACAGGATAAAATTTACAGGTAAAAAAGTCACAGGTAAAAAAGTCACAGGGAAAAATTCACAGAAAGCAGTCACAGGTAATAAAGTCACAGGATAAAATTTACAGATAAAAAAGTCACAGGTAACAGGTAAAAAAGTCACAGGTAACAAAGTCACAGGATAAAATTTACAGGTAAAAAAGTCACAGGTAACAAAGTCACAGGATAAAATTTACAGGTAAAAAAGTCACAGGGAAAAATTCACAGAAAAAGGTTACAGGTAATAAAGTCACAGGATGAAAGTCACAGTTAAAAAGAAATAACTTTAACCTTAACCATAATCCTAACCCAAACCCTAGAAAAATTAATTTGGATTCTTTTCCTGTGACTTTTCTAGCCAAAATTATGGCTCTGTTTCCGTGATTTTTCCTGTGATTTTATTACCGGTTGGCCACCTGAAATACAGTCTCTGATACCTATATGTACACCTGTTCATTAACTTCATCACTATCTTAGTCATCATCATTGTTATAATCATTGTCGTTATCATTGTCATCGTGATTGCCGTCCTCAGCTTTTTGACCATATACATTGCCAAAATTTCTCAAACAGAGAATTACACAAATCTTTTATATTCAAACAAGATGTCAACATGGCACAATCTATTATCTTTCTTCCTACCATTTCCACTAACACATCCTTCTACCCTTCCTGTGTGATCTAACCTTTCTCCCAGTTCTTTTTTGTTCACTCATCCATTCTTTTTTTATCGGGTTCACATGACAGTGGGCTTATACAAGCCTTTGCTTCTCTAGCCCACTGCAGTACAATTATTCTTTTATGATAACGATAGTGCATGAAACATAACAATTTAATACAGTAGATGTAATAATTTTGATGTAACTGTGTGCTTAATGTCATTATATTGTACTGAACGTGATAATAATAATAATAATAATAATAATAATAATAATAATAATAATAATAATAATAATAATAATAATAATAATAATAATAATAATAATAATAGTGATAATGATAATGATAATGATAATGATAATGATAATGATAATGATAATGATAATGATAATGATAATGATAATGATAATGATAATGATAATGATAATGATAATGATAATGATAATGATAATGATAATGATAATGATAATGATAATGATAATGATAATGATAATGATAATGATAATGATAATGATAATGATAATGATAATGATAATGATAATGATAATGATAATAATAATGATAATAATAATAATAATGATAATAATAATAATAATAATAATAAAAGATTACAATGTCTGGCCTTAAAAAAGATGGCGCTGCCAGTCATGCGATGAGACAATGGTGAAGACGAAAACAACGGCATTAACCATCATTTAAGAGAAGATGGGAGGAAAACGAGCAATACATTTCTTTAGGACAAGTATATAAGGACATTAACAACAATCCATCCTCAGCGAAACAAACACAAAGCCAGTCTCATCCTAATTAGAGTGCTATAGATTAGTAAACTATTGATTGTGAGTTTATAAATCTTGCGTTATTGGAGGCACTCAAACATGGAGAATAGTATTTTAGAAGTAAGAATTGTCTAGTGCGTGCATATTGATCCTGCTGCCGTTCATATTATGTTAATTGGGTGTCATCCACGTGGAAAAAGATGGCGAGGTGAATTTGTTGCATCCGTAATAAATAGCGTACAATCTGATACTGACATTAATTGAACAAGGAAAGAGGTAAAAAGATCCAAGAAAAACAAAAGAAGAGAAATGGATGCTGAAAGGGAAGATATGAAAATGAAGATGTTTAAAAAAGTAGGACAAGGAAATGAGGCAAAAATAGTTGGACGACTGAGATTAAAGGAAAGGTCAAGCCTTCTGCAGAGGTGGGTTTATTTCGGTTTTCGCGATAAAATGTTCAAAGGACTTAGTAATAAAAATGTAATAAGCGTCTTGTAACGTGGCTGAAACTTCTGTTAGTTCAGTGGCTCAGTTTAAAAGAATATCCTTGATAATGAGGTAGATCCAGTCATGCCGCAGTGTAAAAATTGAGTATGAAAAGTAAAAATCTAGTCTGTAACTTCTGTTGAGCTAAAGATCTATAAATAAAAGTGTAATAAAAAATCCTGTGAAATAATCTTTTCTAGTTTGCCCTTGACATTACTTTCATGTGAGAAACAAATGTGCGTCTTTGCTAAATGTTTAACCAAAGCAGACAATCGAAAGTTTCAAACCCAGTTTTGAAACAGCCCATTGCTCCCAAATCGGAAACAAATTTTTTTACACTGTTAAAGCGAAAAACAAACTGAATGCTTTTGCATATAAATCCTATAATTAGTAATTAATTAAAAACTTCACTGGAAAATTTCTTGTTGACTGGTATGACCTAAATTCGAGCAGAAATGGGTATTAAATGTCTAATATAAGGCCTTCTACCCTTCCCGTGTGATCTAACCTTTCTCCCAGTTCCTTTTTTTTGTTCACTCATCCATTCTTTTTTTATCGGGTTCACATGACAGTGGGCTTATACAAGCCTTTGCTTCTCTAGCCCACTGCAGTACAATTATTCTTTTATGATAACGATAGTGAATGAAACATAAGAATTTAATACAGTAGATGTAATAATTTTGATGTCACTGTGTGCTTAATGTCATTATATTGTACTGAATGTGATAATGATAATAAATAAAAAATTATTTTTCGGTCAACTTTGGTTCCTAAGTACTACAGAGTAGATACTGTATTTCACAGTTTTTTTACACTGACCATCTGCTACTATACTATTACACAACAATATTTTTCCATTCTGACATGAATAGGATAAGCAGCTTATGCGTTCAGAGGCGCTCACAGAATTTGCTTAATCATCTGCCTTGGTGCCGGTGTTTTTAGACAAAATCAACACATCAATAATGACCACGTTGTCTGCGGAGGTGCCCGTGTTTGGATTCGGAAACCCCGGTTTACACGAGACCCCGAAGCTGAGGGCACGCTTTTCAATGAACTGCTTGAAGGTGCGACGCATCTGGTTACGCAGGAGAAGCCGCAAAAGTAGCCAAGCGGAGGACGACGAAATTCGTTATTATGTTTCATTTTGCGTTCAACGTAAATCGAAACCCCAGAGGAGGAAAGCTACTTTATCCATCTTAACAAGTAACGCAAGGTCGACAAGACTCTGCAGTTTATGCACTACTACACGACGTTTTTTAATGAAATCCATCAGATTCGGTAAAATTTTATAGTTTTATTTACTGACTTGGAGGCTCATATAAGTCATATGTTTATCCCAGCAGAAGTTTTTAGAGCAGGATAGTAACGCCTTTCACTGGTAGTGTTGCGTTCAATTCAACATCGTTTATACATTCCAAGGTCAAAACGGACGCATAAACGGTTTTAAAAATAATTAATTAGCTTTCTTATTAACTCCAAAAAACAACCATTTCACGGCAGTTGCTAGTAATGAGGTAAATAACGGCTGTATATTACAGTAATATTTGAAAAAAATTACTGCTGTATTCCGAGATAGGGTCTGAATCAGGGCCATGATACATAACCTTAATATAGCTGCCTTAGGAACTAATGATCTGTTGAAGTTGTTATTATTCGGAAAGGATGAATTCAACTATGTTACTAACTGTAAAATATTCCAATGTATACATGACTTTATATTACGTACTAAACGCTTCCAGTAGTTTCTATCTGATATGAAATGCATCAGTCTTAAATGATCGTACATTATTCTAACCGTCATTTTCTACTAATGTCTAATGTAATCTTGTAGTAAAACATGTCAGCTTGTGTAGTTATAGTCTATTCTTACTGTAAATGTTCTTGTAAATAGTGTATAAAGTCTGTTGTGGTGAGGATCCTAAATCATGTTGTTCAAACTGCCTGATCCAATCCTATAATAAATTATGCTTAAACTTAATCAGGGCCATCTTAACAGCATTGTAGACCCCCGGGCAAAGCAGTGAGCAGTGCACTGGGGCCCCTACCTGGGGCCCCACTCACAGAACTAAAAATTTAAATGGTTGAGAAAATTAAAAATTTATTCTACTGGCTACCAAAATTATTAGATTTTGATTAAACGTTAGAAAACATGCTGTACAGTAACGATTAATCAACACAGCGGTTTAATATATGCCATGAAAAACACATAAATAGATTAGCACGGAGCCCCTATGCTCGTGGGTCCCCCGAGCAACTGCTCCGTGTGCTGATGCCGTAAGTAAGGGTGAGCATTCTCTATCAGAAAGCGAATTCGAATCGAATCGAATTTGTGACTTTCGAATTCGAATTGAAGCGAACTTCAGTATGTCGAATCGAATTCGAATTGAGATTGAACGATTTTCCAACCACCAATAAAAATTAGTGTTGCAAAGATCGTGCATATTACTCGAGCAGTAAAACCAGTAATAATTTGTTTTTAAAATTGTGCACAGAAATCACAGAGCTCTAAATTACGCTAATTGCGCCATGTTTCAATCGATTGAATGATAAACAATGTACGTGATCGGAAGTGCTGAATTATTTAAATCCATAGTTTTACGTTCGAATCGATTTCGAGCTAAAAAAACTCGTTAGAATCGAATTCGAACTAAAAAAACTCGTTCGAATCGAATTCGAGCTAAAAAAACTTGTTCGAATCTAATTCGAGCTAAAAAACTCGTTCGAATCTAACTCGAGCTAAAAAAACTCGTTCGAATCTAATTCGAGCTAAAAAACTCGTTCGAATCTAATTCGAGCTAAAAAACTCGTTCGAATCTAATTCGAGCTAAAAAAAACTCGTTCGAATCTAATTCGAGCTAAAAAAACTCGTTCGAATCGAATTCGAGCTTTAAAAAACCTCGTTCGAATCGAATTCGAGCTAAAAAAAAACTCGTTCGAATCGAATTCGAGCTTAGAAAAACTCGTTCGAATCGAATTCGAGCTAAAAAAACCTCGTTCAAATCCAATTCGAGCTTAAAAAACTCGTTCGAATAGAATTCGAGCTAAATAAACTCGTTCGAATCGAATTCAAGCTAAAAACTCGTTCGAATCGAATTTGAGCTAAAAAAACACGAATTCGAACGTTCGATGCTCACCCCTAGCCGTAAGATGACCCTTGCCTGAATTTTTTTGCACGCAAATGTTTTCGACCTCTTATTGCTAGTTGCACACAACATAAACTCTGTTGTGGGTTGTGAAGATCTTCAGATCTTCTAAACGTTGCCATGTCGAATATTTTTCGTGCAATATGGACGCTGCGAAATTTTATCAGATCATTCTGGACGCAGAAATTTCCTCCTAAGAGAAACTTTTCTGCTCGTAACGACTCGACAAACTCGTCGGCTGGATGCAATTTTGTTTATTGCCGTTTCGCGCAGAACAATGTTGGAATATTAACACTGTCGATATTCGCATTTATGAAGTCCACGGTCACATTATTCGCTGCTTGATTGCATATTAAATCCCACAGTGTGCAGAGCTGATGCAAGGTGATATTTGTTGTACAAATTGTTTTGTTTCGTCGCGGTTTTGTTCAAATTTATGATCAGCAGCCTCGTAGGATGATAATTAGATATGGATAATTATAGGATTACTTGATTAAAATGTACAAATAGCGATAAACGTGTGAATTTGGGTTGTTTTCGGGCGTAAAGTAGTCACCGAAGGCTTTACATAGGTTGTCTTGAGCCCCGTTCACATTAATAAATGCAAGATGCACCCTGGATGTTCACGATCCGTTTTGCACCTTTATTAACTTTGTCCTCTTAAGCCCCGTTTACACTGCACGTAGATATGTCGACTTGTTCTACCCTTGTGTACTGGAAATCTTGTATTAGTGTACATAGCAGCCTACGCTTGTACGGGCTTTGGCCACCTTGTGGCGATTTTTGGCCTAATCACGTGATCAATTTGATCTGGGTGAGAGGCCTACTATGAAGTGAAGACGTGTCATGATAAGTTATAAGATATTGTCGTTATCTGTTTACAATTGCTCATGATTTGGGGCTAATAACATGTGTTTATCCTCTAGTTACTTTAATAAACTTAAATTTAGTTTAAAATAACAGCTAGGTATTAATTAATATGACAGTGCAGTGTAAAACTCTTAATTATGTAAAATTGACTTTTGGCTATTGTTATTTTTTGTTATTTTTGCCACTAATTTCTTATGTTTAGATGGAATGACGTGTTTTGGCAAATAAAGAGCAAAGAAAGAGCAAAATTTAATCGAGCTTCGAATTTGGTTTTTGAAAGCCCAAACACCTTGTGTCAGTAAATACACATCGTCAGGGTTCAATGAATTGTGCTTGGTCACGACTGTACCGTCCTAGTAGAGCGTGACAAATACAAATAAAATACAAATAAATACAAACAAATACAAATTAATAAACGATACAAATAAACCCGGTTCCTAGGTGTGAAGATCTTCTGGAATAGTGCAGAATTTACTCGCGGAAATTCCAGGATCCGTGGTTGTTTTTCTAACAATGGAACTGGTTTACATTTAGACCTGGATCTAAAAAATGTCCAGGACAGGAAGAAAATCTCCTGCGTAGTGTGAACGGGGCCTTGAATGTGTGCTGGCATTCTCTAGCAGTTAAACACATTATTAATAGGCGAATGTTAGCAGACTAATCCATACTAAATTTACTATAAGCTATGCGTGACACGAAAGCCTCTCTCGAGAGTGGAAGAACATTCTAGTACGTTCTTCGATTAAGAATCGCAGAAGCAAAATGCCACGCACGAATTTGGTTTTAGCTGAAAGCTTATGCTAGTTACTTTGACAGCCTGAATAATTGTTAACTGGTGCCAGTTTGGCGTATTTAAGCTACATTTCTTAAAAACTAATTGAACCACATGTGTATGCAGACCAGAATGGAAAAATCGAATAGATAATGATGGTGTTGTAATGGTGATAATGATGTTGATGGTGGTGATGATTGTAATGGTGATGATGATGTTGATGGTGATGATGATGATGATGTTGGTGGTGACGATTGTAATGGTGATAATGATGTTGATGGTGGTGATGATTGTAATGGTGATAATGATGTTGATGATGATGATGCAAATGATGTTGATGATAATGATAATGATGATGATGAAGATGATGATGATGAAGATGATGATGATGATGAAAATGATGATGATGGTTGTGGTGGTGGTGGTGGCGGTGGTGGTGGTGGTGGTGGTGGTGGTGATGATGATGATAATCATCGTGATGGTGATGATTGTAATGGTGATAATGATGATGATGGTGGTGATGATTGTAATGGTGATAATGATGTTGATGATGATGATGATGATGATGATGAAAATGATGTTCATGATGATGATGATAATGATGATGATGATGATGATGATGAAAATGATGTTGATGATGATGATAATGATGATGACGATGAAGATGATGATGATGATGATGATGATGATGATGATGATGATAAAGGAAGAAGAAGCAGAAAAAGAAGAAGAAAAACAGCAGCATATAAAAATTTATTGTAAAGTTACTACATTGCGGTCGAATGTTAGTGGGTTGAACAAAATTTTCTAAGCTTGTGCGAAAACTGTTTTCAAACAACTTGACTGGAACATAACTATTAGTCCTGTACTTAGGTTTCGAGTGTTGCACTAGCGTTAAATTAAATGGCATGTATAGGTCACATTCAAGTGAAAGCAGTTATCGAAATAATCACACGTATCTTACACTATTATGTGTGAAGAGGATTTAGTCGCAAGCTAAAATGTATGAGGTTATATGAAGGATTCGATGTTGTAGTGTATGTTTTAGTGTATGTACAGACAGATGTAGAGAGACGAAAGACTCATGTCCGAATTTCTGATCGTACAAAATGCAAGACTTATTTGGAAATAAATGCCAATTTGTCTGTGCATCCAATGTATGGGAACATAGAGTTACCTGAGCACAAACGTATAATCATCACAAGAATAAGGGTCTCATCACACAATCTAGCTACAGAAACAGGTCGTTGGGCAAATGTACCTCGTGAGCGCAGGCTGTGTTTGTGGAGAAATTCAGACAGAAGAGCATTTTTTGTGGGAGTGCCATGAAAATGCACTTTATAGATCACTGTACGCGTTAAATTATAGTAATATTGCAAATTTATTTGACGGAGAATTAATGTCAATAGGAAATTTGATTTACGACTGTATGCATAGATTTTTGAATTAAATAGTACAGCTTTGTTAGCGGACATAACCATCGGGTATGCGTCGAGTTTGTAATTTTCGTGTTGGAAATTTGATTTTCAGAAATAAAATATCTATCTATCTATCTATAGTTGCGTGGAGTGTAGATTAGATCTGTTTGAAATGATATGACGCTAACACCCAAGTTGTTTAAAGCAGAACCGGACCCAATCTTCAACTGTAAGTCAAAAAAATCTACTCTTTAAAATATTGAAAGGAAACATGCTATTTTTTAAAAAATGACTTACGTGAAAGAATTATTACGATACAATGTAATAGTACCTGCTGTTACCCTGCCTGACGCGTGGTATTTAGGGTAAAGGTGGGGTAATATTAGTCTCTGTTATGTAGTTGTAGGTTGTTATTTATGTTAATTGTTGATCCAAAAGCCGACTTTAAATAAAGATTATTATTATTAATATTACAAACGCAATTTCACGTTCGCGCCACTAGTTCTTTGCCATTTCATGCATTTCGCCGTTAGATGGGCACTAGCGCCTGCAATCCGGAAACGCATTGCAGAGAAAACAGGTGCTGTACCTCTCAGTTCAGATGTGTTCGTTTGTGACGAAGTACACATATCTGACAGCTCATGCGTGTCACACGAATTAATTTGAAATTTGAATTTTCATCTTAAAACTTCCCTAGCTTTAGTACAACGCACTGAATATCTTGCGGTAGCACTGTACTTCAATTTTTGCTTTCGCAAACACACCCAACACGCTCTTGGAATATTTTTGCTGTTGAAAATTATGTTAGTTTGTGATGTCATCAGCAGTTGGGCTCGCCCGTCGTTAATTAAGATATTAATATATTATGTGATTATCAGAAACGCTTCTACAGTAATGTCTGGCGATAAAATGTATATTTTTTTACCGTCCTTGAAAATGGGGTAGTATATGAAAAATATACGAGATACAGGCGGGAGACCCAACGGCCATGTGTAGAGGAGTAAACCTTCCAAATCAGGAGTGGAGCCCCAAAGGCGGACCAGTGCAGCATGCTCACTGACTCCGGCAGCTCCTGCAGCCAACCTGGTGCCAAACGTATCGCTCCGCTTTCCTTTGGACTACACCAGGGAGGAAGAGAGGGGGTTCCTGTTGTCTGGGCAACTCAGGATCTCCATACACCTTGGCCACGCGTGCGCCCTCAAGGATCCTTGCCCCTTCAAGGATCGGACTCTCTTGGCGCATATTCCATTGTCTTCCGAGACAGAAGGATGCCAACAACAATATGAAAAATCATCCTGTCTTCAATTAAATGGTCTAAGTTATTGTATGCTCTTTGTCATACATTTGAATTTGCTCACGTATACCGAATGAATCAGGATCAATAGTAACCTAGCCTCTTGTAGGTGACTACTAAATTTATTATCACAGTCAGGTTATAAGACACAAGGTTTGTTGATTAGGCGAAGATGATATTCCCATGAGCTCGATAAGAACGACTGTAAAAATTCGTTATTACAGTTCGGCATGAGCGGCCATTTTCTAAGATGAAAGGGTAAAGGGGGTTTAAGCGTGGTTTATAGAATAGTGGTGAAGAAAAATCACATCTTAATGGCGTGGTAAGTCTTCAAAACAACAAGCGTCTCAACGACTCTAGCAGTAGAAGCAGCCGTAACAACAACAACGACGACGACGACAGCTACAACGACGACGACGACGACGACGAATGACGACGATAACAACAACACCAACAACAACGGCGGCGGCGGCGGCAGCGGCAGCAGCAGCAGCAGCAGCAACAGCAACAACAACAACAACAGCAACCACTGTCATCGCTACTGTCCTGGGTTTAGATTTCGGACTGCAACCACACTGTCTTGACTTCGATACTAGCGGCTGCCAACGCCAGCCATATAACCTAAATGTTATTCGTTATTTGTGTGTTGCGTTCTTACCTGTATTGTAACCTTAAGTGTAAGTCGCTAAATAGCTGTTAGTGCTAGTGTTGTCTGTTAAATGACCGACGGTAAATAAATCTTGTCTTTTCTCTTCTTCTTACTTGACGCGGTCATTGCCACCAGCAACAATAATAAAATAACGATGTCATCATCATCATCATCATCATCATCATCATCGTTGCTGTCGTCATCAACATCACCATCGTTATAATCATCATCATCGTTGTTGTCGTCATCATCATCATCCTCGTTGCTGTCGTCAGCATCATCATTGTTGTTGTCGTCATCATTATCATCATCATCATCATCGTTGTTGTCGTCATCATCATCGTCATCGTCCTCGTCCTCGTCCTCGTCGTCGTCGTCGTCGTCGTCATCATCCTCGTTGCTGTCGTCAGCATCATCATCGTTGTTGTCGTCATCATCATCATCATCGTTGCTGTCGTCATCATCATTGTTGTTGTCGTCATCATCATCATCACCATCATCGCTGCTGTCGTCATCAGCATCACCATCGTTATCGTAAGCATTGTTACTGTCGTCATCATCATCGCCTTCATTATCATCATCATCGTTGCCGTCGCCATCATCGTCATCATCATCATCGATTTCGTGGGAGCGATTACGCAGGGCAACAATAAAACCTAATTGCCTTAAAACACGTTCAACAGTTTCTGTGATTTAGGAAAAAAGTCAAGATTTGCTAAAAGCGTTGCTAATGAAAATGACATCTATGAGAAACAACCAAAATGCTCACGTTTCGCTCAGCTATATTTACTTAAAAAAGAAAAATGTAAAAGCTCTCAACGTTAACACTTCGCTAGAAAAAAATTTTCATTAAAGTTATAAACGCAGAAAAACGAAGAACGCTTGCGGTTTCGAACTCAAAACATTCCAGATGGAAAGCAGAGACGCCTTATTCACTAAGTCATACGGTCGGGTAAAAGTATCACAATATCTCAAAATACATGATACGTACAAAAATCGCATCATACACTGTACAGAGAAACATAATGTAGACTAGAGAAAAATGTCAAATTTGTGGCTGAAATGGATAAGTAAGTGGTAAGTATTATGAAACTGTAAAACTTTTACTAGACGTGGAACAAGAGAGATGAAACCGAGAATGATGATGAATTGCTTGTTAAAGAATAGGTGAAAATTTAAACAAATTGCATGTGGTGTGGAAGTTCAAAAAGTCGAAATGTTCATCATCATCATCATACGCCCGTCACGTCTGTTGTAGACATTGGGCAGGCAGATTTCTAAAATAAAAGAAATCTGCCTTCAGACAGGTAAACGCAGCAGTAATCCAGCAAAAAAACTAGACACTGCTACGCCAGTGGCTTGTCAGCACCACTTCCGTTATAAGAAGCCATGTTGAAGACTTTCTAAAATATTGTGAGGTAACCATTAAGTTCAGAAATTTATCAGAAAGGGTTTGGTAATTAAAGCTAATCTAATAAAGCCAGTGGCATTGTTCGAGAAATAAATTTTAGTAGTGTTGAAATCTTAGGCAACTGACAAATTTAATCAAAGGATTTGTTACACTTTTAAGGAAAATCTGTCTGCAAATAAGAAACTGGAAATAATGCAAAAGTCGAGAGAGCTTGCGCGTGCGGTAAATTAAATTGCTTGAGTTGTGGGATTATGCCAAACCATTCATTTCTGTTTTCTAACAAAGTATAAGTATTGAATTGTCTGTGCCAAAGAGTTTGCTTGAATTTATCCAGATCAGATTTTGTAACAGACCAATTAACTATAGAAAGTTCTTCGTTGTTAATTCGCCCTGCATCTCTAGTAGTAGCTAAAAATTGCCTTAAATCTCTAGCATAATATTTTACAAAGTGGTTATATGACAGATAAAAGTCAGTATTAAATATATACAAAAGTTCTTTCTTAACTAGATCATCATCACCACCCTTCAATATTTTACTTAGGAATCTTACATTATGAGCTTTCATTTCGATTTCTAGAGGAGACAATATGACAAAGAAGACATTTGTTTAACCCACAGCTACTCACTCGATGAAGTAATTAATTTTATTGTCGTGCAGTTACGTAAATTCAACAAGTGAACAGTTACTGCCAACAATTTTCACGTTTTGGCGTGTGCCTATTGTTCCACGTCCATTCTCCTCGACGCGTCCTTGACAACGACAGAATTTAATGCTTTTCAGCTTTTGTTAAGCGTTAAATGAATAAACGCGAGGCACAAAATCTCACTTCAACTAAAAACAAGAGAGAACCCATCTATTTAATCCTGGTCGACATTAACACGACATCGTTAATCTTGTGGGACGGGAAGTGATTGCAGCACGTGAAAATACAAACAAACAAAGAAAATAACGATGTTTCAGTTTTTGCAAGATTAGTTAAAATTTACTCGGTACGAACAAATTACTTGGAATGCTAATAAATTTGGAAAAACTATTGATTATACAGGTAAGGAGCATATCTGCAGGTAACTGTTATTGTATTCCAACATCAACAGAATGTTGCTAAACTTGATCCAGTCCATAACTAAGAAAATTTTAAATGTTCCAAAGTCGTGACCGCTTAAAGGATAACAGTGTGATTTTTTGGAAGTACGGTAAAAACTACACATTGTAATGATGATGTCAAAGCGTTTGTGACTATTAAATAATAGGGTTAAAAACTTACCATAACTTAGTGATGACAACTAGCGAGCCCAGCTAGTGATGACATCACAAGTGAAACATTCCAGTGCATGTTGCACGTATTTGCGAAAGCTAAAGTTGAAATACAGTGCTACTGTACAGAATTCAGCGTGATTTATAAAAACTCGTCAAATTTCATGTTTAAAATTCAAATACCAGGCTTACCCATGTGCATTACGTCACAAATGAACAACACTGAACTGAGAGGTACGGCACCTGTGTTTTGTGTAACAAAAATACAAGCGGTTTTACCCATCTAACTAGGGTCACGATATCACGTTTCTGTGGTAATAATTCCTTCACGTAAGTCATTCTTGAAAAAATAGTGTGTTCCCTTTCAATACTTTGTAGAGTAGATTGTTTTGAGTTATAGTTTAAACATGGGTCCGGTTTTTCCTTTAAGTTAGTGTCAAACATAATTTTTTGTCTTCAACAAATGTTAGTGATAATTCTATTGCCATAAAATAATTTTCTGTTTTTATTACAAAAAAGGCTTTTGGTGTTACTGAAAATTTTTCACCATTCGCTAGTTAGATGGGCATTAGCGTCTACATCTCGGGAAGACGTTGCACAAAAAAACAACAGGTGCTGTACTTCTCAGTTCAGCGGTGTTCGGTTGTGATGTAGTGCACGCGTTAAAAAGCTCATACGTGAGCACAACAGTAAACTTGAAATTTGCTGAGTTTTTGTATGTTTTTGTGTTTTTTGTATCACACTGAATGTTGTACAGTAGCACCGTACTTCAATTTTCGTTTTCGCAAACACGTGTAACAAGTTTATGGAACATTTGTGCTGTTGCGTTCAGTTGTGATGTCATCATTAATTAGGCTAGCCGGCCGTTAATTAAGTTTTTAGGCTGTTATTAATTATCAGTATACAACAAATCACGTTGAAAACACTGGTTCTCGTCTGATCACCGAAGTTAAGCAACGTTGAGCCTGGTTAGTACTTGGATGGGTGACCGCCTAGGAATACCAGGTGCTGTAGGCTTGCGGGATGCCCACACTATCTCGACACTAGGCGGAGGAGCTGCACAAGGCAGCCAATGGTTAGAGGGCGAAGGAGGTCAATTGACCCAACGGCCGTGTGTAGAGGAGTAAACCTTCCAAATCAGGAGTGGAGCCCCAAAGGCGGACCAGTGCAGCATACTCACTGACTCCGGCAGCTCCTGCAGCCAACCTGGTGCCAAACGTATTGCTCCGCTTTGCTTTGGACTACACCAGGGAGGAAGAGAGGGGGTTCTTGTTGTCTGGGCAACTCAGGATCTCCATACACCTTGCCCAGGCGTGCGCCCTGGAGACGTTCAAGGATCGCACTGCTCAGCCACAGTCGACGCTGCAGCTCCATCAATGTGATCAATAAGTGACTCTCTTGGTTCACACTCCATTGTCTTCCGAGACAGAAGGATGCCAACAACAATTATCAGAAACACTTTTGCAGTATTGCACGTATTAAAATGTTTACTTTTTAACTTACGATCTTCTTCTTCCCAGCTTTTCCCTATTCGGGGTCGCCGTTGTGAATGAGTCTTCTCCACGCATTCCTGTTGTTGACCATCTCTTCATTTATGTCTTCCTTTCCCACATGATCTTCACCGACTCTTCTTTACAGGTGTCCATACCATCGCAATCTTGCGAGGCTTCCACTACTTTTACCGTTCCTCTGATATTATTGTTTCTAATGTTATCTCTTCTTGTTATTCCCACCATCCATCTCAACATCCTCATCTCCACCACATCCATTTTCTTCTCTTCGGTCTTCTATAGAGTAGCTGCTTCCAGCCCATAGATTAGAGCGGGTCTGACCATTTCTTTGTGGAAACTCATTCATAGAAGGTTTTGGTGGCGCAGTTTTTACAGGCGGATGCCCTTCCTGACCCTAACCCCCCCTATTTATCCGGGCTTGGGACCCCCCCCCCCCCCCCAGTGGCTTGGCACTTTTTAACTTGCGATAAAGTTGGGAAAATTATTGCTGTTGTTACTTTCTACAATAACGATTTGTTTGCAATTCCTCTCGTATTGCGCGCTTTAAAACGGCAATCCAGATTTCACCACAGACCCGTTGTGACCAAATACCAGCCCTTTTCACTTAGTAATACCCCTCCTCCCCTTCACGACATATGATTTGTAATTTCTAAAACCGTAAATTTGTGTTGTACCTATTCAGAATTTTCTTTATCTACAGGTTAATGAAAAAAACTTTAGTAAAGCTTCTTCCACGTAGAAAACAGTAATGTCACATCAGCCATTAAAGGAAGGCCGGACGATTGTTTACACTCAATCTCATTTCAATTTATTGTCCAAAATATAAATTTTCTTGCCTATAAATTTAGGAATTGTTTCTTATATTTGAATAATTAGCTTAGAAAGTTAATTAACGGCAACCGAACACAGCTATTGCTTACGTCAGAAACTAGCCACTGTTTGTGCAATGGCAGGCATCTCCCTTGCGCGTCAAGCACGTTTCCGCAAGTGTTATGAAAATGGGCTGTACATCATATAACGTCAGAAACTAGCACTGCATTTCATGATCATCGTTATCACAGCACCGCCCACGACACCGACAAAAAGGCGCCGTTGCCAATCTTAGTAGATTCACTGAGCCGCGCGTAGCTTTGAAAGTTTAACGAAATTTGAATGTCCGAGGTAACTATTATTTAATCTAAGCTTTCATTCAAGAAAAGCTATTGTAGTTTCTATACTTTAGAGCATTCTTTATTCTGAACTCATGTTACACATTCATCCGGTTTTCCTTTAAATAACTAGGAAGCCTAGCGCGGCCATTTTTAATAATGAATGCATGACTGACGTCAGGCGTCAGCATGAGATACAAGATGTAATTGAAACCCCCTCGTGGTTTGACTAGATGCCTTTGTGTAAGTGTGAAAGTAGCTTATTATCTGCTAACATCTTAGTTCACCAACTTCAGTTACTCCTTTGACTTTTTCGAAACGGAAAATTACCCAGCTAGGTTCAAGTGAATAAATTTAGCATGTAAACTGTTTTTGTGCGTTTGCTTAACCCTTTCATACCCGATGTATCCCATGGGATACGAGAATATTTTCTGCCTTTAAAATTAATAAAATTTTAAAACTGACAGTTATTTGATCTGTTAATAGTTATTTTAATTTAAGCCAATAACAATAGACTAAAAATGGTGATAAAATGGCAAACTAGTAAATCTACATAGCATAAAAAACTGCGCAAGGTACAGTACTTTAGAGACGACTTTGTACAGATCAGCATAGCATGCATACTAAATGTCTTAAATACTTTAATAAATTATCAGCAGTTGCAAAATGAAGCACATTTTATGCTTCCATTGAATCACAATGTATCCCGTGGGATACAGGGTATATTTAGCACGCGGGCACAGGTAGAAAAAATAATTATTATGTGTAAACAAGATGGACATACTGAACAAAAGTACCAAGCCAAAAAATTTTTTGGGACTGAAAGGGTTAAACTCGGCTAGCAATAATTCATCTTTTCCTAAAGTAACGGTAAATGTCAAAGTTTTTATTTTCTGAAAAAAACACATTAGCAGATGTCTCTGACTTTTCTGGTGAAATGATATTCCAAAGACAGTAATTTATGATTGTGTATATTGAGACTATCAATCAAAACAAGGAGTTTTGAGTACTTTCTCTAAAAATAGAAATTTGCAGTCTGTGGATTAGAACTTCGGACTAGCTGAACATTGACTTTGATTCGTTTGTGGAAACTTCGATGAACATTTTCTTTATTAAGCATTTCCTCTGAGGAGGCTCACGAACAAAGAAGTAATGATAGTTTTAGTAACTTCATAAAACACGATATTTAAAAGTTTTCTAATCAAGCTGATCTTGTACAGTTTCTGAAAACTTGAATTGGTTTATTTACTTAACTGAATGTTTGTTTGTCTGTCTGTTTGTCTATCTGTCTCTGTCTGCCTCTGTTAATTTGATTAATCTGACTAACTGCTTGTATGCTTTTACTCGAGTGTCCAGCCATTTGTTTGGTTACCTGCCAATTAGTCAGTCTATCAGTCAGTCAGTCACTTTTGGCACTTTTATCTTGGCAGTTTTCGTTAGCTCCTGCCTAACGGATAGTTATCTCCCACACTCTTTGATGTTATCTGTACTTGTACCGCTAGACAAGGACAAAAATGGTGATGTCATGGGGGAAAAAGATACCTGGACTTGTAACGCTAGTCAAGGACAAAAATTGTGATGTCACAGAAAAGGATAACTGTACTAATAACGCTAGTCAAGGACAAAAATGATGATGTCACGGAAAAGGATAACTGTACTTATAACGCTAGTCAAGGACAAAAATGATGATGTCACGGAAAAGGATAACTGTACTTATAACGCTAGTCAAGGACAAAAGTGATGATGTCACGGAAAAGGATAACTGTACTTATAACGCTAGTCAAGGACAAAAATGATGATGTCACGGAAAAGGATAACTATACTTATAACGCTAGTAAGGACAAAAGTGATGATGTCACGGAAAAGGATAACTGTACTTATAACGCTAGTCAAGGACAAAAATGATGATGTCACGGAAAAGAATAACTGTACTTGTAACGCTAGTCAAGGACAAAAGTGATGATGTCACGGAAAAAGATAACTGTACTTATAACGCTAGTCAAGGACAAAAATGGTGATGTCACGGAAAAGGATAACTGGACTTGTAACGCTAGTCAAGGACAAAAATGATGATGTCACGGAAAAGGATAACTGTACTTATAACGCTAGTCAAGGACAAAAATGATGATGTCACGGAAAAGGATAACTGTACTTATAACGCTAGTCAAGGACAAAAATGATGATGTCACGGAAAAGAATAACTGTACTTATAACGCTAGTCAAGGACAAAAATGGTGATGTCACGGAAAAGGATAACTGTACTTATAACGCTAGTCAAGGACAAAAATGGTGATGTCACGGAAAAGGATAACTGTACTTATAACGCTAGTCAAGGACAAAAATGATGATGTCACGAAAAAGGATAACTGCACACATGTTGCGATATCAACAGTGATAATGTAAGCTCATTGAAATTCTTATTCTGAACAGTCATAACTTGTCAAGCAAAACCACTTTGGATTTGTTGAAAAAGTCAAGTACTGACATGTGCATTAGCACTCTCAATGAGGTGCTAGACTTCTATATAGCTCATATCTTATTTATTTGTGCTTTTAAAGATTTTGACAGGGTAAATTTGTTCGCGGAATAACATGAGTTATTGTTGCTATCTATTTATCTTCTTCTTCTCAGCTTTTCCCTATGCAGGGTCGCCGTTGTGAATGAGTCTTCTCCACGCGTTCCTGTTGTTGACCATCTCTTCATTTATGTCTTCCCTTCCCACATGATCTTCACCGACTCTTCTTTTCAGGTGTCCATACCATCGCAATCTTGCGAGGCTTCCACTACTTTTACTGTTCCTCTGATATTATTATTTCTAATTTTATCTCTTCTTGTTATTCCCACCATCCATCTCAACATCCTCATCTCCATCACACCCATTTTCTTCTCTTCGGTCTTCTTTAGAGAAGCTGCTTCCAGCCCATAGATTAGAGCTGGTCTGACAAATCCTTTGTGGACTTTCCCTTTAAGTCTCGCCGACTCATTCATAGAAGGTTTTGGCGCAGTTTTTACAGGCGGATGCTCTTCCTGACCCTAACCCTCCCTATTTATCCGGGCTTGGGACCGGCACTGAGTTGGGCTGGCTTGGTTCCCCCCCCCCCCCGCCAGTGGATAGTTATTGTTGCTATCTATATTTATGCAAATATACTAACACTAAATTTAAGTGTATTTTATATTTTCTTTTTGTAATACGTGTTGTATATGTCGTGTGTTGTAATTTTTTATATAATCAAGGTTTCAAATGAAAATTCAAATCAAATAAATTAGCCAGTCAGTCGGTCAGCACAGCCAGCCAGTCAATCAGTGAGTGAGTGAGTGGGTCAGTCAGTCAGCCAGTCAGTCAGTCAGTCAGTCAGTCAGTCAGTCAGTCAGTCAGTCAGTCAATCAGTGAATGAGTGAGTGAGTGGGTCAGTCAGTCAGACAGTCAGTCTGTTAGTCAGTCAGTAAGTCAGTCAGTCAGTCAGTCAGTCAGTTCAGTCAGTCAGTCAGTCAGTCAGTCAGTCAGTCAGTCAGTCAGTCAGTCAGTCAGTCAGTCAGTCAGTCAGTCAGTCAGTCAGTCAGTCAGTCAGTCAGTCAGTCAGTCAGTCAGTCAGTCAGTCTCAGTCAGTTAGTCAGTCAACCAGTCAGCCAGCCAGTCAATCAGTGAATGGGTGAGTGAGTGGGTCAGTCAGTCAGTCAGTCAGTCAGTCAGTCAGTCAGTCAGTCAGTCAGTCAGTCAGTCAGTCAGTCAGTCAATCAGCCAGCCAGCCAGCCAGTCAGTTAGTCAGTCAACCAGTCAGTCAGTCAGTCTGTATAGATGAGTCACAAACAGTACAAATATTATCTGTAAAAATTCAAGAGGAATGAGACACAAATTTTACATCTCATATAATTTTACATCTAAGCCTACGCACATGTGCAGAAAGGTCATCTATAATTACAATCGTCATGTAATTTGTTTGCAAAATAACGCTAGTCATTATTTTGGCCGATTTTGAAAACGTGTAAAAAATTCGATTGCTTTAGCCATAAAAACGTAGACTGCTTTTATGTCTATTAATCACATAAGAACGACTTACTCGATTCCATGCGGATAACATCTTATTCTACGCATGCGCGTGCATTTTCAACCCTGGCCATTTTAACTGAATGACGTCGTCGTTTCCAAGACACTCGTCTGCCATAATTATGCTGGCTTTCAAACTATTTTAACGAGAAACTAAACACCAAAATTAACTACTAAATCGTCAGTGTAGCACCTCGGGGCCGGACTTCGGCGACAAAAAGTCGATATAGGGTTTATCTTAGTTAGACGACCGAGCGAAAGGCTTAAGGGACAAGAAAAGGGGCATCTGAAGTATGTTTCAGAAAAATCGCATTAAAATATATTACTTTACGGCAATTTTATTCACATATCGTATTCCGGTTGGAAGGAATTTTCGTTTGTTTGCATTTTAAATCTACCGCAATACTGTTCCGACGGCGCCATTGCATGACGTCACTAAAATGCGTAAATCAGGGGAAGAAAAGGCAATGTTAAATTATGACCCAAAAAACTTTCCGTGCGAATCTGTATTACTTAGCATTTCACTTACCTGCTGTAAAGACTTATGTAACTAAACTAATAATTTAAAATGATTGTGCCAATTGGTAAAATGGCGCTGACTCACCCTCCAGGGTGCGCCACTCACTAGCCAAAACGTATTTTTAATTTTATTGACAAGATACAGAAATTTAAAATTTTACTTAATTATCGACATGTATGCTACGAATGCTCTGATTGTTTTTTCAAAAGTTACTTAATGTTATCTAAACTTGTTTCAAATGACCTACCATTAAAATGGCTGCGCCTAACAGTCATCGCGGAAATTTAAATTTACAACGTTTTATACAGCGTTACGACCGATGCAAGCCATGCATACGAAAAGGTAGTATGTAAGTGGTATAAAATTTCGAGACGAATTTTTTAAGCTTAGTGTAAGTGGAGGGTTTTCTTGTGCTTTAATTGCAGTATTTTTAACAATGATGTCCCATATTGCTGCAATCTACAAACTTGTACAATCACCTTTTAAAACAGACGTCATCTACAGACTGGTCTTGACTTTTTGGTCGACTTTTTTTGAGTTGATCATTTCTAATCGCCTGTTGCTCTTTACAAATTATCATAAACTTATCATATATATATTATATTATTATATATTATAACGGTCTCAAAACGAAAAAGAGGTTTGTTCCCTTTCAATATTTTAAAGAGTTGATTGTTTTGACCTACAGTTTGAAATTGGGTCTGTTTAAGATATATAACAAGAAATCTGAATTATACGAGTTAAGCGGAGTTGACTATACGTGAAATTTTTAAAACCAGATTTTGTTAGCGTATTGAGACAGTTTTATTACTTTCCCGACTTTTCGAATCAAAATGACACTTTCGTTTCTCTAGTCACCTTTCCGACAGAGGCTATCAACAGTTATATCAACTGCTCAGCACTCACTCGACAGCCTAGCAGATGATTTCAGCTTTATTGCGCTGTTTGAACAGCTTCTAACGGTTTTTCTGAGTAAATATGGCGAAGGTAAAAACACGTGCTCAATCGAGTCATCATCGTAAAACAGTCAATCAAACTTTACGAACAGCAATCAGTGAGATAGCAGGCCAGCTAAAACACATATTTGTTAGAGAAGTTAGATTGTAGTGAACAAGGTATTACCGACATCACTTGCTCATTTCCTATTTTATACAGCAAGAATAACTTCTCAATGTTTCAAATATCACCCAGTGTTCGATGGTGACAGGTAAAAAAGTCGCAATAAAGAAAGTTACGAAAAAAGGTCACAGTTTTCGCTAGGAAACAAAGTCACAGGAAAAAAGGTCACAGTTTTAGCTAGAAAACAAAGTCACAGAAAAGAGGTCACAGTTTTCGTTAGGAAACAAAGTCACAGAAAAGAGGTCACAGTTTTCGCTAGGAAACAAAGTCACAGAAAAGAGGTCACAGTTTTTGCTAGGAAACAAAGTCACAGAAAAGAGGTCACAGTTTTCGCTAGGAAACAAAGTCACAGAAAAGAGGTCACAGTTTTTGCTAGGAAACAAAGTCACAGAAAAGAGGTCACAGTTTTCGCTAGGAAACAAAGTCACAGAAAAGAGGTCACAGTTTTCGCTAGGAAACAAAGTCACGAGAAAAAAGTCACAGTTCTTGTTAGGAAACAAAGTCACAGAAAAAAGTCACAGTTTTCGCTAGGAAACAAAGTCACAGAAAAGAGGTCACAGTTTTCGCTAGGAAACAAAGTCACAGAAAAGAGGTCACAGTTTTCGCTAGGAAACAAAGTCACGAGAAAAAAGTCACAGTTCTTGTTAGGAAACAAAGTCACAGAAAAAAGTCACAGTTTTCGCTAGGAAACAAAGTCACAGAAAAAAGTCACAGTTTTCGCTAGGAAACAAAGTCACAGGAAAAAAGGTCACAGTTTTCGCTAGGAAACAAAGTCACAGGAAAACGTCACAGTTTTCGCTAGGTAACAAAGTCACAGGAAAGAAGTCACAGTTTTCGCTAGGAAACAAAGTCACAGAAAAGAGGTCACAGTTTTCGCTAGGAAACAAAGTCACAGGAAAAAAGGTCACAGTTTTAGCTAGAAAACAAAGTCACAGAAAAGAGGTCACAGTTTTCGTTAGGACACAAAGTCACAGAAAAGAGGTCACAGTTTTCGCTAGGAAACAAAGTCACAGAAAAGAGGTCACAGTTTTTGCTAGGAAACAAAGTCACAGAAAAGAGGTCACAGTTTTCGCTAGGAAACAAAGTCACAGAAAAGAGGTCACAGTTTTCGCTAGGAAACAAAGTCACGAGAAAAAAGTCACAGTTCTTGTTAGGAAACAAAGTCACAGAAAAAAGTCACAGTTTTCGCTAGGAAACAAAGTCACAGAAAAGAGGTCACAGTTTTCGCTAGGAAACAAAGTCACAGAAAAGAGGTCACAGTTTTCGCTAGGAAACAAAGTCACGAGAAAAAAGTCACAGTTCTTGTTAGGAAACAAAGTCACAGAAAAAAGTCACAGTTTTCGCTAGGAAACAAAGTCACAGAAAAAAGTCACAGTTTTCGCTAGGAAACAAAGTCACAGGAAAAAAGGTCACAGTTTTCGCTAGGAAACAAAGTCACAGGAAAACGTCACAGTTTTCGCTAGGTAACAAAGTCACAGGAAAGAAGTCACAGTTTTCGCTAGGAAACAAAGTCACAGGAAAAAAGGTCATAGTTTTCGCTAGGAAACAAAGTCACAGGAAAACGTCACAGTTTTCGCTAGGAAACAAAGTCACAGGAAAGAAGTCACAGTTTTCGATAGAAAACAAAGTCACAGGAAAGAAGTCAGTTTTCGCTAGGAAACAAAGTCACAGGAAAACGTCACAGTTTTCGCTAGGAAACAAAGTCACAGGAAAAAAGGTCACAGTTTTCGCTAGGAAACAAAGTCACAGGAAAAAAGGTCAAAGTTTTCACTAGGAAACAAAGTCACAGAAAAAAGTCACAGTTTTCACTAGGAAACAAAGTCACAGAAAAAAGTCACAGTTTTCGCTAGGAAACAAAGTCACAGGAAAAAAGGTCAAAGTTTTCACTAGGAAACAAAGTCACAGAAAAAAGTCACAGTTTTCGCTAGAAAACAAAGTCACAGAAAAAAGTCACAGTTTTCGCTGGGAAACAAAGTCACAGGAAAAAAGTCACAGATTTCGCTAGGAAACAAAGTCACAGGAAAAATCACCTATCTAATAGCTAAACAATTTTGATGTCACTTAACTTGCTGAGCTAAACACAGATCGCGCTACCCAACTACTTCCCTCGTAAACAATGTATCATTAATGAAACTACAATCAGATAATTTAAATACCAAAAAACAAACAAACAATAAATAAATAAAAGATGATTGAATGAATGAATGAATGAATGAATGAATGAAAGAATGAAAGAATGAAAGAATGAAAGAATGAAAGAATGAAAGAATGAATGAATGAATGAATGAATGAATGAATGAATGAATGAATGAATGAATGAATGAATGAATGAATGAATGAATGAACGAATGAGATAACGAACGAACGAACGAACGAACGAACGAACGAACGAACGAACGAACGAACGAACGAACGAACGAACGAATGAACGAACGAACGAACGAACGAACGAATGAACGAACGAATGAATGAATGAATGAATGAACGAACGAACGAACGAACGAACGAACGAATTCAATACAGTTTATTTGGTTAAGCACATAAAAGTGCATTACAATTACACAATTGTTATCTCTGACTCCTGCTGTTTCGTACTATGCATCCTGTACCTCGTACCTCTACCATACAAGTATTTTTCTGGAAATTAAACATTTCTCTTCAATGCACGGCGTCACGTGACTATGCAGTTGAAACAGTCTTCCAAACATTTAAAGAATGAGCAAAAACAAGAAAAACAAAATGTCTGACCTTTTCGTTTGTGACTGCAAACTTCTGAGGCATTGTCAATTTGTCACATTGGCAAAAAATCACCCAAAGACACAGTATCTTCGAGAGAGTCGATACGCCGTCTCTTTTTCTCGCTTGAACTGTTGCTCTCGGAAGAGTTGTGACTAATAACTGACGTTGTTGACTAAAGTTTCGAAACTTGACGAATGCAGCCTGAAGGTTATGAAGCAAGTGGCAAATCGATTGGTTCAGTCAGTGTACATGCGCTTCGTCTAAACGCCTTTTATTTTGCATTTACGCACTCCAAGTCTAGCAATTGGAGATGCAATTGAAATTCCATTATTCTAATAAATTTTTTTACAATTGGTCAGGCAGCTGGTACAGTAGGATGAATACGTAGTAAAGGAAGCATGTAGTTTTTCTCATTAACAATGTAAGACTAGTTTACTGCCAGCTAAGAAGTTAGCAGCGCGCTACTCAGCTTTGCAGCTAGATAATCACGTAAGTAGCTGTCTGGGATTAAAACTAACACCAGACTAGAGAGTGAATTACAACTACATAGTTGAACAACTATCAGTCCGACAGTCAGTCAGTTAGTCAGTCAGTCAGTCAGTCAGTCAGTCAGTCAGTCAGTCAGTCAGTCAGTCAGTCAGTCAGTCAGTCAGTCAGTCAGTCAGTCAATCAGTCAGTCAGTCAGGCTAAAGAATATGATATCCTTTTAAATGTGAATAAGACTAAACTTGTCACGTTTCGCACTGCCCACATGCAGCAGTTTACTTTTGGGTCTGTTGTTTTGCAGTGTAAAAGTTTTGTACCTAGTAAAAAGGAAAAATATCTGGGTCATATTTTATCAGATGAACAATAGAGATGATTTAGATATATTATGACAATGTTCAATTTACTACGGTAGAGCAAATAAATTACTCATGAAATTTACTCACCTTTCAGTTAACGTGAAGAGACAATTGTTTAATACTTACTGCACTACTTTTTATTGTATGTCCACTTGGAGACATTTTTATTCTTACAATCTTAGCAAACTCAAGGTTGCATATACTGTATCAACACGGAAGCTGTTTAACTTTTCATATGATACGAGCGGAAGATATATTTCTACTAGACTTAATATTATTTATTTTGATGTGATTCACTGAAAATGTGCATACAGTTTACACGTCAGGCTGAATAAGAGTGAAAATTTTATATGCAAGAACATTTTAAACAGTGATGTAAACTTTACTTCTGTAATTAGACGTCATTGGTGTAGTTTGTTATATCGTTAATTGTTATTTGTGTTATTGTTATGTTTCATGATTTATTGTATTATTTGTGTTAATTTGTGATGTGTATATGAACTTTGTGAAGTTTGAAGTAAAATATTAAATCAAATCAATCAAAATCAGTCAGTCGGTCGGTCGGTCGGTCAGTCAGTCAGTCAGTCAGTCAATCAGATAGCAGTTGCGCGGTCGGTGGCCAGATTGGTCAGTCAATTAGTCAATTAGACAGCAGTTGGTCGGTTGGTGAGTGTGTTTTTCTTCAGACAGTTGACATCCTGTTGTTCAGTTACTTTGCACAATGGACAGATTTACATTCAACTCGGGATACTCAGCGCAGTGTAAATTATTCATCCGGCCACTTGCAGCTTGCAGTTAAAAGCTGGGTAACTTAACCTGACAAGACTAATAAAAGCGCTAATGACGGAACACTACGATATTAGCTAGATCAAATCGCAGGCTAGAGCTAGGAATAGAATGTTCCAGGATTTTTCCTTATTTTCTCAATTTATCTGCATGGGTGTTAAGCGATGCTGCTTTTTGCACTTGAATTTGTTCGAATCTCTCAAATGTAGTCACCATAAAAGAAGAAGAATGAATTCGGTAATGTGTTAAGCAACAATATAATACATGATGGTAGATGTACTTACTACAAATTCGAAAAGAAACGAATAATCTATCATTCTAAGTGCTGTTGTTGCTGTTTTACCAACAATACAGTTGTTGTTGTTGCTGTTGCTGTTGTTGTTGTTGTTGTTGTTGTTGTTGCTGCTGCTGCTGCTGCTGCTGTTGTTGTTGTTGTTGTTGTTGTTGTTGTTGTTGTGATAGCAGCTCCACTATCTGGTCCTGACCTTATATAGTAGTACGTATCTGTGGTAGCAGCTCCCCTATCTGGTCCTGACCTTATATAGTAGTACGTATCTGTGGTAGCAGCTCCCCTATCTGGTCCTGACCTTATATAGTAGTACGTATCTGTGGTAGCAGCTCCCCTATCTGGTCCTGACCTTATATAGTAGTACGTATCAGTGGTAGCAGCTCCCCTATCTGGTCCTGACCTTATATAGTAGTACGTATCAGTGGTAGCAGCTCCCCTATTTGGTCCTGACCTTATATAGTAGTACGTATCAGTGGTAGCAGCTCCCCTATCTGGTCCTGACCTTATATAGTAGTACGTATCAGTGGTAGCATTTCCCCTATCTGGTCCTGACCTTATATAGTAGTACGTATCAGTGGTAGCAGCTCCCCTATTTGGTCCTGACCTTATATAGTAGTACGTATCAGTGGTAGCAGTTCCCCTATCTGGTCCTGACCTTATATAGTAGTACGTATCAGTGGTAGCAGCTCCCCTATCTGGTCCTGACCTTATATAGTAGTACGTATCAGTGGTAGCAGCTCCCCTATCTGGTCCTGACCTTATATAGTAGTACGTATCTGTGGTAGCAGCTCCCCTATTTGGTCCTGACCTCATATAGTAGTACGTATCAGTGGTAGCAGTTCCCCTATCTGGTCCTGACCTTATATAGTAGTACGTATCTGTGGTAGCAGCTCCCCTATTTGGTCCTGACCTTATATAGTAGTACGTATCAGTGGTAGCAGCTCCCCTATCTGGTCCTGACCTTATATAGTAGTACGTATCTGTGGTAGCAGCTCCCCTATTTGGTCCTGACCTCATATAGTAGTACGTATCAGTGGTAGCAGTTCCCCTATCTGGTCCTGACCTTATATAGTAGTACGTATCAGTGGTAGCAGCTCCCCTATCTGGTCCTGACCTTATATAGTAGTACGTATCTGTGGTAGCAGCTCCCCTATTTGGTCCTGACCTTATATAGTAGTACGTATCAGTGGTAGCAGCTCCCCTATTTGGTCCTGACCTTATATAGTAGTACGTATCAAAGATAGTAGCTCCCCTATCTGGTCCTGACCTCATATAGTAGTACGTATCAGTGGTAGCAGCTCCCCTATCTGGTCCTGACCTTATATAGTAGTACGTATCTGTGGTAGCAGCTCCCCTATCTGGTCCTGACCTCATATAGTAGTACGTATCAGTGGTAGCAGCTCCCCTATCTGGTCCTGACCTTATATAGTAGTACGTATCTGTGGTAGCAGCTCCCCTATCTGGTCCTGACCTCATATAGTAGTACGTATCAGTGGTAGCAGCTCCCCTATCTGGTCCTGACCTTATATAGTAGTACGTATCAGTGGTAGCAGCTCCCCTATCTGGTCCTGACCTTATATAGTAGTACGTATCTGTGGTAGCAGCTCCCCTATCTGGTCCTGACCTTATATACTAGTACGTATCTGTGGTAGCAGCTCCCCTATCTGGTCCTGCCCTTATATAGTAGTACGTATCAGTGGTAGCAGTTCCCCTATCTGGTCCTGACCTTATATAGTAGTACGTATCAGTGGTAGCAGCTCCCCTATCTGGTCCTGACCTTATATAGTAGTACGTATCAAAGATAGTAGCTCCTATAACTGGTCCTGCCCTTATATAGTAGTACATATCAGTGGTCTGATACGTATCAGCCTTTATCTGGTCACTACCCATGATTTTGTTACATACTCTATTCACAGCTGACATTGTTTTCTAACGCTTTCTAGTCAAACTTTTTTTCGTATCATTATCTCGAACGCATTCTTATTCCTTTACCACTTTCCCGCTTCGATTTATATTTAAACTACTTCGTCTTACATGATTGATTGCTGTCTCTCGGGAAATCATTGGACAGAATGACGTGAAAAACGAAACTGTCGCCGACAGGTGTGCAAAGATTGAAACCCTTTTAGACACTTTATAAAAACACTTGATGCTCCGAAACTTTCAAGCAGAGATGGTAGAGTGAATCGATTAAGACAGAAAGCTGTATTGGGCATGTATTGATTGACATGAGTACTCTTTTTAACAAAATTTCTATCTAGAGACACTAACAGATACTGGAGACAATTACCGGAAATAGGTTTTTATAAAAACAAGTTATAAAACATTTAAAGCAAAACCGGATCCAATCTTCTCTTTAAAGAAATGAAAACAATCTACTCTTTAAAATATTGAAAGGGAACACACTTTTTTTTTCAAAAATGACTTACGTGAAAGAATTATTACCTCACAAACACAATTTCACGTTCGCGCCTCTAGTTCTTCGCTGTTACATGCATTTCACCATTCACTTGTTAGACGGGCACTAGCGCCTGCATTTCGGAAACGCATTACAAACGTGTTGTACCTCTCAGTTCAGATATGTTAGTTTGTGACGAACTAGACACGTTGGACAGCTCATGCGTGAGCACAGCGGTAAATTCAAAATTTTAATCTTAAAACTTGCCTAGCTTTAATACAACACACTGAATATCTTACACTAGCACTGTACTTCAATTTTCATTTTCGCAAACACGTGCAACACGCTGGGTAGAATATTTTTGCCCTTGAAAATTATGTTAGTTTGTGATGTCGTCAATAGTTGGGTTCGACCGTCGTTAATTAAGTTTTTAATCTATTATTTAATTATCAGAAACTGTTTTGCAGTATTAGCTGTGTTAAAATGTA
>JAQGDQ010000438.1:154528-162028 GCA_030141605.1 Tubiluchus corallicola
TGCTAATCGTTGTTACATTTCATAATGGCTCCTAGTATTGACGTCCTTGGTTTGAGATATGGGCCCACACGTATTTAAATGTCGCTAAAATTCATCACAAGGAAAGATATCCAAGATGGCTGCAGGGGAGTTAGAGGGTGAGGCTCCATCTGAGGGGACCGCATAATTTCATTTGCCTAAAAGGTCGTAATCCGGCCCTGCATAAGGTGAAAACTTTGTGAAATTATAACATGACAATATGTTCAATATCCACCGACCTTTAATAAAACACAAGCGTTTCGCCATTTCGCGTAGTGTTTCGCTTGTGGTGTTGCATCACCAATGATAGGGTCTTAATAAGTGGCCAAGATAGTAGTGAAAATCCGTTATTAATATTTCTTAGTATTTTTAATTTATATAGAGACCTAATTTGCAGGCAATAAGTTGATTTTTTGTACAATCGTGATTCTAGTACTCAACGGCCTGCTTACTAACCGTGGAATTATTAAGAGCTTAAACTGTGCTTTAGCTTCAATACGCAAAACATGTTCAAAGTTATAGTTAATGTCCGTTTTATATATTTTATTAAAGTCATTGTTGGCATCCTTCTGTCTCGGAAGACAATGGAGTGTGCGCCAAGAGAGTCAGTTACTGATCATGTTGATGGAGCTGCAGCGTTGACTGTGGCTGAGCAGTGCGATCCATGAACGTCTCCAGTGCGCACGCCTGGGCAAGGTGTATGGAGATCCTGAGTTGCCCAGACACAGGAACCCCCTCTCTTCCTCCCTGGTGTAGTGCAAAGGAAAGCGGAGCGATACATTTGGCACCAGGTTGGCTGCAGGAGCTGCCTGAGTCAGTGAGCATGCTGCACTGGTCCGCCTTCGGGGCTCCACTCCTGATTTGGAAGGTTTACTCCTCTAAACATGGCCGTTGGGTCACTTGACCTCCTCCGCCCTCTAGCCGTTGGCTGCCTTGTGCAGCTCCTCCACTTAATGTCGAGATACAGTGAGGGCATCCCGCAAGCCTACAGGACCTGGTATTCCTAGGCGGTCACCCATCCAAGTACTAACCAGGCTCTACGTTGCTTAACTTCGGTGATCAGACGAGAACCGGTGTTTTCAACGTGATTTGGCCGTTGTTAGACCATATTGTTACGTATCTGTAAACTTCCGCTTTTGAAGTTGGCTTACACTCTAAATCTGCTAAGATTGTAAGCGGGGAGTTTGCGGGCACCAAGGGTAGAGAGAACAGATATTGCAAGCAGCATGAACACTGTCCATGAGTAGAAGTGACTGTTGAACATTTTACAACGTAGAAATATCGGTACCAGGAAGCCATTTATAATTATTTTAGACGGAAACTCGTTAACGTGAAGCACTTATTCCCTGAGAAACAGAGAAATCTCACACACCAACATGGTCAATACGTCAATATTGTTTCACAAAGTGTTCTCTTTGATTTTCACTTGAACTTGATTAAAAGAGTAAGTGCCAAGATAGGGTGTGCCAACAATCTTTTCAAGCAGAACATTCTCCGCTCTTTATGATTCACAGCTTCCTCACATTCGAGGTATCCTTGGAGAACACGCTCTCCTTATGAGCTTTAAAAATACGAATTTTTTGAAAGCACGAATGCAACAAATGCAGTAGCATAATTAATTTCTTCAGAACTGATACGTTTTTGCCATACTGTGCATCATTTCAGGTATGTGGAGTACGTCAAGGAGCCGTAATGTCTCCATCATTACTTAGTATATACATGACAACTATTAACCCTTTCATACCCGTTGTATCCCGTGGGATACGAGAATATTTTTTGACTTTAAAATTAATAAAATTTTAAAACTGACAGTTATTTGATCTGTTAATAGTTATTTTGATTTAAGCCAATAACAAAAGACTAAAAATGGTGATAAAATGGCAAACTACAAAATCTACATAGCATAAAAAACTGCGCAAGGTACAGTACTTTAGAGACGACTTTGTACAGATCAGCATAGCATGCGTACTAAATGTCTTAAATACTTTAAAAAATTATCAGCAGTTGCAAAATGAAGCGCATTTTATGCTTCCATTGAATCCCAATGTATCCCGTGGGATACAGGCTATATTTAGCACACGGGCACAGGTAGAAAAAAATAATTATGTGTAAACAAGATGGACATACCAAGCCAAAAATTTTTTTCTTATTAAAAAAATAATTTGGGACTGAAAGGATTAAAGAATAATCAGGTGACCCGTTTTCTGTTTAAATTGGGCTTGTCCTAACACTGGGAAAAACCTGTTCCATCTTTTTCACGTGCCAGACAGGTTTTTCCCAAGGATCTACTTCCTGCCTACCCATTTTCCCAAGGATCTACTTTCTGCCTACCCATTTTCCCAAGAATCTACTTCCTGTCTACCCATTTTCCCAAGAATCTACTTCCTGTCTACCCATTTTCTACTTCCTGCCTACCCATTTTCCCACGGATCTACTTTCTGCCTACCCATTTTCCCAAGAATCTACTTCCTGTCTACCCATTTTCCCAAGAATCTACTTCCTGTCTACCCATTTTCCCAAGGATCTACTTCCTGCCTACCCATTTTCCCAAGGATCTACTTCCTGCTTACCCATTTTCCCAAGGATCTACTTTCTGCCTACTCATTTTCCCAAGGATCTACTTCCTGCCTACCCATTTTCCGAAGGATCTACTTCCTGCCTACACTCTTATACTTCCATATGCATTTAGATAATTACCTTTTTAATGAAGAGATAACAGTAGTGATTCACTTGGCTTTAAAGTTATTCATTACAATTAAACTACAGAAGTTTGAGTTACTACTCTACATGGAATACTTCTTAACTAGCTTTAAGTAGAATAATATATAACTGCCCAATCGGAAAGATGTTTTCGACACCTTGACTGGGCACACCTGCAAATAGAGCACCTAGTGCTTCTCAGACTTAGTTTTAGTCATTTTATTTCACACGTCTAACCTCACAAACAAACATGTGAAGTATTCGGTAGCGTCTTAATTGACTGTAAATTCAAATGAAATGTAAAAAAGTCGATATAGCTTATAGGTTCTAAAAATTCTGAGTTTGTTAAATGGCGAAGGGATGATAATCATCATTATCATCATCATCATTCATCATCATCATCATCATCATCATCATCATCATCATCTAATCGGTGACATAAGCTCTTGCAGATTGTAGTTGTGTTTTTAAAATCGATGTAAAATAAATATTCATCTTATCATCGTCATCATCATCATCACCACCACCATCACCATCATCACTTCCATTATCATCATCATGCAAATTAAAGTTGAAAAACCGTGTCGTCTGAGTTATTTCAAATATTTCACTCAATTGCCCTTTATTTATTCACAACTGTCCGGTCATTTTATCTGGTCATCATATGTCATTCGATTGCACACATACATCATTCATTATTAATCAATTAAAGGAGAAGGTGCTGAAAAATTGCGACACATACAGTTCTTAAACTCAGAAGCTAGAAAATGCTCAACTTTTCGTCTTAAAGATTGTCTTTCGTATGATGTTGGCATTGGAATTTTAATTGAAAGTTAAATTTCATTTAAAACACATAAATAGCGGATTTAGCGTTCGCAACGAGGAACTCAAATGTTCATTCGAATTGAAAATAAACCTTTTCACAGTTTCGGTGAGCGCACGTGCAGTGCTGTAGGTCAAATGTTAAGTGTACCACAGCAACGCGTCTTAGCTGCAAGCGTCACGTGACATGTGAGCAAAGCAAAGTATCAGTTCAGTAGCTTCAGTTGTTTTACGTGGACTTTACTTAGTTATGCATTAGCCTGTGTAGAATCTTGCTTGGGAACAAGAAAAAATGACCTAGGTAAGGTCCCTTTTTTTAAATTACTATTACTATAGCATGGATTGTCAAGTCAACACAAATGTGCTGTCTGGTACCCCAACCTTTGACCTTCTTACGATCATCATCAATCACTGGAACTGTGAAAAGGTTGAAAATAATGTCGAGCTAGCGAAGAAGCCTGCTGTTGCAACTCACTAAAATTACTCGACAATTAATAACATGAATTCATTACAATAGCAGCTCCATCGACACAACTAATGCACACGTAAACGGTTCAATAATTTACATTTGAAAATTGTTCATGCCTTAATTAATTCGGCATTTTTGGGTAAACAGAAATTTTTCTGCCTCCTAAAGACATCGATTTTTCATTCTCCCCGCGTTTCGTTTTCAACAGATTCTCGCGAACACAACGCAAAGCACAACGGTAATTTGCAAAGCAGCAGAGGATCATTTTTTACCTCTGTTTCAGCATTTCAACAGCGTCCGACAATATTTTTGTGTGCTCTTCCTGTTTCTCTGCCATTTGACAAATTGCTGATACTCTGTCTTTTCTTCTATGATAAATTATGCACTTTTCTGTGTACAATTTGAACGGATGCATTAATAAAAAACACTGACATCTATTCCCTGCCGTGTCATATTCATAATTTTAAGTGCATGCTAAAGAACCTCTGTGAGTCGTGTGGTTTCTTAAAAGCCTCGTAAACCTTCAAATGTGAACCACATGCTTTTGCAAAGTGGAAAAATCCATTCCAGGTCTAACCACATGGGATGTTAACTGGGTACAGGCGAAATTTCATAAACTGAGTAAAATTACGTTGATTTTAAGTGGCGGAACCAAAATAATCACTGCCAGTGTCACGAAGTGAAGGAATTTGCTGTTCTGAGTGCAACCTTAGTTTAAACATAATTTGTGATCAGACAGTTTGAACAACATGATTTAAGATCCTCACCACAACAGACTTTATACACTCTTTACAAAAACATTTACAGTAAGAATAGACTATAACTACACAAGCTGACAAGTTTTACTACAAGATTACATTAGACATTAGTAACATTTACAGTAAGAACAGACTATAACTACACAAGCTGACAAGTTTTACTACAAAAATACATTAGACATTAGTAGAAAATGGCGGTTAGTAAATATTAATGTACGAATATTTAAGAATGATGCATTTTATATCAGATAGAAACTACTGGAAGCGTTTAGTACATAATATAAAGTCATGTATGCATTGGAATATTTTACAGTTAGTAACATAGTTAAATTCATCATTTCCGAATAATAACAACTTCAACAGATCATTAATTCCTAAGGCAGCTATATTAAGGGTTTCGGAGTGCAACCTTGTTTTCCAATCATTTTTGAACAATAATAAAAATCCATTTCTACTCGTTTTAGTTGTTTCACTGACTATAAGAATGAAGAAGGTTTCTTCAAATCTGAACTTGCATTCCTAAAACTGCTCGTTCGTTATCATTATTCATCCATTACTATAAAGAAGTTATCACCAAAGTGCATTCGGCGGAACACTGAACTCTTTTGCCAAAATCAGCCTCAGAACTTCCGAATTTCTCAACGTGAAACAGACTGCATTTCGCCATCTTGATTTTGAAGTGCTCCACGTGATCGTGACGTCATCGACATGAGTTGCCAAGAATTTTGTGGCGTTGAAAGCAAATTTGCTTAGCAAAGTTGACGTGAATAATCAGCAGGCGAAAATTCTCTCTTTATGTTCCTATGCTCCACATGATGCAGGGCAAGGGGTATCTCAGGAACAGTCTATCGAAACCTGTACGTTTTTCCAGATATGAGTCGAGTAGGGTTTTGACACTGACATGCCTATATAACAATGTTGGTAACACGTTTCACTTATACAACAGAACATAATTAAGAAATAAAATTTATATTAAACGGAATATTCAACCTGAAGTTTATAAGCAGTCGACATTTTATGGCACTAATATTCAGTGCCAGATTATGTGCAGGCCCCTAGGATTATGAAATTATGTAGCCCGCGCTACACAAACAAGGATCATTTAACTCAAATAAAAAGGCTTCAAACAGGAACTCTTTATCTCAAATATTTTATATATAAACTTTACTTATTTTGAGTTGATTTACAACACAGTAGCATCTCAAATAATGATTTGCTAATCTCAAATAATGAGTCACAAATAGGGACTACTTTTTTAATTTTGGGTTTCAGAGTTTTGGGCTTAATTTTTTTAAAATTGAAATTTGATTTTAACTTAAATGAATTATTCACCAATGCAAAATATTAAAATATCACACTTATTTTTCAAAAAAAATTTGTTTTTGAAAATCTTTTAGTAGGGTCCCCCGAGAACCCCCGTAACTTGAGGGGTCCTAGGCTGTAGCCTATGGGGTAATCCAGCCCTGCTAACATTACTAATAATGTAACGGTGTGTATATACAACTGGGGGCTTGTTCGACAATGCACAAATTAGGTTCTTGTCGATTAGTAATTTTCTACTTGTTAAAAGAAAACAGGATCCCATCTTAAACTGCAGCTCAAAACAAGCTAATCTATAAAATATTGAATGGAAACATGCCATTTCTTTCTTTCCCTTTAGATCTTGCAAAAATGATATTTCTTTCCGTTTAATATAGATTTTGTTTCTTAATTATGTTCTGTTGTATAAGTGATACGTGTTACCAACATTGTTATATAGGCATGTCAGTGTCAAAACCCTACTCGACTCATATCTGCAAAAACGTACAGGTTTTGATAGGCTGCTCCTAAGATAGCCCTTGCCCTGTATCGTGAAGAGCATAGGAACATAAAGAGAGAAATTTCGCCTGCTGATTATTCATGCAAACTTTTCTAAGCAAATCCGCTTTAAACGCCACAAAATTCTTGGCAACTCATGTCGATGACGTCACGATCACGATCACGTGGCGCACTTCAAAATCAAGATGGCGAAACGCAGTCTGTTTCACGTTGAGAAATTGGGAAGTTCTGTAGCTGATTAACGATTGGTCAAGAAAAGCAGATTGACACGTTTCATAGAAGTCGCCTAAGGAAAGTTTTAAAGATAATGGCCGTTCATAATTAAAAATTTATGCACTAGAACGAAAGAAATTCCTTCGGGTTCAAACGTCAAGATCCGAAGGTGAAGATGGTTATGACATCTTCTGAGATTGCCAAATGAAACACCAGTAAGAATTGCCTTAAAGAAAGCAAAAAAACGGCATACAACGTGGATAGCTAAGATAAATAAAGATGTTCAGCAACTTCAACCAAATGCCAAGACATGTGCACTTGAATAATACTGTGATACCGGTTGTACTCAAGTTTAAATACTATGCGCATTAATACTTTAAGAGTGAAGTTTAGTAATTATTCTGCTAATGTTAAATCCTTTCTCTTCGAAAGTTACAGTTGTACCTTCTACTGTTGTTCACTGTGGGGTAATTTTGACAAATGTTCCAGAGAAACCCAGGATGTGTCATATAACAATAGTATAAGGAAACTTTTTAAACTTAAATGTGATTGCAGTGCATGTCAGATGTGTGTAGATTTATCTCTTCCACATTTCATGTACGACGTGAGTGTTATTATAGTCTGTTTACTAGAATTAGGTAATCTGGCAAATGTGCCGATAGCAAATGTTGCAAAAGATCCTGATGTGAGATATACTTCAAC
>JAQGDQ010000438.1:167028-174528 GCA_030141605.1 Tubiluchus corallicola
ATCAGGAAAAGAAAAGGAAATGTTAAACTATGTCAAGAAAAACTTTCCATGCAAAGTTATATTACCTAGCATTTCGCTTACTTGCTAGAAAGACTTATGTAACCAGAAAAGAAAATTATTAGTTATTTAAAATGCTTTCACCAATTGGTAAAATGTCGCCGACTCACCCTCCAGGGTGCGCCACTCACTAACGAAAATATATTTTTAATCTTATTAACAAGATACAGTAATTTTGAATTTTATTGTATTAGTGACGTGAGCGCTACGAATGCTGTGATTATTTTTTCAAACTTTACTCAATGTTATCTAAACTTGTTTCAAATTACTTATCGTCAAAATGGCTGCAGGTAACGGTCATCGCGGGAGTTTAAATTTAAATGTTATAAACAGCGTCACTGCCGACGCAAGCCCAATATACCAAAACACAGTACATAAGTTATACGAAATTTCAAGATGAATTTTTTAAGCTTTGAGTTTGATCTTTAGAACTGAGATTTTTTCAGATCCGTTTTGCAATTATAATTTCTACACAGGGAGGTATAACACCCCTCCTTTCGAATTATGGGCCATATACGCACATTGAACAGACTTCTGCATCATATCTCTGTCTTTTTACTGCCTTAATCATCGAGTGAAGACAACGTGTTGCCACTAACAACAATTTAACATTAGTAGTAAGTATTACCCTTCTGGCTGTAGATTTGATTTAATTTTGATTTACTTCTTTATTTCAAACTTTCATTCATATCGTATTAGTACAACATTAAAAATGTATACAACAAAAATACAAGTAAATAAATACACAAGCACACAAAGTAAACAACATTACAAATAATAATATATATATAATCTTTATTTGCCATTAAAATACATTGATAATCACTGATAAAAACTTTACAGAGATAATCAATCAGTGTTAGTTAATAAAAACTTACACTGCTAAAGGCAAATGCGTCAGTGCAATCTAAACTACTGTGCAGTAATGGAAAGTAACGACGAATAAAATCAAACATATTTACAAAATATGCACAAAAAATGAAAAAACTATGATTTAATTATTATGGCGGTGGATATATGAATTGTGAATTAGTGTGTATGTTGTCGTACTGGTGTGATGGTATTTCATATCTGGTTAATATTAGTGATTTTAATTTTGTTTTAAATGCTGATAGGGACTTGATTTGTTTAACCTGTAATGGTAGAGAATTCCAAAGTAGAATTGCTTGTTTGATTACAGAGTTCGTTCCATAGTGGGTATTTGTCCTAATTTGTTTTAGATTGCTTGTTCTGGAATTAACGATAGGATTTAGAAAAAAGGTAAATCTGTTATTTTGGAATGGTTTGCTGATGTTGTTAATGTATTTAAATATAAAAAGCAGAGTAAAATATTCTTTGTGTGCTTCAATGATTGGAAATTTTAAAGTTTTTCTCAGGTTAGTTGTTGAAGCTTTGAATTTTTGTCTACCTGCCTTACGTTTTGTATGAGTACCCAGCTATCAATCTCAATGCATAGTTCTGAAGGAGATTTAATTTTAAGTAATTTTCTCTTTTGGTTTTTTGAATCTAATAATAATAACATTTCGCATTGGCTTCAATCATTATATCAACGCATATCAACAATGTAAAAAATTAAGCATACAATATCCTTCTCCTAATCTTTCTTATACTGTAAGTAAATAAAGTATCACTACCGAATATCGTTCTACATAACAAGTTTTCACTGTTTGAAATTCTAGTATCCAGACTGTAAATGCTTTTCCTGTAAATAACATCAAAGTATACTAATTTATGTCCCTGGCACTGTGATCGAACTGATAAATGAAAAAAATTTCGCATTGATTTATTATGTACAGAGAACTTGCGGGTAGTTTTCACCCAACTGCAGACAGGAGACAGAGAAATTTACTCTGCACCGCCATGGCTGCAGTTTTTTGTAAAGTTTTAGTGCAGTGCTCTATAATTATAATAATATGATGTCTCTCAGACAACATATGAGGTTGTAAAGGGAGATATACTCTATAAATATTTAAACTCTTGCAATAAAACTGATGGCACTTAGTATCCGTGATCAATGCAGGGGGCTCGTGCAAGGAAAGGTCGCTAAAATGTCCCTATATCCGATTTAAATGCAATTTGTCCAAGCCGAAAAGGAAATGTAACCTACTCACTTGAGCTTTTTACAGAAACAGAACATTATCAGAAAAAACTCTGATTATTGATTCAATGCGTTGGATCAAGGAGATTCAATAAAGTATGTTTGAACTGAATTTCGATTGTACTTACGCGCGTAAGATTTCTCATATTTATACTGCACAGTGGATAGAGTACCTTCGCTGTGTTTACCTGTCTTGAGAGTAGATTTCTTTTTCTTTCATTTTAGAGTTCTTATTGCCCAATGTGCACAATAGACGTAATGTGGAAGTGGTGCTGACAAGCCACTGGAGTAGCTGTGTCTAGTTTTTTTTGCGGGATACTGCTGCGTTTACCTGTCTGAAGGCAGATTTCTTTTATTTTAGAATTCTGCCTGCCCAATGTCTACAATAGACGTGACGGGCATAATTTTGGCCAAAGAATTTTGCGAATAAAATGGCCAAAGAATATATATATAATCTTTATTTATTTAAAGTGGATTAACAAAACAGTAGTACCTAATTCAAATCTCTCCACAAGTGCAGGTGCAAGTGAGTTAGTGCATTAAAACATCAGTGCTAATATAACATCGTTAAGATTTTCAAGCAAAATATTATAAATTAGGCATACATATATCAGTTTGGCATAATATATATCATATGAGCATTAAACAATGCAATAGATGATCTAAATTAAACAATGCATGAATTCACGTCAAAATAAGTTCTAATCTGCAAGGACAATGGCAATGTTGTTCTTATTTAGCAATATTCTTATTTATCTATTCTTACTCAGTATTTATTTTTACTTGAACCTTCTGATTGATTTGAACTTTTTGTTTCATTTTGTTTGATTTTAAAGAAAATATGAAATCGGGGACCGGATTCACAAAGTTGTTACTAGTTAACGACGTCATTATTACATTGATTTAACTATTAATAACGACTTTGTTAAGTTAATGACGGGTTTGTGAAATCGTATCCAGGAATTACGTAACAAAGTCAAGGCAGAGGATTGGACAGTTCAATTCAAACAGAGAAGACAAGATGGTATAGGACATGTTATGCGACTGTCCAGATGACAGCCCAGTAAAATTAGCCTTCTGAGAAGTACTACTGAAAGAAAAGAAACCACAAGGATTTCAACTGCTGACTGAAATTAATTTCATTAGAAAGGTCTTATCAACACACCATTAGATATCAAAAATACATACACAAGCTGTGTAGGTCGTTCTTTGTCGAATTAGCATCTATGATGTTCTAAAAATATTCACAAAACAATCAATACTAGTTACAATAAATTCATTCAATGTTTTAAACATTCCTATCTTGTTATCAGCAACAGCGGCAACAACAACTACAACAACAGTAGTGCCAATGACAGCAGCTTAGCAAAACATCATCATCATCATCATCATCGTCATCATCGTTATCATCATCATCATCATCATCATCATCGTCGTCGTCATCATCATCATCATCATCATCATCATCATCATCATCATTTTCATCATCATTTTCATCATCATCATCATCATCATCATCATGGGAGTTTGCGGGTGACATCGCAGCGTGGTCTGAAGTGATTGCAAGAGTCAGAGGATGGAAGATACCTGATAGCAGATACCAGATGACGTGTGATTCCAGAAATGAATGAAATAAAATGATTCCTTTGCAGCTAATGATAACAAAATTGTAGCAACTTGTGACACTGTGTTCTATACATATTAACGTAGTGATCTGTGTTAACTCATTACTCGGATCCCAACATAAGGAACATGACCCTGACGAGGATGTAAGTAATAACAAGGCGGTTTATTAATAAATTATAATAAGCGTAGCAAATATACAAGCATGACAACAAGGATGATGAGGTCTGGGATTGGGTGCGTGACTGACTCTTAAATACTTGCGTGACGTCATGCTTACATCACTCGTTTTGGGAAGGGGTTTTCACTACAATAATGTGATAATATCCAGAAGGTGGGGGAAGGGGGTAGCCCTATTGCTCCAATTCTGACTATAACATCTGGTTATAAGATGTGTTTAAATTAACCTGATTTGCGTGGCGAATGGTTTCTTGCTATCAGAATTAGCTTTGCAATTTGCCAGTTCTTTGATGGATAATCGACCGGTGATTGTTTACTTTTTTGCTAAGCCCCGCTGTCTTAGCGCTAGTGTTCAACGTGCAGCAATCGCAGAAGGTGGTTAATTTATAAATGCTCAAAATTGAAATTCTTTATAATTTTTCATTATGCTAATCAGTCTTAGTTTAATCCAGGGGTGTGCAAATTGCGGCCCGCGGGCCACTTGCGGCCTGCCGAGAGAATTTGTGCGGCCCGCCAAGAGATTTGTCAACCTAATGAAAGTGCGGCCCAGGCGATTAATTGAGTGTATCCAGCTGAAGTCCGTGCCACGATCCCAAAGATAGTGCGGGTAGTTTTTTTCTACTAGATCGGATGCCATTAACCCTTACAAGACGGTTGTAGCTTAATAACACTGTACTACACAGACTGTGTGATACACATTACTAATATGCATTGTAATGAAATGACCACTATCTGTCCTGAAAGTAGAAATATATGGTTTGTAATATAAATGTTAATAACTTCTGAAATAGTTTCTTGAGTGTAATAGTAATGATGTACGCAGGTCGGATGCAACAAATCGTTATTAGGCCTTTCTGTACTCGGCTCCTTGACCAAACTGCCTGTAGCCTGCAGGAATTGCGGGAAAATTCAATGTGGCCCGGCTAGTCAGATAATTTGCACACCCCTGGTTTAATCCCCTTGATACGACACATCTCACAACTTTTAATAGCTCTCAGAAACGTGCCATCAGACTAGCTTAGGAGTTACATACACAAGCTGTGCAGATCCTTCTTCGTAGAATTAGCATTTATGACCTTCTAAAAATGTTCACAAGACAATCGATACTAGTTACAATAAATTCATTCAATGTACAAAATTATAAACATTGCTATCTTGTTATCAGCAACAGCAGCAACAATAACAACAATGATGATGATGAAGATGATGATAGTAATAAATGCAAAAATAATTTTCAGGTATTTTGGACATTATTCATTTGTTCATTACACACGCCCGTTTGTCAAAACGTAAAAATTTCTACAACAACAGTAATGCCAATGATAGCAGCTTAGCAAAACATCATCATCATCGTCATCATTTTCATCATCATCATCATTATCATCATCATCATCGTCATCATCATCATCATCGTCATCATCATCATCGTCATTATCATCATCATCATCACCATCATCATCATAATCGTCACCATCATCGTCATCATCATCATCGTCATCATCATCATCATTTTCATCATCATCATTATCATCCTCATCATCATCATCTTCGTCATCATCATCATCATCATTTTCATCATCATCATCATTTTCATCATCATCATCATCACAACCACCGTCATCATCATTTAGCTGTAAAAATTTACCTGTACTTTGCTCTTATCAAACTACCTGTCCAGTTTCTACTGCATAGTGGGTACTTACAAATAATGACCCGTCTTTCTGTTTGAATGCAGAAAACCACGAACACTTAATTAGTACAGATGACAATCAAAATAGCCAAATAATGAGATTTTCATCATCCAAATGCACTCACTGTCGACAGACGTACTTATCATATTACCGAATTGCCAGATTATTTACTGTATTTACCTTGTTTGCCCATGAGTGATCTGGCTGAGACTTTGAAACTTACTAAATAACATTGCATACGACTACTTGAAAAGCAAAAGCAACTTGCGTACGAATCATTATCTTGTTACGGGAAAAACAGCTGAGTGGTCACAATATGCATTCTCCGGCTATTATACTTCAACAACGACAAGTCAAGTTTAATATATATGTATGTGAAAGGCATGCAGTTCAGTAGTAAATTGTTCAAATCTTTTATCTGCAACGTTTAAAGAAAGTGTATACACGTCTGCGTTGAATTTGAATTTGAATTTAAGGCTTTATTTCAGAATTTCTACCGTATGAAACACTAGTTAAAATGTACAAAACACTAGACAGCATTACGCAAAGAAAATTAGTAAAATGCGCTGCTATATACAGCGCATACAATCAGACCAGCCCCCCCCCTCCCCCGGAATAATTCATTCACATATCCATATTATGAGCACCAGAGGTGGTGGTATATCCATATCATCAGCAACAGAGGTGGTGGTATATCCATATTATCAGCACCAGGGGTGGTGGTATATCCATATTATCAGCACCAGGGCTGGTGCTATATCCATATCATCAGCACCAGCGATGGCGGTGTATCCATATCATCAGCACCAGGGATGGCGGTGTATCCATATCATCAGCACCAGGGCTGGTGCTATATCCATATCATCAGCACCAGCGATGGCGGTGTATCCATATCATCAGCACCAGGGATGGCGGTATATCCATATTATCAGCACCAGGGCTGGTGCTATATCCATATCATCAGCACCAGGGGTGGTGGTATATACATATCATCAGCACCAGGGCTGGTGGTATATCCATATTATCAGCACCAGGGCTGGTGCTATATCCATATCATCAGCACCAGCGATGGCGGTGTATCCATATCATCAGCACCAGGGATGGCGGTGTATCCATATCATCAGCACCAGGGCTGGTGCTATATCCATATCATCAGCACCAGCGATGGCGGTGTATCCATATCATCAGCACCAGGGATGGCGGTATATCCATATTATCAGCACCAGGGCTGGTGCTATATCCATATCATCAGCACCAGGGGTGGTGGTATATACATATCATCAGCACCAGGGCTGGTGGTATATCCATATTATCAGCACCAGGGCTGGTGCTATATCCATATCATCAGCACCAGTGATGGCGGTGTATCCATATCATCAGCACCAGGGATGGCGGTATATCCATATTATCAGCACCAGGGCTGGTGCTATATCCATATCATCAGCACCAGGGATGGCGGTGTATCCATATCATCAGCACCAGGGAAGGTGGTATATACATATCATCAGCACCAGGGATGGTGCTATATCCATATCATCAGCACCAGGGATGGCGGTGTATCCATATCATCAGCACCAGGGCTGGTGGTATATCCATATTATCAGCACCAGGGGTGATGGAATATCCATATCATCAGCACCAGGGGTGGTGCTATATCCATATCATCAGCACCAGGGGTGGTTGTATATACATATCATCAGCACCAGGGGTGGTGGTTTATACATATCATTAGCACCAGGGGTGGTGGTATATCCACATCATCAGCACCAGGGGTGGTGGTTTATACATATCATTAGCACCAGGGGTGGTGGTATATACATATCATCAGCACCAGGGGTGGTGATATATCCA
>JAQGDQ010000438.1:179528-197185 GCA_030141605.1 Tubiluchus corallicola
TTTGGGACTGAAAGGGTTAAAAGGCAAAAATAAAGCCGAAAGTTCTTGAGGCTTATACCGCGTGATACACAATCGATAGCTTTGTTCACCCGAGATAATTTTATCACAAACAGGAAATTTTTAGAGAATCATCTTTGAGTGTGCGCAAAGTGTTGACAAAGTTGATGTATTTATCTGGTTGGACTTTTAAGTTGTAAAATATGCTAGGCGTATTATTCAATAATGCAGACACAAACTCACAATGTCTAAGGCAATGTCGGACGCACGAACGAATCTTAGTTTTTAGTTTAAACATAATTTATTTAGGATTGGATCAGACAGTTTGAACAACATGATTTAGGATCCTCACCACAACAGACTTTACACACTATTTACAAGAACATTTACAGTAAGAATTGACTATACCTACACAAGCTGACAAGTTTTACTAAAAGATTACATTAGACATTAGTAACATTTACAGTAAGAATGGACTATACCTACATAAGCTGACAAGTTTTACTACAAGATTACATTAGACATTAGTAACATTTACTGTAAGAATTGACTATACCTACATAAGCTGACAAGTTTTACTAAAATATTACATTAGACATTAGTAATATTTACAGTAAGAATGGACTATACCTACACAAGCTGTCAAGTTTTACTACAAGAATACATTAGACATTAGTAGAAAATGACGGTTAGAAAATATTAATGTACGATTATTTAAGACTGATGCATTTTACATCAGATAGAAACTACTGGAAGCGTTTAGTACGTAATATAAAGTCATGTGACATTATACGAACGAATACTTCGCGTAGCATCTGCGATCCCTCCTGTAACTGCTGGGGTTCCATGGAAGCTTCTTTAGGATTCCAAAATGTTTTGAAAGTTTTCATTTACACAAACGCCTATTTTTTTTAATTTTAACTGACATTTTAACTGAATTTGGTTTTGAAACTGATATGGAGACTTCTGGATTCTTAAGCTTTTGTAATCCTTAATTCGTTAGCTCCCTGGTTTTGATGGTAGTTAATAACAAGAGAAGAAAAACAACTCGTATCAATTCTCTGGAGGAAAAACGCTTCGAGAGTATAATTATGTTCATGTAAACACGTGTATTAAGTCAGGTTCACACATGTAAAATGTTGTAAGACAAAGCAATTAATAAACAAAATAAATTTGGAGTAATAAACAAAAGAAAATCGTTTGTATTCATGACAAAACCAAAGAAATTCGAAGTTACTAACTCCTCTAACCTTTTTTCGCTAACGATGCAGAGAGGGAGGGAGAAGGAGGAAGGGGAAAGGGAGAGAGAGAGAGAGAGAGAGAGAGAGAGAGAGAGAGAGAGAGAGAGAGAGAGAGAGAGAGAGAGAGAGTGTGTGTGTGTGTGTGTGTGTGTGTGTGTGTGTGTGTGTGTGTGTGTGTGTGTGTGTGTGTGTGTGTGTGTGTGTGTGTGTGTGTGTGTGTGTGTGTCCAAAACACCTTGAAAAAAGAGATTTTAGCTTTCATGTACCTATGTCTTTCCACGAAAAGGGCAGTTATCCACGATCACAGTTCACCTTACTTACAAAATTTAAGTCAGAAGTCATTTATTTCAAATGACACATTTACAATAATTTTACGTACAAAGTATAGTGTAATGAAATCAATACAAACTATTTTTACTGTTTGTTTCTGAAATTTCTGAACAACAAAAGACCAGATTTGCCTGCATGTAAATGTAAAAATGTTGCGGGCAATCAAAAAGCAGGGCTTGTTAAATTGTCCAACACTGTGAAAGTAAAAAAAGTAATTAAAAAAATCAAAATTATGAAGTGAATCGTATGATAAAGAAACCATTTAGTGCTTCAGAATGAAATGATATGATAAACGAAGCTCCATGGGATGATATAAAAGGTAGAAAGACGTAATATCAGGCATGATGCACGTACACAACTCAAAAAACTGGATTGAGATGCCTGGACTGTTTTACCTCTACTGCGAGCATGGAGACTCAAAGAATTTTGATTACTCACTTTACTTAAAATTTACTAGCATTTTTAAATCTAGTAATGGATCTGTCATTTTTTGCAGATTGACAAATCTCATTCCAGACTTTTGGTCCTTGAAATATTATAAAATGCTTAGCTATATTAGTTCTAAAAAGGCACAGTGTATTAATTATATCTTGCGTTATTATTATGTCTCTTAGATACCATTTTGACTGGTATTGCAAAAAAACGTAAGATATAGTCTATTATTGCGTGTAATACATAAATACTGCCATATTTAATTTGATTAAATCATCTTATAGGCTTCATGACTTGGGCTAGATCCTACCCGCTGTGTTTTCAGACAGACACACACGTACACACATCGATGCAGACTCAATCAATTACTCTATGGTTGTCTCCCTCCAGTAGAAAAGACAAAAAACTGTTATTTTGTAACTTTGCTTTTCGTACTGTTGATTTCTTAAGGGAATTTGTCAGAAATGTATGGTGATTGTAAAACAAGTTGCATGATATTATGCAACATTGAATTATTTTAAACAAACAAAATTTCATTATTAATTTAAGCACTAAGCGTCGAAAAGCTGATCAGTGTGTCATTAGATGAGCTAAAATGTCATGCCGAGAGCAAAAACAGAATAAAATGAAATTAAAAACAAATTAACAAAAGAAGTGTAGGAAATTAGAACGACACGAAATAAAGTGAGTAAAACAAAACACAAAACAAAACAAAATAATAAAATGGCACAATAAAGAAAAGTTGTTGAACTACTTTCAGTAAGTAAGTAAGTAAGTAAGTAAGTAAGTAAGTAAGTAAGTAAGTAAGTAAGTAAGTAAGTAAGTAAGTAAGTAGGTAGGTAGGTAGGTAGGTAGGTAGGTAGGTAGGTAGGTAGGTAGGTAGGTAGGTAGGTAGGTAGGTAGGTAGGTAGGGAAGTAGGTAAGTAGATAAGTAAGTAAGTAAGTAAGTAAGTAAGTAAGTAAGTAAGTAAGTAAGTAAGTAAGTAAGTAAGCAAGTAAGTAAGCAAGCAAGCAAGCAAGCAAGCAAGCAAGCAAGCAAGTAAGTAAGTTATTTTATTTCAAACACGAAGTTCATAAACATATTTACAGTAAAGAGTTAAAATTAAGAAAATTTTAAGAAACAGTTAATAAAATAAATATTATTTACAAGTTAGAATTTTTGTTAAAATGCATCGAATCACGTATACAACGTTAATCGCCATAGCTTACGTATTTTTGATGTAACTTGAACACCTGAATTCATTAAACAGAATTAATCAACGTGTCATTTTTTAAAATAACAACATTTTGATAAGAAAGCCACAAAAATCATTAGATACTATATACTTAATCAATCAATCAAATTAACTTGTCGCTACTCAACAGCTGTGACAAGCTACAATATGAAACGGTTTGTGTTCAGCAAAAATTAACCTAGCGGCTAATGAGTTGAAGAAACAAAACTGCATGCAGGCCTGGGCTTGAACCCGAGACCTGGCGATCAGAACCTGCATGCTCAAATCACCTACTGCTGGCACAGTGGATGATATTAACATGAACAGAAAATTGAGGCGAAAAAACACTAGGGGTACCTTATAATAGGGTTACTTGAGACAAAACTGTTGGCAGCGTTTATAAAGTAATCCTGTTGGCTCAAGTAACCTAATTATACGGTCTGGTTTATGTTAGAATTGGTGCTACTATGCAGCGGTTGTTCTACAGTGGATTCAGACGGTTTAGTCTAGTGATAACCTGTCCGTTTTCCGTCTGGGAGGTCGTGAGTTCGATGCAGCGGCCGGGTAATAACAAAGACTTTAAAAATTGTATTTGCTGTTGCCCTGCCTGCCGCGTAGTATTTAGGGCAAAAGTTGGGTTAGTAATAGTCTCTGTTATGTAGTTGTAAATTGTTATTTACAGTCGGGAAAGGTTCTTTAGAGCTTATGTTAACTGTTCATCTTTAAATAGAGTTTATTGTTGTTGTTGTTGTTGTTGCTGTTGTTGTGTTGTTGTTGTTGTTGTTGTTGTTGTTGTTGTTGTTGTGGTGGTGGTGGTGGTGGTGGTGGTGGTGGTTATGGTGGTGGTTGTGATTGTGGTTGTCGTTGTCGTCGTCGTTATCGTTATCGTTATTACTACTATACCGATGTTTGTAGCTTTGCTGTTACCACCACTGCTGCTGCTGCCCCTTACTTCACACTGTTCAGTTAACGTGAAGAGACAATTGTTTAATGCTCACTGCACTAGTTTTTCTTATATGTCCACTTGGAGACATTTTTATTCTTACAATCTTATCAAACTCAAGGCTGCATATAATGTATCAACACAGAAGCTATTTAACTTTTCATATGATACGAGCGCAAGATATATTTCTACTAGACTTAATATTATTTATTTTGATGTGATTCACAGAAAATATGCATACAGTTTACACGTCAGGCTGAATAAGAGTGAAAATTTTATATGCAAGAACATTTTAAACAGTGATGCAAACTTTACTTCTGTAATTAGACGTCATTGGCGCAGTTTGTTATATCGTTAATTGTTATTTGTGTTATTGTTGTGTGTCATGATTGATTGTATTATTTGTATTAATTTGTGATGTGTATATGAACTTTGTAAAGTTTGAAGTAAAAAATTAAATCAAAAATGAAATCAAAAAATCACAATGTAGCATGTTGAGCTTTGCATGTGCTTAGATCCTACCCCTGTTAGTATCATCCTGTTTTAGGTGAACAACGATAATCACGTCATCATCATCACCATGTCATACTTTTCCAGCCGCCTCTTATTATCTTGCCCAAGTATAAGGGTAATTTCCGTGTTTTGTTGTTCTGGATGATTGGAACAAAATGGTTCTCAAAGGCGTACTGGCGGCCTGGCGATCACTAGAAGTAAAATGGCTTCATCTGGAGCTTGGCTGCCTAATCGGTAGCTCAGTGTGCAGAAAAGTTTGCTCGTCGAGAAAAGAATGATTAAAATCAAGGTCAATGCCTTTATGTAGGTTGCGGATTCGGATACGTTTTGTGGGTCGCGGAATAGATAAAATCGCCTTTTATTGTTTTTAAAGCATCCGTTTATGCATACTGCGAGTATGCGCTATTCTTTTTTCTGCTGCTATTTCCTATTAATTTTTTTCCGCAAGCTATTCCGCAACATTTCTGCAGGTGGAAAACTCATCCGCAGATGGAAAACGCATCCGCAGTTGAAAACTCATCCGCAGCTGGAAAACTCATCCGCATGGAGAACTCATCCGCATCTTACATAGACGTCACTTTAGAAGTGCTTTTTCAGTAAACATTCGCAGAAATGAATAAGCAAAAATTTACAAAATTCGGTTAGATAATTCATCCTTTTTGTGTCCCACTATTGTGCTTTAGCAACCACTAGTAGGCTTTACTACACCCTACAAGCTTAAATCCAAGTCATTTCTCCAGTTTTACTCTGTCACGTTTTACTCCTGTTAGGAGATAGCTGAATACTACCTAGACATTGATGACCATAGGCAAGTACAGATTTCAAAACACTATCAAATTCATGCCAAAAGTTAAGTTTGCCATAGCATACTTGAGACATTTCTTTCTAGAAAGCATTTCGCAAATCACTGATATGCAGCACAAAGAGCAACGGACCAAAAACTGATTCTTGTGGAGCTCCATTTTCATCATAAAGTGCATTACAGACATAGAAATATGCTGTTTTTACTAAGCAGATATAAAGACAAACAAGTATGTTTGTTCTGATATATGTATTTCAACGAATTTTTGAAGCAAGACGTTGAAATTAACTGACCATCAACTGTGTCATTGGCTTCTTGTGCCTCCTAACTACATTCAGGTTTCTATAATTGGCTTCTTGTGCCTTCTATACGTCTACAATGTGCGATTACACAAGGAAACGTGTGTCTTACCAAGTTATGTCCACAAATTAACTAGTCATATAAAAACAGCTATGCTTTTCGTTAGTAAATGGCTTACCGTTTGTTCCCAATACTTTACAAAAGGGCTCTGATTTGATACACGAACCATAGTGCCTTCTGTGGAAAATTAAATAATTCGCGAAAATCTAAAACAATTTCAATTTGATTTCGCGGTTTGATTAGCTCATCGTTTGAGGCTTGCGCTAGTAAATCGGAATTGAAATAAAACACGCCCCGCGTAGCACATGCAGCAATTAGACAGACTAATTTGAAAAATAGTGAAGCCAAATAATTTGAAAACAAGATAATTTTACAGAGAAGTGAATCCCAGAATCGCAGAAGATTAGATTAAGGCATAATTTACTATTTCAATGTGTTATTGCGTTGTCTCGATTATGACCGCCAGACCGACTGCTACCCAAAGCGGTATCTGTCAAACCTACCACTGGCACCACTAGCACCATCATGACATATTAGCACCACGACATCATTACTACCACCACCACCACAACAATATCTTGTAAACGTATTACTGCTTACTACTAAATCCATACAGCAACTATTACTCCTACCCTTACAATCACTGTTATTGCTTCACCACAACCATCATCATCATCATCGTCATAGTCGTCGTCGTCGTCATCATCACCATCATCGTCATCGTCATTATTTACATCATCATCATGATCGTTATGATTATGATCATCATCACATCGTCATCATTGCCAACATCGTCATCATCATACCCGCCTCTATCGTTTCCACTATTACCAAAAATCAAGCATCATCAACGATAAGAACAAGGAGGAAGAAAAGTTGGCATCAATTCTTCCTCCTTGTTCTTGCCGTCGTAGTTGTCGCTGTCGTTGACGCTCACTTCTTTAAAATAACAAACGAACAACAGCAATTTTAACTTAAGTTCAACACAGTAAACCGTTTCTGCTATAATGGTAAACTGTCAGTGTCAAATGGATATGAAAATAAATGCATTCGCTCCAGCGTAATTATCAGTCGATTGCCACTCGGGCTTCATGCTGCAAAACAGCCAAATCGAATTTCTATACAATATTAGTCACATTAGTCCAGTGCCTTGAAAGCAATGTAACGTCGCGTGTAATAACCGTTTGGCTTTGATCTCAAATTGCCGTCCGTTTAGTTATTTATTTCTTAACAGTTATTATCTGTCATAGCCGACACTAGAGTTTTGTCATAGCTTGTAGGCTAGTGACAGCAAGTTAAAGATTAATGTTGTTGCTAGTTTTCCAATCGTTCACAGTTTTCACAGTTCCAGCAATTGATGATGATCGTGAAAAGGTCAAAGGTTAACTGTACCAGACAACGCATTTGTGTACAACTGACAACACCTCGCAGCCCATGCTATTGTAATAGTAACAGTTAATTAAGTAATTAAGATGCATAATTAAGTAAAGCCGCGTAAAACAATAGAGGCTACTGAACTAGTGCGGCAGTCGGCTTTGCTTTACACAGGCTAATGCATAACTAAATAAAGTACGCGTAAAACAACTGCAGCTACTGAACTGATACTTTGCTTTGCCCACTTGTCACGTGACGGTTGTAGTTAAGACGCGTTGCTACGGTACACTTAACCTTTGACCTACAGCAACTGCGCGTGCGCACAACGAAACTATGAAAAGGCCTATTGTCACCAACGCGGTCGTCACGAGCACGTACATCATTATCTTTGTCTTGTTTGATAAAGAAATAACTTAGCAGGCTATGCTGGAAGGTAAACAATAATTTAACTGTTATCTTTAAATGTGAAAAATTATTGTTGTGTTGTGCTATTATAGATGCAGCCTGTCTATTTAACTGATTTTGATTATTAAACCTTAGTAATTAATAAGTCTTGTCGAGAAATTCAATTCAGCTTTATTCATATGGGCTTCAACACAGTTCAGGCCTCTAACTAGGTCAGGTCAATTTCTAAAGAAAGATATGCTTAGTTTAGTTTACGGTACGATTTTTCCCCGTACACAAGAAAGAATATTTAGCTCCCAAATTTCTATATCTAAAAATGATTTTCTTTCTAGTATTGGTTCTAAAGCTTCACAACAATCGTGCCTAAACCCGGGACCTTTTTTCACACCTGCCAGTCTTTTACTTAATTACTTAATTACTATCACCAGCTATTCCATTGACAACGAATGCTGAATAAGATGATCATGATGATAATGATAAGTCTTTATTAGCCTCTTTTTGCAGGCAAAAATATCCGTACTAACATTATGCAATTTTACCTAGACACTATACAGAGTGAATTCTACGATAATACATTTACGGAATCTGTAATTAGCTTTTCTAATTTGTACGTATAACATTTCTTACGGTGATGTTAAACAAGAAGTGTTAAAGTGCGTGCTAAAATCAAGGTTATTAATGCAGCAAGTTTCCTGTGAAGTAACATAAAAATGCAGATAAATTGATATGCCAAATTATTAGATTCCAATTCAATGTTTAAATCCACAAGAGTGACAATCAGTAGTCTCAAGAACTACACAAATTTAATCCCTATTTTACTAAAAATTAACAGCAGGATCTTAAAATAAAAGGGTCCTTTACAAAGTCGATATTAAATTTTCATTTTTAGTCGAATACACAAGATTTAAACTGTCATTTCCCAGTTCGTTTAGTAAGCTGAATAAGAGCTGAGCTGTTACGCCTCGTGTTTATCATTACTGCTATACCTTATATTCAGGTATATATATATATATATATATATATATATATATAGGAACACATATATATTAATATATATGTTCCTTGCTGCTAAATTAATAATAATCACAATACGCAAGGCTGATGTTCGTGCCTCCTCGAGAAATGTTCGTCTAATTGCACTTGTACCTGCGCGATTAGCTTCATAAAATTGCCATGTTCTGAGATTACGAAGCCAAGCAAGCTGGAGAGGTCGGCTTAGCTTGTAACAAAGCGTTACTGAGACGAGCGAAAGTACGATTGTTTTCGTGCTTCATTTAACAATAAGTACTTGACCAGTCAAACACGAAAATGGTAAAACATTGGCAAGATTTCTATAAGAAATGAACGCAAATAAGCGGACAGGGGGTGTTACAGATTTACGCGCCAGGGTGTCCTTGATATGCCCTGCCACATCGGACCCTGGTTAGCATGTAATTAATCTGGAACGTGAAGCTTCACTAGCATAAGGCAGTAATTACTTCAGCGAATACCTGCTACTGTTAATGGACGATTACACAAATATGGAATCCCAACACGCATTGGATAAATACAATAATTCTTCGTGTCGGGAATGTGGCACTAATGTCTAATGCACTTAGAATTAGAGAACATGCACGCGCAGTGGACTGCGGTCAGAAAATGCAGTCCCTGCACACACGGGAGAGAGGAAGAGAGCTTCAACTGGTAGTCAGGTGCTAGCTGTTAAGGTCTAATAACAATAATAATGACAATTTATTTATAAAACGGCAAAAATCGACATTTAAATCATAAGCTATGCTAAAATAAAGGTCTAGAATTAAGAATAACTGCAATAAAAATTTGCGAAAATTCAAATTGAGCATTTTAGTAAAATGATTTAAGACTTAAGGTTTAAGGTTTTTTAGACTTATTTTAAAACGTTTAAGATCAGTAATAGAACGCAAGCTAAGCGAAAGTTGATTCCATTCACGTTCAGCTGGACAGGCGAGAGCACGCTCACCATACCGGACACTGATTCTTTAAGGATCGGTGACCGCTAGTGTAAAACTGTCCTGGGGTCGGTGAGATAAGATGGACCCGACCCAAGCCATACAAACATCCTAAAGAAATCAGCAATAATTTTCAGTTGCACAATCTTCCTGTATGCTCTTGGGCTAGATTTTCACGCAACCTTTTCATTAGAAACTTTTTGAAACACTAACACCCTTTTTCACATACATCTATTTCACTAATTTTATTATTTTTACAACCATAACTCTAATTTTTTGACCCACTAACACCTTTTTTTCACATACATCTATTTCACCAATTTTATTATTTTTACAACCATAACTCTAGTCTTTTGAAACACTAACACCTTTTTTCACATACATCTATTTCACTAATTTTATTATTTTTACAACCATAACTCTAGTCTTTTGAAACAGTAACACCTTTTTTCACATACATCTATTTCACTAATTTTATTATTTTCACAACCATAACTCTAGTCTTTTAAAACACTAACACCTTTTTTCGCATACATCTATTTCACCAATTTTATTATTTTCACAACCATAACTCTATTCTTTTGAAACACTAACACCTTTTTTTCACATACATCTGTTTCACTAATTTTATTATTTTCACAACCATAACTCTAGTCTTTTGAAACACTAACACCTTTTTTCACATACATCTATTTCACTAATTTTATTATTTTTACAACCATAACTCTAATCTTTTGACCCACTAACACCTTTTTTTCACATACATCTATTTCACCAATTTTATTATTTTTACAACCATAACTCTAGTCTTTTGAAACACTAACACCTTTTTTCACATACATCTATTTCACTATTTTTATTATTTTTACAACCACAACTCTAGTCTTTTAAAACACTAACACCTTTTTTCACATACATCTATTTCACCAATTTTATTATTTTCACAACCATAACTCTATTCTTTTGAAACACTAACACCTTTTTTTCACATACATCTGTTTCACTAATTTTATTATTTTCACAACCATAACTCTAGTCTAGCTGCAAGTACTTCATTAGTGAATCTTTTTATGGTTCAAAGTACGTCAGCTTTTTTAGATTTCGTTTCCTCTGAAGGCTTCGATTCTTGCAGGTTTATCTGTCACAATTCGATAAGAGCTATTTCGAGAAACTTTTTTTATAAAATGAAAGAGTGTCCACTTTCTCTGCTGTTCTATAGGTTTTACACGTCAAATGTAGACACAGGAAACTTCAAATGTGTTTTGGTAACTCAAATGTGACTTAGGTAAGTCAAATGTAGATGCATTACTTTGAACAAATAGGTAATTAACTCATTTAAGTGCAAATTACAAAAAGATAAACCAAAGATAGTCATCACCTCTTTCATAACTTTGACAAATGTGTTGTTTATCCTCAAACTATATTCTTTGATAAACCATAACGTCGACAGAAAAGAATAAATTGGTTCCCACTTCCCAATGAACAGTGAATCACTAATTAGTTTTTAAAGTAATGCATTAGCACTGCATTAATGAATTAGTTTCTCTCAAGAAACATTGTTTATTTTAAGAATGTATTGTTTTCTCTAACAGTTCCAGTGGTATGTAAAGTTTGCAGAATATTAGTGAACCTATAACGTTGTTATTTTAACTAAAGAGCAATTATTAAATTGAAATTAAAGAAGATCAAATTTTACTTCCTTAAGCTTTACCACCTGTCCACATTTGAGATACCAATGTCACATTTGACTTGACATGTGTCTGCATTTGACTTACCAAAAACGTTTAAGATTTCTTGAAAACCATTGTTAACATATTTGAACTACCAAAGTCTACATTTGAGTTACCAAGACACATTTGAATTACCTAAATCTACATTTGAGTTAACGCAGGTCTACATTTCACATGTAAAACCTATATGCATACAATGTAAGCTGTGGGCAAAAGCAGGGTAACGTCTAACTGCACACAATTACCTGATCTTAGGAAGCCATGCAAAGCCAAAGAAAGGAGGTGAGTGTTTTGTGGAAGGAAGAGAGTTCTGTGTTCTCATGGATGAATGACACATTTCGACAGGAAAATAACACAAGCAGTTTGTTTCATTAAATTAAAGTGTCGTGCACTTGAGCAATTACGCACAAACTACATGTTATTCCTTGTGCCAAAGCTAAACTTAAAAATTTGACGCTCTAAGCAACAGCCTAGTTTGTTTAGGGCAGACCTGGTTGCGGTCGGGTTACTGCTATTGTAGTATTTTGCTGAACCAATGTTTACTTGTTGGCGTACGATGGATTCACAAACAAAAATTAGAATATTTGTTCAGGACGATGGATTTGAGAGAAGCTGGGGAGATGTGTATGTGAATGTGTAGAATGTGTGGCGCCATGATGTTGCCGAATCGAGAATTTATTGGGTTAAGGAGGCAAAATGCATAGCGTTATGAATAGCACTGACCACAGAGGAAATTAGCCTTAGCGTTTCATAACATGCAGGCCTCATGGGTTGCTCTCAGCTGCCTTGGGTTGTTTTGTAAGAAAATAAACCTTAGCTGCTATGAGTTGCTTATAGCAAACCGCGTGTAGATGTCCACTGACAAGTTGCTTGCATCTTGTAGCCAATGCCAGCTTCAAAATTTCGATAACATATATATATATATATAATCTTTTGACACACTAAAACCTTTTTTCACATACATCTATTTCACCAATTCTATTATTTTCACAATCATAACTCTAGTTTTTTGAAACACTAACACGTTTTTTCGCATACATCTATTTCACCATTTTTATTATTTTCACAATCATAACTCTAGTGTTTCCAAACACTAATACCTTTTTTCACATATATCTGTTTCACTAATTTCATTATTTTCACAACCATATATATAGGACAAAGCGAATTTTCCACAAGTTTAAATACACATGTTGCCGGGTGCTCTCTGTATTAAAGGAAAGGCTAATCCTTCTAGGAGGTTAAGCTAATTTCAATGATCGCGAAAAATGTTAGAAGGATTTAGTAACAAAACTGCAATAAGCGCTTCGTGTAATTAGCAAAATCACTTCAAAGTCGAGATCACTACATTCTTGGGCGCTGCCATTTTGAATGCTCATTTTTTCCAATGACGTCATTTGTTTTAAAGAAATGCAGCGCACTGTCTCTTCGTAAAACGTATAATAAGTTATTACAAAAAATTAGATAGCTGATTTTATAATATTCTTGCGTGAACATTAGGCAAGCTGTAGAAGTTTGAATTAGTTTAGGCAGCGCGCGCTTACGGAAAGTCACGAAGTCACCCAGTTACGTCATGATTTTCAAGTGAATGGGCGGCAACCACCACGCCTGAAAATTGTTATTCAGGTGTGTATATTTTAAATTCATGCTTCATATGTAGAACTTTGTAAATTTCTTTCTTATGTTTTTCTAAGTTTAAGTGATAACAGTAACATAAACCCGACATACTGTGTGACTCGTTCTCTTTTTAATGTATTCGTGAGTTTTTAAACAACAACACTATAAACAATATTACTGTTCATACGTTTAACATCTGTTAGTTAAAATAAAATAGTTTTCATTCACCATGCAGTGAGCACCACCTGATAACAATTAGCGTTTACTGTCAATGTAATTCACTCTCTTCTCGTAAACTCTTTTTTATTAACAAGCATTTCAACAAGTAAAAATTAGAGGCTGGAAGAATGTAAATAAAATCATATGGACTTTATTTTGTGTGTTCCACCGAGCAGTATTTGTTTTTGGAACGACCTAGGCAGACTAGAGAAATGGGCAACAGTGCAAATGTATGGTGATTTTTATTTCAATAAAATGCATAGCTCTTAAGCAGTTTGCTTAAAAATGTTTCAGTCTACCAGTGACTGTTCAGGGCCACCAAAACAGGCAGAAATCTATTTAACTTGCTAATCGGCACCATGTACCCTTGGGTGTCAAAAAGAATTGATCCTCCTGCACAGAGAAAACTGGACGAAAGAGATAAAACAGGCAAAATCATTAGACAGAGCATTTCATCTTAAATGGCTTTGCCGACATTGGCAGAACTTTCAGTAAAGATTGGTGGATTTTAATTGACAGAAGGGATGGGGGGGCGATCGCAACAGTTTCTCATTGGGACTGGTGCCATGACTCATTTATTCAACAATTTCGTTTTTTTATTTCTGTGGATGAAAAGTGATAAAAATGCGAAAAATAAAATACAATGTTAGCATAAGTATTGTCAAGTAGCACTGCATGCAAGTAACCTGAACCAAGTCTGGTCAACTTGTCAAGTAGCACTGTTATGCAAGTAACCTGAACCAAGTCTGGTCAACTTTTCAAGTAGCACTGCATGCAAGTAACCTGAACCAAGTCTTGTCAATTTGTTAAGTAACACTGCTATGCAAATAACCTGAACCAAGTCTGGTCAACTTGTCAAGTAGCACTGCATGCAAGTAACCTGAATCAAGTCTGGTCAATTTGTCAAGTAGCACTGCATGCAAGTAACCTGAATCAAGTCTGGTCAGTTTGTCAAGTAGCACTGTTATGCAAGTAACCTGAACCAAGTCTGGTCAATTTGTTAAGTAGCACTGCTATGCAAGTAACCTGAACCAAGTCTGGTGAATTTGTCAAGTAGCACTGCATGCAAGTAACCTGAATCAAGTCTGGTCAGTTTGTCAAGTAGCACTGCATGCAAGTAACCTGAACCAAGTCTGGTCAATTTGTCAAGTAGCACTGCTATGCAAGTAACCTGAACCAAGTCTGGTGAATTTGTCAAGTAGCACTGCATGCAAGTAACCTGAATCAAGTCTGGTCAACTTGTCAAGTAGCACTGCATGCAAGTAACCTGAACCAAGTCTGGTCAACTTGTCAAGTAGCACTGCTATGCAAATAACCTGAACCAAGTCTGGTCAACTTGTCAAGTAGGACTGTTATGCAAGTAACCTGAACCAAGTCTGGTCAACTTGTCAAGTAGCACTGTTATGCAAATAACCTGAACCAAGTCTGGTCAACTTGTCAAGTAGCACTGTTAGGCAAATAACCTGAACCAAGTTTGGTCAACTTGTCAAGTAGCACTGTTATGCAAGTAACCTGAATCAAGTCTGGTCAACTTGTCAAGTAACACTGCTATGCAAATAACCTGAACCAAGTCTGGTCAACTTGTCAAGCAGCACTGCATGCAAGTAACCTGAACCAAGTCTGGTCAACTTGTCAAGCAGCACTGTTATGCAAATAACCTGAACCAAGTTTGGTCAACTTGTCAAGTAGCACTGCTATGCAAGTAACCTGAACCAAGTCTGGTGAATTTGTCAAGTAGCACTGCATGCAAGTAACCTGAATCAAGTCTGGTCAATTTGTCAAGTAGCACTGCATGCAAGTAACCTGAATCAAGTCTGGTCAGTTTGTCAAGTAGCACTGTTATGCAAATAACCTGAACCAAGTCTGGTCAATTTGTTAAGTAGCACTGCTATGCAAGTAACCTGAATCAAGTTTGGTCAACTTGTCAAGTAGCACTGCTATGCAAGTAACCTGAACCAAGTCTGGTCAAGTTGTCAAGTAGCACTGTTATGCAAATAACCTGAACCAAGTCTGGTCAACTTGTCAAGTAGCACTGTTATGCAAGTAACCTGAATCAAGTCTGGTCAATTTGTTAAGTAGCACTGCTATGCAAGTAACCTGAATCAAGTCTGGTCAGTTTGTCAAGTAGCACTGTTATGCAAGTAACCTGAACCAAGTCTGGTCAATTTGTTAAGTAGCACTGTTATGCAAGTAACCTGAACCAAGTCTGGTCAACTTGTCAAGTAGCACTGTTATGCAAGTAACCTGAACCAAGTCTGGTCAACTTGTCAAGTAGCACTGTTATGCAAGTAACCTGAACCAAGTCTAGTCAACTTGTCACGTAGCACTGTTATGCAAATAACCTGAACCAAGTTTGGTCAACTTGTCAAGTAACACTGCTATGCAAATAACCTGAACCAAGTCTGGCCAACTTGTCACGTAGCACTGCATGCAAGTAACCTGAACCAAGTCTGGCCAACTTGTCAAGTAGCACTGTATGCAAGTAACCTGAACCAAGTCTGGTCAACTTGTCACGTAGTACTGTTATGCAAGTAACTTGAACCAAGTCTGGTCAACTTGTCAAGTAGCACTGCTATGCAAGTAACCTGAATCAAGTTTGGTCAACTTGTCAAGTAGCACTGTTATGCAAGTAACCTGAACCAAGTCTGGTCAAGTTGTCAAGTAGCACTGTTATGCAAATAACCTGAACCAAGTTTGGTCAACTTGTCAAGTAGCACTGCTATGCAAGTAACCTGAATCAAGTTTGGTCAACTTGTCAAGTAGCACTGTTATGCAAGTAACCTGAACCAAGTCTGGTCAAGTTGTCAAGTAGCACTGTTATGCAAATAACCTGAACCAAGTTTGGTCAATTTGTCAAGTAACACTGTTATGCAAGTAACCTGAACCAAGTCTGGTCAACGTGTCAAGTAGCACTGTATGCAAGTAACCTGAACCAAGTCTAGTCAACTTGTCACGTAGCACTGTTATGCAAGTAACTTGAACCAAGTCTGGTCAACTTGTCAAGTAGCACTGCTATGCAAGTAACCTGAATCAAGTTTGGTCAACTTGTCAAGTAGCACTGTTATGCAAGTAACCTGAACCAAGTCTGGTCAAGTTGTCAAGTAGCACTGTTATGCAAATAACCTGAACCAAGTTTGGTCAACTTGTCAAGTAGCACTGCTATGCAAGTAACCTGAATCAAGTTTGGTCAACTTGTCAAGTAGCACTGTTATGCAAGTAACCTGAACCAAGTCTGGTCAAGTTGTCAAGTAGCACTGTTATGCAAATAACCTGAACCAAGTCTGGTCAACTTGTCAAGTAGCACTGTTATGCAAGTAACCTGAATCAAGTCTGGTCAATTTGTCAAGTAGCACTGCATGCAAGTAACCTGAATCAAGTCTGGTCAGTTTGTCAAGTAGCACTGTTATGCAAGTAACCTGAACCAAGTCTGGTCAATTTGTTAAGTAGCACTGTTATGCAAGTAACCTGAACCAAGTCTGGTCAATTTGTCAAGTAGCACTGTTATGCAAATAACCTGAACCAAGTCTGGTCAACTTGTCAAGTAGCACTGTTATGCAAGTAACCTGAACCAAGTCTGGTCAACTTGTCAAGTAGCACTGTTAGGCAAATAACCTGAACCAAGTCTGGTCAACTTGTCAAGTAGCACTGTTAGGCAAATAACCTGAACCAAGTTTGGTCAACTTGTCAAGTAGCACTGTTATGCAAGTAACCTGAATCAAGTCTGGTCAACTTGTCAAGTAACACTGCTATGCAAATAACCTGAACCAAGTCTGGCCAACTTGTCAAGCAGCACTGTTATGCAAATAACCTGAACCAAGTTTGGTCAACTTGTCAAGTAGCACTGTTATGCAAGTAACCTGAATCAAGTCTGGTCAACTTGTCAAGTAGCACTGTTATGCAAATAACCTGAACCAAGTCTGGTCAACTTGTCAAGCAGCACTGCATGCAAGTAACCTGAACCAAGTCTGGTCAACTTGTCAAGCAGCACTGTTATGCAAATAACCTGAACCAAGTTTGGTCAACTTGTCAAGTAGCACTGCTATGCAAGTAACCTGAACCAAGTCTGGTGAATTTGTCAAGTAGCACTGCATGCAAGTAACCTGAATCAAGTCTGGTCAATTTGTCAAGTAGCACTGCATGCAAGTAACCTGAATCAAGTCTGGTCAGTTTGTCAAGTAGCACTGTTATGCAAATAACCTGAACCAAGTCTGGTCAATTTGTTAAGTAGCACTGCTATGCAAGTAACCTGAACCAAGTCTGGTGAATTTGTCAAGTAGCACTGCATGCAAGTAACCTGAATCAAGTCTGGTCAGTTTGTCAAGTAGCACTGCATGCAAGTATCCTGAACCAAGTCTGGTCAATTTGTCAAGTAGCACTGCTATGCAAGTAACCTGAACCAAGTCTGGTGAATTTGTCAAGTAGCACTGTTATGCAAGTAACCTGAACCAAGTCTGGTCAATACTGATGCTGCCTTCTGCTCCTGGTTGGTGGTGGTGATGGTGGTGGCAGCCGT
>JAQGDQ010001205.1:0-13133 GCA_030141605.1 Tubiluchus corallicola
TCTATAGTAGACCAATTACACCCATTAATAATACCAATATACACTAATAGAATAGCACAAAGTAAATAAAATTACTAGCAAAAAAAGTGATAACAATCAATATAAATGTTATTTATTTATTTATTTATTTATTTATTTATTTATTTATTTATTTATTTATTTATTTATTTATTTATTTATTTATTTATTTATTTATTTATTTATTTATTTATCTATTTATTAGTGCCAAAAACAGATAGAAAGCAACAAAAAGTGTTATCAGCTACACAGATCAACAAGAATGAAACAAGGCAGATGTTCGAATGGTTTCTTACAAAGTTGCACTAAAGCGGCGTTTACCAGATATCTGGAATGAATTTATGATCAAAAAGAAGTGACATACAAGTACAAATGGTTTCTTACAAAGTTGCATTAAACCGGCGTTTACCAGATATCTGGAATGAATTTATGATCAAAAAGAAGTGACATACAAGCACGAAAGGTTTCTTACAAAGTTGCACTAAACCGGCGTTTACCAGATATCTGGAATGAATTTATGATCAAAATGAAGTGACATACAAGCACGAAAGGTTTCTTACAAAGTTGCACTAAAGCGGCGTTTATCAGATATCTGGAATGAATTTATGATCAAAAAGAAGTGACATACAAGTACGAATGGTTTCTTACAAAGTTGCACTAAACCGGCGTTTACCAGATATCTGGAATGAATTTATGATCAAAATGAAGTGACATACAAGCACGAAAGGTTTCTTACAAAGTTGCACTAAAGCGGCGTTTATCAGATATCTGGAATGAATTTATGATCAAAAAGAAGTGACATACAAGTACGAATGGTTTCTTACAAAGTTGCATTAAACCGGCGTTTACCAGATATCTGGAATGAATTTATGATCAAAAAGAAGTGACATACAAGCACGAATGGCTTCTTACAAAGTTGCATTAAACCGGCCTGGCGTTTACCAGATATCTGGAATGAATTATGATCAAAAAGAAGTGACACACAAGTACAAATGGTTTCTTACAAAGTTGCACTAAAGCGGCGTTTACCAGATATCTGGAATGAATTATGATCAAAAAGAAGTGACATACAAGTACAAATGGTTTCTTACAAAGTTGCACTAAAGCGGCGTTTACCAGATATCTGGAATGAATTATGATCAAAAAGAAATGACACACAAGTACGAATAATTTCTTACAAAGTTGCACTAAAGTGGCGTTTATCAGACGTCCGAAATGCGTTACGCGTTATTGCGTGAAAATCACTTTATATAGTTTTGAATAAACACGTTTATCAGACTTGCAGCTGCGCGTAAACAATATAATAGAAACACGTAGCTGCAGAACAAAATAACGCAGTTATAAAGTGATTTTTCCGTGATAACGCAATTCCCCGGACGTCTGGTAAATTAATGCCGCTTTAATGCAACTGCACAAGAAGTCATTAGAATTTGAGTGTTGTTTCATTTTGTTAAAAAATCCTTGTAGATAGATATTTTATTTCTGAAAATCGAATTTCCAACAGGAAATTACAAACTCGACGCATACCCGATGGTTTTATCAGCGGGCAGAGCTCGGGTAATGATTTCCAGATCATACTAACAATTTGACTCAACATAGCTGCACAAGGTATATACACAGATATACAAATTTAGTTGTAAACTCCATGAAGCGAAAAAAACTAATTACTAAGCATTTGTACACATGTGATAAACAAATATTTTACCTATATGATAATCACAGTGATTCGGTTATATGTCCGCTAACAAAGCTGTACTATTTAATTCAAAAATCTATGCATACAGTCGTAAATGAAATTTCCAATTGACATCAATTCCCCATCAAATAAATTTGCAATATTACTATAATTTAACGCGTACAGTGATCTATAAAGTGCATTTTCATGGCACTCGCACAAAAAATGCTCTTCTGTCTGAATTTCTCCACAAAGACATTGTAAATATTTGGTAAACGCCTCTTTAGCCACAACGATTTCGTACTGTTTCCAATATTTATTTTACAGGCCTATACTTAGGTTGTTTCACTATTTAGGTTATAACTACTGTCACTTGACAACTTTGATCTGTTGAGTTTTAGAATCATTACAATGATGATGATGATGCAAGCGAGTGCAACTCCTCCTCCGACACCAACAAGAGCCCATATAATCGGCCATAAATCATCGTCTTCAGTATCTTTTGCTAATAATGGACCGTTAGCTATCTTGTCTAAACTAAAAATAAAAATATATAATGTGCTACAGGGCTGTGATGAAATGAAATGTAATGCTGGCAGGGGAATACAGTAGACTTCTCAGGTGTGCGTGTGAACGTAGCTTTATCTAGCACAGACTCGTATTCTGACGTTGTGTTAGTAAAAGCTACTAGTCACGTGCACACCTGAGCTGATAAAAAGGGAAGGTCTGCTGTAGACCCTTGTCAGTGGTCGTGTCTTTCGTAGCATGTGCAGCTCTGTTCACATTTCTCAGGCTTTTCTCGCAAACTCTGTTCATGTAGGTAAGCTGGTGGTTCCTTATCTAAAGTGTAATATTCAATAATAAATTTTCATTTCGACTGACTCTATTATTCAATTTTTGTTTACGGATGAGGCGTTGAATGATTTAATTAAGACATGCAGCACGGTGTGGGCCGCGGTGCCATCCGTCCTGCTTCCGTTAAAAGCGGACGGCAGTCCAATATTTTTAAAAAATTCAACGACATATGGAGCGCTTTCAACACGTCTTGGAAAACAACTAAAACTTAATCTTATCCTCATACAGTTTCTATAAGTCACTATGTACTTGATTGTCCTAAACGGAAATCTGAAATAGATTTTCAGCTGAAGATTTTGGATATATTATTTGGTTGCGATAGAAATAGTGGACAATAGTTAATTACATCACTTCTGCACATACACTTATTGTAAACACTACTGCCAGGTGTCGTGAAGCTCACAATTTTTTGATTTCATTATTATCAATTGTCATATTATTACATTCTCTTGTTAAAATATTAAATTAAAATCCCACACAAGAAATTTCAGCTATAAAATAAGTCTATTTCTTTATATACAGTCAAAACTTTCATCCTTGAACTAGTATGCATAACATTTACCTTTCATTGAATTGCTGGCTTCCTTGCTTCATTGAAAAAACTTACCTGGGCAGTTGGGTTTTACAGATCACATTGTAAGCATGTGCCTTGAAAGAGAGAGAGAGAGAGAGAGAGAGAGAGAGAGAGAGAGAGAGAGAGAGAGAGGAGAGAGAGAGAGAGAGAGAGAGAGAGAGAAGAGACAGAGAGAAGAGAAATAGAGAGAGAGAAGAGAGAGACGGAGAAGAGAGAGAGAGAGAGAGAGAGAGAGAGAGAGAGAGAGAGAGAGAGAGAGAGAGAGAGAGAGAGAGAGAGATTTTCAGAAAATAAAGTTTATGAAATATAAAAAGAACCTCACCTGTATTCTAATTCATTTATCATTGTTTTAGAACTTACCTTTAGAAACTTCTCATAGCACGTAAGATTTTCTTTTTTGTGCTACTCTTCCTGTGTGCACGTGGATTAATGCCCACGATAGATATAAATGACAGATGTGCACATCTTGCAGTAGTAAGTTTGACACGCAGTTGCACACAGCAGCGGCGCACCACAAGATGTTGCACGCAATGGTGGTGCACTACAGTAATTCACATGCAACGGTGATATCACATGCTGCACCACAAAATGATGCACACAGTGAATGTGCACCACAAATTGTTGTACGCAGTGATGCTACATCACAAGATGTTGGATGCAGTGGTGGTGCACCCCAAGATGTCGCATGCAGGAATGCTGCACCATAAGATGTTGCAGCCAATGGTGGTGCACCACAGTAATTCACATGCAATGGTGCTGCACCACAAAATAGTTCACACAGTGAATGTGCACCACAAATTGTTGTACGCAGTGATGCTACATCACAAGATGTTGCATGCATTGGTGGTGCTCCCTAAAATGTCGCATGCAGCAATGCTGCACCATGAGATGTTGCACACAGTGGTGGTACGCCACAAGATGTTGCAGGCAGTGGTGTTGCACCATATATGTTCCTGCGAGTTCGAAGATTTTGGATATTTCTGGAGTCGTTTTGTAATTTATTTCACTTACACACAGTTATCACGTGGGTCTTGTTGGCCAAAAATGTTTGGCTAAGCAGCTACACGTGTAATGGAGCATTACACGTGTAATGTGTGTCATTGCCACTAATATCCTAGGTGAACCTACATCTTGTCTTCTAGGTGAAGTATATATATCCATATCCATATATGTATATATATATATATATCTTCTTCTTCCCAGCTTTTCTCTATTCGGGGTCGCCGTCATTATATATATATATATATAATATATACACATATACACATATATACATATATACACATACACATATACACATATACACATATACATATATACATATATATATATATATATATATATATATATAATCTTTATTTGCGTTAAAAATCAATCGATATCCATAAGCATAAAAGCATAAAAGAACATCGGAGCATGAGAATAAAAATTCACACAACTGTTAAAGGCAAATGCGTCCAGTGCAAACTAAAAACTACTGTGCCAAAAAATTAAAACAAAATATACATTATAATGTTACACGCAAATTATAATCTAGACTATATACAATATATAAATACAATTTAAAATGGACGTGGGTAAATAAAATTTGCGGATGAATATATATTATCATTAACGTATGTAGGGTTTTCAAAACGATTTAATGTATGTATTTTTAATTTTGATTTGAATTCGTAGAAAGACTTGATTTGTTTTAAATTTGATGGCAGCGCATTCCAGAGTTGAGCATGCAAACATGTGAATATTAAAGACTAACTTACGTGTAGAAGTGATAGTTCCAATATTCAGACGCTCGAGGACAGAGCTTATCTTTTACTTCAGACTCATAGTTAATCTCCAGGTAATTTCCATTCTTCTCTGTGTATTTCTTCCATTTTACTAAATTCCCAGACGGACTTTCAACACCATCATCGGGCGTTGGGTCCCTACAGAGATTAAAGGAAGACAGGATGATTTTTCATATACTACCCTACTTTCAAATACGGCAAAAGTATACATTTTAACACAGTTAACATTGCAAAAGCGTTTCTGATGGTTACATAATAGATTAAAAACTTAATTACCGGCGGGCGAGCCCAACTATTGATGACATCACAAACTAACATAATTTTTAACAGCAAAAATATTCTATGGGCGTGTTGTACGTGTTTGTGAAAGCGAAAATTGAAGTACAGTGTTACTGTAGAACATTCAGTGTGTTGTACTAAAAACTCGGCAAGTTTTAAGTTTAAAATTGAAATTTGTGTGCTACGTCATAATTGAGCATCTCTGAACTGCGACGTACAGCACCTGTTTTTTGTGCAACACTTTTCCAAATGCAGACGCTACTATCAATCTAACCAGCGAATGGCGAATTGCATGTAACAGCGAAGAACTAGTGGCGCGAAGGTGAAATGTGTTTGTGTGGTAGTAATTCTTTCTTGTAAGTCATTTTTGAAATAATAATATGTTCTTTTCGATACTTCAAAGAGTAGATTGTTTTGACCTACAGTTTAAGATTGGGTCATATGTTCCTTTAAACGTCTTGTTAAGCACAAAAACTCACTCTTCGTTGAACAATAAGTAAAAACTTGACACGAACTTTCTTATCCTAACAATGTTTATTAAAAACCATTGTGCATTGTGAGAGAGTTTCAACGAATTAGTAGTTAGTTATTCAGGAAGTCAATCCATCTATCAGTCCGTCTGTTCTCCCATCCATCTTTCGTGCCTTCATCAGTTACCTAGTTAGTCGGCCGAGCAGACGCGGATCCAGTGGGTATCTTGGTCAATCAGTAAGTCACTCATTCAGTCAGTTAGTTAGTCTATTAATCGTTTAGTCACTTAGTGAGTCAGTCAGTAAACAGGTCGGTTAGTTAGCCTGTCAGGCAGTTGACGGCTAGTCAGTTAGTCAGTTACTCAGTCAGTCAGTCGGTCGGCAAGTCAGTCAATCGGTCGGTTAATCAGTCTGTGAGTTAGTCAACCAGCCATTCAGCCTCTCAATCAGTCAGCCAGTCAGTCAGTCAGCTAGTTAGTTGATTGATTAATTTATCCACCAATCCATCATATAGCCGGTTAGACAAACAAGCAAGCGCACATTCAAACAAGGAAACAAACAAACAAACAAATAAACGGATGAGTGGTGTCATTGGGTTGGAGGGATGCCTGGCATGCACATGCAAAGGAAGAAACACGTAGGAAGAATCCTGCTCACCCATATTTAGCAAAGTTTGTCCAAACGGTTGTTAAGAATTTTGTAAATCTTCTATCCTGTCGCGTTAAAATCCTCTGTGGATTAACACAATACTCTTCCGCATAACGTTCAAAACAAAAAATCACGTCATCTCGGTTGGGCATGTCGAACACGAAAACTAACTCTGCTCCATGGGGAATTACTGAAATAATAATAAACTAATGTGAGAAAAGAATCATTTGAACATCAGAGACAGATCCTCCCCCCCACTGGGTGTAAGAAAGGTATTTATTGGTGCAGCACAATGGACATTTCAAAATCAATCTTTTGCAAAGTCTGACAAGAATGCTGCCCATTCACATACATATGAATTGCCACATATTTAAGATCAAAGCTTTTTCAACAGAGAAGATTTGATATTAGAAAGCGACAGCGACAATGAGATGAAATAGAGAATCACTCGGTTAAAGGACAAGAAAAGGGATACCTGAAGTAGGTTTCAGAAAAATCGCCTTAAAAATTATATTACTTAATAGCAAGTTTATGCATATATCTTACTCGCAATGAAAGGAATTTTTGTTTCTTTTCATTTTAAATCTCCCGCAATACTGTTCAGACCGCGCCATTACATGACGTCACTACACAAATGTAAATCACGGGAAGAAAAGGCAATGTTAAATTATGTCCAAAAACTTTTCATGCAAATCTATATTAATTACTTTTTTGCTTACCTACTGGAAAGACTTATGTAACTAGAAAAGAAAATTATTAATTATTTAAATTTTTTCACCAATTGGGAAAATGTCGCTTACTCACCCTCCAGGGTGTCAAACCCACTAACCAAAAACGTATTTTAGTCTTAATGACAAGATACAGTAATTTAAAATTTTACTCAGTTAGTGACGTGTGCGCTACGAATGTTCTGATTATTTTTTCAAAGTTTACACAATGTTATCTAAACTTGTTTCAAATGACCTGTCGTCAAAATGGTGGTGTATAACATGTGGTAATAATTCTTTCACGTAAGTCATTTTTGAAAAAATAGTACGTTTTCTTTCAGTATTTTAAAGAGTAGATTGTTTTGACTTACAGTTTAACATTGGGTCCGGTTTTGCTTTAATTTATAACATTTATGAGTTTGTTTATAAGAGACACAAAAATCATCACCACAACGTCATTATTATAACTTTGATGTTAGAAAAATACGACAGCTACTTACAGTTTCCTAAAGGCCATAGTTGACTGACATAATTAAACGAATACACGTAAGTGTCGGCTGAATGATTCGCCCGGAACTGAGCTTCCAAATCCATAGGAGCTAGAATTCCAACATCCGCTGTAGCCTGTAAAACATGTTGATTTTAGGGACTTCTACAAGACTTGTATAAATCTGAGCTTTTTATGAATTTCACACTTAAGGGAAATGTTTAAAATAAACGTAATTAATCTGGCTATACTAAGATGTCATAAACAAACCTTGATCAACTCAATGCAGTTTTCTGCGAAATGCATTTTTGCCAGCATTTAAATTGCAAAAGACTGTTTTTCCACACAATGATTCAAATTGTCAGGCTGTCAGCACAACAATGTCTAGTCATGTCACAACACGTGTTGTTTTTGAACCCATAGTTTGTGTTGAAAGCGACTTAGTCATTCGGCCATTTGGTCATTTTGTTACCAAATAAAGCTGACTTTTTTATTGCCAAATACAATAATACATAGTCTACTTGTAATGTTTTTACAACGTTTTTACCAAACAAAACTGACTAGTATTATTTCCTATACTATGAGTAAGGAAGCCTCTGCGCCTAGGTTATGCCTATTTTGTTAGTTATAAAATTACTGATTAATTTTTTTCTGACTAAGGCCTGGTTCACAGTTCCTTTATTTTTTTCTTCAAACGCGAATCTTGAATGTCACTGGACACAGCAGCGTGCAAGTTTTTATGGTGTAATCATGGCTTGCTTTAATAATTCGTTGCGTTCCAGTAAAATTATAATTTTGTCGACTTACAGGAAGAATGAATATTCATGTATTGAGTTGAGAAATGACGTGTTTCACTCAATAAATCGGATGTGCTGTTGGGAACGATATTCCGACAACATTTCTAAAGTAAAAGACCAAAGGGTTTATTGTGTAGTGGTAACGCGTCTGCTTTCCGTCTGGGAGGTCGCGAGTTCGATACCGTAGTTCATACCAAAAACTTTAAAAATGGTATCTGCTGGTGTTTCATTGCTTGGTGCGTGGCAATTAGGGCAATGGAGTAATGTTAGTTCTTATTTACAGCCGACAAAGTGCTCTTGGTTCTTAGGTTAATTTGTATCCAAAAAGGCCCGACTTTAAATAGAGATTATTATTATTATATTATCACTTTATTACTATTATTATTATTGTTATTATCATTATTATTATTATTATTATTATTATTATTATTATTATTATTATTATTATTATTATTATTATTATTATTATTATTATTATTATTGTTGTTGTTATATTATCACTTTATTACTATTATTATTATTATTGTTATTATTATTATTATTATTATTATTATTATTATTATTATTATTATTATTATTATTATTATTATTATTATTATTATTATTATTATTATTATTGTTGTTGTTGTTGTTGTTAGATTATTGTTATTGTTATTATTGTTATTATTATTATTATTATTATTATTATTATTATTATTATTGTTGTTGTTATATTATTGTTATTGTTAATATTATTATTATTATTATTATTATTGTTGTTGTTGTTGTTGTTGTTATATTATTGTTATTGTTATTATTGCTATTATTATTATTGTTGTTGTTGTTATATTATTGTTATTGTTATTATTATTGTTATTATTATTATTATTATTATTATTATTATTATTATTATTATTATTATTATTATTATTGTTGTTGTTGTTGTTGTTATATTATTGTTATTGTTATTGTTATTATTATTATTATTATTATTACTATTATTATTATTATTATTATTATTATTATACTATTAAAAATTGAACGGTAAACTAATGAAATGTTATCCCACTGATAGAAAAGTATGTAAAAATAAATTCACTTTAGTACAAACAACAATACCATAGCACCAGACATGAAGGCCTTGCGGTCGTGCCACGGATCATCCCAGTTAACGTACTCCATTAGAACAGATTCATAAAGAGCTCCACTGGGATCTAGAAAACCCCCTTTTCTCATGAGCGTTGGTAGCACATGAGTTCTAATCGTCTCTGCAGTAACATTTTGCCAATGTATTTCTGCAAATCCAGCTGCAATAACGTATTAATTGTAAGTTTCATTTTGACTACAAAATGAATTTAAATGACAAAAAAATTCTGTGAAAGAAGCTTTTGTCAACATATGTAGCAACATAAACCAAACTCCTTTAAGTGGCACAAACACTTTATTATTGACTGTCTTTTCTGTACACTACGTTGTGACTGCTAGATTAAAAACTGCAAAAGCTCAAATCAGTTGAAACTATTTAATTTCCATTTGATTTGATTTCATTTGTTTCATTTTATCCTGGCATCTCTGCAAAGATCATCCTGGATGTACTAAAGATCATCTTTGATGTACTAAAGATCATCTTGGATGTACTAAAGATCATCTTTGATGTACTAAAAATCATCTTTGATGTACTAAAGATCATCCTGGATGTACTAAAGATCATCTTTGATGTACTAAAGATCATCCTGGATGTACTAAAGATCATCCTGGATGTACTAAAGATCATCTTTGATGTACTAAAGATCATAAGTATTTTATTGTAAGCAATTAGTTCTTTGGTATGTCATTTTGTAATTATTGTTTCGTATCATTGAATGTACATTGCTTTTTGTGAGAAATAAATCTAAATACGTAGTAATTAGCGTACCACAAGTATAATTTTGAATGGGTATTGCGTTAAGTACTGGGTACAGGCTTAAGAGGCGTTTATGAATGCGGATCCGGATGCGTTTCAACCTGTGGAACAGCTGCGGAAGGGCCTACGGAAAAAAATCTAGAGGAAAAGCTGCAGAAAAAGAATTACGCATACGCAGGCTGCGTAAAAGGGTGCATTGAAAACAGTATTAATCGTCTGATCCGCCTCCTCCAAAACGCATCCGCGTCCGCACGCCACACAAACGCCACTGAGGGCTTGCAGTACGTGCCAAACTGCCTGCGAAACCAACTTGTAACAAATTTCATCCGAAAGAAACGTTCAGAAGCCTTTGAAACACTGATGAATGTATGGATGACCTATAAAACTTGTTGAAAAAAAGAAAAAAACTAGAAAATAAGATAAAAGCCGAAAAGTCCAAGAATTTCATTTTTGCCTTACGCATTAGAGAAACTCCTTCGTCTTTATTAGCTCCTGTTATGAATGGCTTTTTGAGTATTTTTCCCGAGGCTAAAACTTTTTTAGGTTCATCTTCAAGATAATAGCCATCTACTACTGGTCCAAATGCAGCCGCCCAGTCTCCTGTCTGCCAAAAGTGTAACGTACATTAATAATTCTGAAAATGTAAGAAATGATCATTTGTTCGCCGTTTTACTTTGCTGATTTCATTAAGCGAGGTAAGGTAAGGTAAGGTAAGGTAAGGTAAGGTAAAAGTACGGTAAGATAAGATGAGATGAGATGAGATGAGATGAGATGAGATGAGATGAGATGAGATGAGATGAGATGAGATGAGATGAGATGAGATGAGATGAGATGGGATGGGATGGGATGGGTTGGGGTGGGGTCGGGACGGGACAGGACAGGACAAGACAGGTACGGTTTGTTCCATCCATGTTAACATCACCAGACATTGATAAACTGAATGGTAATTCAATGGAAGACAAACGCCCACATAGAAGACACAGAACACGTTAAATTTTGCGTTTCGGCCCTTTATCAGCAATTTTCAGAAACAACAAGGCAAATAATAATTCAGAGATTTTAGTCCAATTTGCATATACATACATTGTTTGCAAATTGGACCAAAAACTGTAGTTTCTGAGAAGATATTGTTGAATAAAGCGCCGAAAAGTGAAACTTTAGCCGTGTCTACGTGTTCTATGTGGGCTTTTGCTCTATTTTGCACGCTAAACGTTTGTATTACTTATTACCATCAACATTTTTCTCTGCAATTACAACATCTAGCCTAATAACCGCTTTACTTACATCAATGCTGGCTTTATTAAGTTCAAAAGGTGGTATCTTTCGCAAACATTCTACCATGTCGTGATGAGGTCTATCGGGACAGTCGAGTACCTCCGCCAGTCTTTCTGCATATTTCAACGGTTCCGGATTAAACGCCCAAATTGCGGCTGCGCTTCCGCTCTCTGCAATTCCATAGTGAAACAGATGTTGAGCTAAGGGACTTAACGTGTGCAGTGAAACCGAGGCAGCTCCCGCACTTTCGCCAAACACTGTGACACGATTGGGGTCTCCATTGAAGTACTCAATGTGATCTCGTACCCATCTCAAAGATTGCACCTGATCAAGTAAACCATAATTGCCTCTAGCTGCTTCGTCACCAGTACTGAGGAATCCTGTGAAAATATGTCCAAATTACTGTAATGGTTCTACTACTTCAGGTGCTTATTTCCAATGTAAAATATGTCCAAATTACTGTAATGATTCTACTACTTCAGGTGCTTATTTCCAGTGTAAAATATGTTCAAATTACTGTAATGATTCTACTACTTCAGGTGCTTATTTCCAATGTAAAATATGTCCAAATTATTGTAATGATTCTACTACTTCAGTTGCTTATTTTCAATGTAAAATATGACCAGATTACTGTAACGGTTTTACTACTTCAACTGCTTATTTCCAATGTAAAATACGACCAGATTACTGTAATGGTTTTATTACTTCAACTGCTTATTTCCAATGTAAAATATGTCCAAATTACTGTAATGATTCTACTACTTCAGGTGCTTATTTCCAATGTAAAATATGTCCAAATTACTGTAATGATTCTACTACTTCAGTTGCTTATTTCCAATGTAAAATATGACAGATTACTGTAATTTTACTACTAACTCTTATTTCAATGTAAAAAACCGATTACTGTAATGGTTTTATTATCACTGCTTATTTGTAAAATATGTCCAAATTACTGTATGATTCTACTACTTCAGGTGCTTATTTCAATGTAAAATAGTCCAAATTACTGTAATGATTCTACTACTTAGCTGCTTATTTCCAATGTAAAATACATTACTGTAATGATCTACTACTTGGTGCTATTTCATTAAATATGTCCAAATTACTGTAATGATTCTACTACCAGGTGCTTATCAAAGTAAAATATGACAGAATACTACAACGGTTTTACTACTTAGCTGCTATTTCTGTAAAATATGTCCAAATTATTGTAATGATTCTACTACTTCAGTTGCTTATTTCCAATGTAAAATATGTCCAAATTACTGTAATGATTCTACTACTTCAGCTGCTTATTTCCAATGTAAAAAATGTCCAAATTACTGTAATGGTTCTACTACTTCAGCTGCTTATTTCCAATGTAAAAAATGTCCAAATTACTGTAATGATTCTACTACTTCAGCTGCTTATTTCCAATGTAAAAAATGTCCAAATTACTGTAATGATTCTACTACTTCAGCTGCTTATTTCCAATGTAAAAAATGTCCAAATTACTGTAATGGTTCTACTACTTTAGGTACTTATTTCCAATGTAAAATATGTCCAAATTACTGTAATGGTCCTAGTACTTCAGCTCCTTATTTCCAATGTAAAATATGTCCAAATTACTGTAATGATTCTCCTACTTCAGGTGCTTATTTCCAATGTAAAATATGTCCAAATTACTGTAATGGTTCTAC
>JAQGDQ010001205.1:19025-55616 GCA_030141605.1 Tubiluchus corallicola
GGTGGCTCATAGCTAAAACCCTCCCTTGAGATCCTGAGGGTACAGGAAATGCCAATAAGGTCCTGCTGCCCCATGATGGTGAAACCCAACCTGCAGCCTTGTCGTGGCAAGGGGGCTTAGTATCACTAATGTAGGCTCTGGGACCAAATGCTCGGTGGTATATCTGGGTGCCCCACTGCCTTGTGGGTGAAGTCTCTTTAGACAAAGGCTAGGAGAAGGCAACTCTGATTTCAAATCCCCCTGCTGCCTTGCAGGGTAAGTCTCCTCAGACAAAGGCTAGGAGAAGGCGACTCTGATTTCAAACCGGGGTAGGTGGAGCCCGCTTAGTCTCTTTAGACAAGCCCACCTAAGAGAAGGTAACTCTGATTCCAAATCCCCGGCCACTGCTGGCAACCGGCAATCCAGGCTGGTTCTCACTTTCATCGAGTTCCTCAGGCTGGCCAGCTGCGCTCCGGTTCGTGATGGACATGTGCTCAATTTGGGACCTGCCTATTATGTCGTGCCGGAAGGAGAGAGTGGGGTGGGCGCTGCACAAACCCACCTTTCTCATATCTGTGCAGGTTGTCCCACAGTCAACCAATCAAAAACTTCCAGTCCTGCGGCGATGAGTGTGCGGCGGTGGGGGCAGGCAAAGAGTATTGCTGGGAGCCCTTAGCAGCAAACTTACACGTAGGCGGCACCAGTGTGATGGTCGTTCACTGTAGACCCGGGACAACTGCAGTGTTCGGTCCTGCTGGAGCGTCGGAGCTGCCGTTTTCACGGAGAGCCAGCTCCCCCCAATTCGGGGAAGGGTCTGGAAAAGGTGACCTAAAGAAGCTTGTCCCTCTTCAACCTGCTGGCAAGCCGCTGTCAGCTGGTTACTCAAATCTTGCGGTCGAAAAACACGAAAATACTGTTACACTTTTGGAGCATGGAATGTCCGTACACTGATCGATAGTGAACAGTCTATTGAGAGAAGAACGGCAATCGTGGCTAGGGTTCTCAATGAACAAGGTGTGGACTTTGCAGCGCTCAGTGAAACGCGTCTTGAGGAAGAGTCCCAACTGTCAGAAGATGGGGCAGGTTACACCTTCTTTTGGATTGGAAGGCCACAGGAGCAACCACGTCAAGCAGGAGTCGGCTTTGCTGTGCGAACAAAGCTTATGCAACACCTGGTCAGTCTTCCAAAAGGTATCACTGAAAGGCTTATGACAATGCGAGTCCGGCTCTCAAATGGTCATTTTGCAACGTTACTCAGTGTATATGCCCCGACGATGTCTTACCCGGATGTGGCTAAAGAGGAATTCTATGATCTGCTGTCCAGGACCATCACAACCATCCCCTCAGGTGACAAGATCCTTCTTCTGGGGGACTTTAACGCACGCGTAGGACGAAACTCTGCTGCCTGGGAGAATGTGATTGGCCATCATGGCATCGGCGCTGAAAATTCGAATGGCACATTGCTCCTGAGTCTCTGTGCTGCCCACAGGCTTGTGATCACAAACACATTGTTTCAGCAGAAGGATGCCTTCAAAACAACCTGGATGCATGCCAGATCAAAACATTGGCATGTTTTGGACTATGTGATTGTGCGGCAGAGGGACCGACGTGATGTGCACCTCACTAGAGCGGTTCGTTGCACCACTGCCTGGTCTGACCACCGGCTGGTCAAGGTGAAGACAGCCCTACAAGTTCCCCCAAAGGTTCGCGCAAAGTCTGCAAGAGCACCACGACTTGACTTATCGAAGCTGAAGCTGCCCGCACATCGTATGTTGTTGGAGCAGAAGATATACACGCAATTCCAAGCACAGAGTGAGATGCTGGACACCATAGCAGGCAATGTAGAGGAAGAGTGGGAACTTTTGAAAACCACTACATATGAAAGTGCTGCAGCAGCACTTGGGAAACGTCGTAGGGACAAAAACGACTGGTTTGACCACAACGATCAGGAGATTCATGGCATACTATCCAATCTGCACGAGAAACATCTGGACTGGGTGAATGATAAAAATTGCCAAGCAAAGAAAGACAGCTACCATCAAGCGAGGTCTGTTGCACAGGCGAGGATTAGAAAAATGAAAGATGCTTGGTGGGTCGATCGAGCCATAAGACTTCAGGATGCTGCCGACCGGCATGATACTCGTGCCTTCTATCAAGAGCTGAAGACTGCACATGGTCCTAGTTTCAATGGATCCATGGCTGTTTTGTCAACAGATGGTAACACGCTTTTCACGGAACCAACTGCTATTGTCCAGAGATGGGCTGAACATTTCGAGCAGATTTGGAAACATCCTTCTATCATCGACAATGATGTCATCATTAACGTGCCGCAACAACCAACAATGGAGGAACTGGCTGTGCCGATTCAGTTGGAAGAGGTGAAAGCTGCGATCAAGGCTATGAAATGTGGAAAAGCCCCTGGTGCAGATGGCATTAGCCCTGAAATCTTCAAGTATGGTGGTCCGCTTCTTGTGGAAAGGCTTTTCAAGCTTTTCAATACCATTTGGGAGGCTGAGACTGTGCCGCAGGACTTCAAAGATGCTACGATCATCCATCTATACAAGCGGAAAGGCGATCGCGCAGATTGCAACAACCACAGGGGAATATCGCTGTTGAGTATTGCTGGAAAGATTCTGGCTCAAGTAATTATACGGCGCATTAGTTCTCTCGCTGAGCAATTCCACCCAGAAAGCCAGTGTGGATACAGGGCAAACCGTGGTACTGTTGACATGATCTTCGCTGTGCGGCAGTTGCAAGAAAAGTGTAGGGAGCAACATCGGGACCTCTACTTGATATTCGTGGATTTAACAAAAGCGTTTGATTCAGTCAGCAGGGAGGGACTTTGGAGACTTCTGTGTCGGACAGGATGTCCCTCAAAAATTGTCAACATAATACGCTCTTTTCATGATGGCATGCAGGCTCGTATTGTGGATGGGCACCAGGAATCCTCTCCGTTTGCAGTCAACAACGGTGTTAAGCAGGGATGTGTACTAGCCCCACTGCTTTTTGGAATAGTCATTGCTGCAGTAATACGCGATGCCTACAACGAGTGCTATCGGGGTGTCGAGGTCAGGTTTCGTTACGATGGCGGCGTATTCAACCTGCGCCGCTTCAAGGCGCGAACGATGGTGTGTTACACCTTGATAAGAGAACTGCTGTATGCTGATGACTGTGCACTTGCCAGTCATTCCATGGAGGATGCACAATTTTTGATGGACAACTTCGCTTTATCAGCCACCCGTTTCGGTCTGACTGTGTCTGTGAAGAAGACAGAAGTTTTAGTGCAGCCTAGACCTGGTACAACTCCTACAGCACCTGCTATAACGATCGGAGATGAAACTCTAAAGGTCGTGGATCGGTTCAGTTACCTGGGAGGCACAGTGACAAATGATTGCTCTAGTGATTGTGATATAACCACCAGAATTGGCAAGGCTGCAGCAACCTTCGGGGGCCTGTCAGGAAGACTGTGGAATACCCGGGATGTCCGCCTAGCAACGAAGATGGCAGTTTACAAGGCAGCCATTCTACCGGTGCTACTTTACAACTGCGAAACCTGGACACTGTACCGCAAACAGGTCAAGAAGCTTGACAGTTTCCATATGCGCTGTTTACGTCGGATAGCTGGCATTCGCTGGCAGGACAGAGTGCCTAACACTGAAGTCTTGGGTCGCTGTAATGCCTGGGGCATTGAATCCCACATATTTGCGGCACGGCTCCGCTGGTCTGGTCATGTGTCCCGGATGGGTGAGGACCGTATTCCTCGGACTCTCCTGTTTGGTGAGTTGGCAGTAGGGGCAAGGAGGGTCGGTAGGCCCTTTAAGCGTTACAAAGACCAGCTGAAGGATACCCTGAATCAATGCAACATCCAACCAGAAAACTTCGAGACCCTGGCGAGTGACAGAACTCAGTGGAGAGCGCTCTGCAAGAGAGCAGTGATCAACTTTGAGCATCTACGAATAGAAGATCTCAAAAAAAAGAGGCGTCGGCGTAAGAATAATGTGCAGTGACTCGACGGACTTTCATGACTCACTTATTTTATTTCCTACTGTAATATCTCTCTGTATTTTGTGTCTGTCTGTGGGGCCGGATCCGTCGTTTGACGACGGCCTACCAATATATATATATAGCTAAAACTACAGAGGATGCTGCTTCACACAGACACTATTACAGTTTTCTCTTTCAAGGAAGTAGTGTGATCAGTGGCGCCTCATAGCTAAAATTACCGGGGGTGCTGCTTCAGAAATTTTTTAGCCAAAGTTGTTTTAATGCTGTGTAAAACGAAACGAACATATCAAATTTTAATGCTGCAATTGTAATTTTAAACAAACCAATATACGTAAGTGTATATGAAAGTATATACGTAACTTGATAAAATCATAAACAAAACAGCATTTTTTGCACACTAATAGCCTAAATTGTTGCAGTTCAATCTTGATCCATTGACAGTAAGCACGTGGCAACTGACAACAAACTGTGTGAGCGACAGTACTTTTTCTACCTGGGCTTAGACAACACACAAACACTACGTTGCTGGAGCGTACTGTGCTGGGCTGTGAAGCAAACAGTACTACCCTCACATGCTCTGGTTTCGTACAGACAGAAGGAAAGAACTACAGAAAAGACTCGTTATAGTCAATAATACTGAGTGAAAATATGTAAAGACATTGATCACACTTGTTGCTTTAGAATAACTTGCAGTGTAACATAAAACTTTGTTACGTCAATACAAATAATAATTCCTCCCTAAACACACATACGTTTATAAGTGCAAATGCACTGCAAATGTGTTACTGCTTATAAGTTGCAGTGTAACATAAAACTTTGTTACGTCAATACAAATAATAATTCCTCCCTAAACACACATACGTTTATAAGTGCAAATGCACTGCAAATGTGTTACTGCTTATAAGTTGCAGTGTAACATAAAACTTTGTTACGTCAATACAAATAATAATTCCTCTCTATACACACATATGTTTATAAGTACAAATGCACTGCAAATGTGTTACTGCTTATAAGTTGCAGTGTAACATAAAACTTTGTTACGTCAATACAAATAATAATTCCTCTCTATACACACATATGTTTATAAGTACAAATGCACTGCAAATGTAATAGTGTCTGTGGACTCTCTTACCATCTAGTATCTAAGATTCAGTCATACTGCATTTATTTGATATGTGCATTTTTGGGACAACTGACTCTTTGTAACCACTTCACAGCTATTAATGCCAAAATCATGACTCTCATAGTATGACTCTATATGAGTCTCATATGACTCTCATGACTTCTCTAGAGTTGTTGAGCACCTCTCAGCATTTCAATAGACTCAAGGAGGCATTGATAGAGTGTCTTATAGACAGGTTTGTTGAAACTTAGTAGCATTCAGCTAGTGCAATATCATTGGATCGCTGTTCTATAAGCTTTCGAACTATTTGTTTGGCACTATGATGATACAGCTTGCTCTGTATTGCTCTAAAATTAAGTTTGACCAGACGGTTTAGTCTAGTGGTAATGCGTCTGCTTTCGGTCTGGGAGGTCGTGAGTTTGAACCAGCGGTCGGGTCATACCGAAGACTTTAAAAATGGTACCTGCTGTTGCCCTGCCTGACGCGTGGTATTTAGGGTAAAAGTGGGGTAATAATAGTCTCTGTTATGTAGTTGTAGGTTGTTATTTACAGTCGGCGATAATAGCTCTTTGAGCTAATGTTAATTGTTGACCCAAAAGCCGACTTTAAATAAAGATTATTATCATTATTATTATTATTAAGTTATGTTTATTAATTGTGTTGTTAAGATGAATACTCGGTAACTCATGGCTGTACGTTGTAGTCATAGCACTTTCGAGAATTAATAAGTTATGTTTATTAATTATGTTGTTAAGATGTATACTCGGTATGACTGTACGTTGTAATCATAACACTTTTGAGAATTAATAAGTTACATTTATTAATTATGTTAAGATGAATACTCGGTAACTCATGGCTGTACGTTGTAATCATACCACTTTTGAGAACTAATAAGTTGTTTTTATCATGTTGTTAAGATGAATGCTCGGTAACTCATGGCTGTACATTGTAATCATAGCACTTTTGAGAATTAATAAGTTATGTTTATTAATTATGTTGTTAAGGTGAATACTCGGTAACTCATGGCTGTACGTTGTAATCATAGCACTTTTGAGAATTAATAAGTTATGTTTATTAATTATGTTGTTAAGGTGAATACTCGGTAACTCATGGCTGTACGTTGTAATCATAGCACTTTTGAGAATTAATAAGTTATGTTTGTTAATTATGTTGTTAAGATGAATACTCGGTAACTCATGGCTGTACGTTGTAATCATAGCACTTTTGAGAATTAATAAGTTATGTTTATTAATTATGTTGTTAAGGTGAATACTCGGTAACTCATGGCTGTACGTTGTAATCATAGCACTTTTGAGAATTAATAAGTTATGTTTATTAATTATGTTGTTAAGGTGAATACTCGGTCACTCATGGCTGTACGTTGTAATCATAGCACTTTTGAGAATTAATAAGTTATGTTTATTAATTATGTTGTTAAGATGAATACTCGGTAACTCATGCCTGTACGTTGTAATCATGGCACTTTTGAGAATTAATAAGTTATGTTTATTAATTATGTTGTTAAGATGAATACTCGGTAACTCATGGCTGTACGTTGTAATCATAACACTTTTGAGAATTAATAAGTTATATTTATTAATTATGTTAAGATGAATACTCGGTAACTCATGGCTGTACGTTGTAATCATACCACTTTTGAGAACTAATAAGTTGTTTTTATTAATTATGTTAAGATGAATACTCGGTAACTCATGGCTGTATGTTGTAATCATAGCACTTTTGAGAATTAATAAGTTATGTTTATTAATTATGTTGTTAAGATGAATACTCGGTAACTCATGGCTGTACGTTGTAATCATAGCAGTTTTGAGAATTAAAATTATTTACATAAGAAACTTGTATTAAATGATTTTATTAAAATGTGACATTGAGTGAAGCCTTGTAACAGTAAAGAAACTTCACAATTTTCTTTAGATGTCGCTACCAGGGGCATATTAACTAATGGACTAACTAGAGTCTAGACTATAGCCTAGGCCCCCAAAGTTTGAGAATGTCACATTTTAGAAAAAAAATTTATTCTGCTCGGAAAATGTGTATACTTTCATTTTCATATTCACGTGAAGGATGCATTTTATAACACACCATAGGCAGTTACTGAGGCCTGCTCCTATATAAGTGCCACATAACGAACAGGTGCAAGGTATTATACAATTAGCAAGCACTATGCAAATACATGTAATTAATAATGACCAGGTTAATAGTGTTTCTAATACACCACAAGTAATTATTTAATGCACATACATAAATAACACAGTAGAGATTGGTGCGACAGAACTATCAACCAAAGGCATTGTAAAGTCTTGATATGACCCTGGCCACTGGTCAAAGAATTGCAAATGTCGTTCTCTTCTCTACATGGGATGTTGTTACATTTGAAATGAAATTTGATAACAGATCATAAATTCATAATAGCAACATAATGTGGCCATTTAAAAACATAGCTGAGAGGATGTTGCTACTCTCAAATAGTGCACTACAGAGCACATCAATATTTCTAAACAGCAAACAAATTATGATGTCAAAAACATCTGATCCACCAATGACCATTCACCTTACACAGCAGCATTGGAGTAGTCATTATTTCTATGTAGTAATCATTATTTCTATGTTGCTACTCATTGGCACATATGTGTGCTTGAAAAACCAAAACCGTCCATAAGTGGGCATAGTTAAAACAATGTTATGATGTTTCAAAGTAGAAAGCACCAAAAAGTTGGTCAAATGTCACCTTTTTGTCTTTTATAAAAACAAATGCTAAATATATTGAACTTTTACATTCTAGCATCAAATTATCAAGAAAATGTCCAACAAATAGGGAAATCAAATTTTATAACTGAGTATCCATTTTTCTGGTTAGAAACTAGTGCTGCAATTGTAAAAAACTTAATTTTTCAACTCCGCTAGAAGCTCATGGAAGCAGTCATTTTATTTCGGGTTTTTAGTGTTGACAAACCCAGATCTTTGCCAGGAACAGCCATCTACTGGATTTAAACATAACACCAATGTGTTCTTGCAAAGTCCATAGCAACCAACATTTGTGCGGTTGTTAAGTGTTTTGTAGAAACACGACAAAAACAGTGGCTGACTTTAACAGTGATTTTCTCAAGATTATGTTTTTCTGTGTGCAACCTGCACCTCAACTTCAATGTGGATTATCTCAGCTTAGCAATAAAATACGGCGATGACTTTGGTATAAAAAGGATTGCCGACTTATGGACAATTTTGCTATGAAGCACACATTTAGGGATGAGAATGACAAACTGCAAGAAACTCTGAAACAGGCCGGGGATTTTGGGCCACCTAGGCCCCCATTGGGGTTGAGGGGCAAATCCCCCTTGGAGCCAGCAACAACTTGCAATTTTGTTACCATAGAGAACCTCTAAGTGGACTTAAAATATCAATTACCTTGTTTCATGCAAAATTTAAAATACCCAACTATCAAGGATATATGATACCTAATTGTTTCAAAAACACCTAAGTACTGGCCGCTCATATGCAAAAGTATATAAAAACTGTCTGCAATTGACTCAAATAACTCTGCACAATTGATTCTATATTTTTATTCATAGAGATATACACTTGGCTACACCGATGTACGTGATGTAAACAAAGTGACGGCCTGCCATCTAGCGGTCAGCTAGTGAAATAATGTACTGGGTCCGTAAAAATTTTCTCAATGAATTTACGCGATTTACAAAAATGGCACTACTGGTCTTCCAAAAACTCGGAATTCCACGTATCCGCGAAAAATTCTCATCCCTTTGTAAACAACAAAACAAATTACGATGTCAAAAACATCTGATCCACCAATGAGCATTCATCTTACTAAGCAACAATGGAGTAATCATTATTTCTATGTTACTACTCATTGGCTAGATGCTAATACTGTCAAATAAGAACCAGTTTTTATTTTTAATAAACTTGTTTCTTGCTACTTCCTCAGAAAAATGAACATTGCAGAACACCCTACATATGATGGTGTTACAATGACAAGAAAAGTTTCTCCTATTATGGAGCCACATTGTGGAATGAATTACCAAACTGTCTCCGAATGGCTGAAAATCTTGGGGAATTTAAACGTCTAATTAACTCATGGACTGGTGTATCATGTAAATGTGCCATTTGTAAATTCAGCGAACTTCCCAATTTTGTCAAGTCGTAATTAAATGCTGAATATGTTGGCTGGAAAATTTTTTATTGACCTACATAGCTTTTTGTGTAAATTTCTGAAAATGTTACTGCCTAAAATTTTTACTGTCTTCATGTAGTTATAAATTTTTCTAGCACCAATACCTCTGGTGACATCCAAAAGATTTTAAGAAGTACATATTATTACCATGTATGTTATCGCTCATATACATTATGTTTGATATCGGTTTACGAGCTTTAAGCTCATGTTTTACAAATATGTACTGTTTTATATCATACCGATGAAAATAAATATTATCTTATCTTATCTTATCTTATCTTAGTACTCCAAGAAAGCACCTGTTAAATGTGCTTGATAAAATCTCATTTTGAATCACTAGGCTGTGAATTTATACTTGTAAAGTATTTCTTGAGTGTTTTAACCTATGTTTCCTTAAGTAGCTTTGCCTAGCAAAATTAGCTCCACATAGACTGCATAAGTATGGCTTGATTCCAGTGTGAACCGTGATGTGTTCCTTTAAGTATCGTAGCTCGCTGAAGGCAGCACCGCAATGTTGACACGAATGAGGCCGAGGGTGCCCCGTATGTTTCAATCTATGGCTCTTCAACGATGAAAGATTAGAGAACGAAGCTTCACACTGCGAACAAGAATAAGGTTTTTCTCCCGTGTGAGTCATTAAATGCCTTTTCAGTAGGTACGATCGAGTAAAACTTGCCCCGCACCATGCACACGTGTGCGGTCTCTCCCCGGTGTGACCCCTCAGATGTTGTTTTAAGCTACCGGGTTCCGTAAACGAAGCGTCGCACAGGTGACAGCCGTGCGGTCTTCCACCTTGGTGCCTCTTCAAGTGCCGCTGTAGTGTTCCTGACTGGGAAAAAGCTTTGCCACATAGCTCACATTTGTAAGGTTTTTCACCGCTGTGAGTCAACAGATGGCGCGTCAGCAAGCACTGCTGTCCAAAAGCCGCTCCGCAAAAATTGCAAAGATGAGGTTTGTCGCCCGAATGCGACAACTGGTGTCGATTTAAGTTACCCGCACAGCTAAAAGTTGCAGCGCAGTGGGTGCAGATGTAAGGCTTCTGTTTTGAATGCGTTTCTATGTGCATTTTCAAGCTGCTCATATAATAGCATGCATAGCCACACTGATCACACTTGTAAAGCTTTTCAGTCTTATGATTCATCAAATGTCTGCTTAAATTTCTGGAATTTTTGAAAGCGAGTTTGCAGTAGTCACACTTAAATGGCAGTGGTGCAGGGTGGACATTAGGTTCGGCACCATTTTTGTCCAGTGTAGACTCGCATTGACCACTGGCTTGACAGTTTTTGATTTTGCTAACATGAGAGGTAAGATGTTTGTTGTAATGACCCAACCTGGCAAAAGAGGCCGTACACTGTGAACACTGAAAAGGTTTTTCATTCGAATGTTTAAGCAAATGCTGCTTCAAATGACTTGGCCATACGAATGCGGCGTCGCACTGAGTACATTTGTGAGGCTTTGTTCCAGAGTGTTCCATCAAATGCTTCTTCAAATAACTGCTGCTGGAAAAAGTGCCGCCGCACTTAACGCACGTGAATGGTTTCACGCCGGTATGTGTGAACAGATGGCGTTTCAAGTGACTCGGACTAGTAAAGGCACCTTCACAATGCTGACATTTATATGGCCGTCCCTGACTCGCAGATTTGATTAATGGCGTATCTCCTGCAGAGCTCAGAGATGCTTCACTTACTACAACATGGTCTGAAGAATCGCGGCTGTTGTCACATTGTTCAACAGTGTCATTGTTTTTCACACATTGTTTAACAGTGTCATTGTTTTTCACACATTGTTTAACAGTGTCATTGTTTTCCACAGAATAACAACCTACATTTGATTGGGAGTTAGTAACATTTAAATCAAGCCTAGAACTTGCACTATTGGCAGCATCAGCAACTGTCGATTTTCTATTAATAAAGTTACCAAAACAAGACCCGTTTTTGGAATTGCCGTTTGCATCAGCACCATCTTTCGCTTCTGATTCAACTTTTACGACAACTGCATCTACATCAGTCTGAGAGACAATTTCACTGGATGAACGAGGAAGTCTTTGTAGACCTTGTTCTTCTGACGAATCTGCTGGTTTCAGTATTTTAATGTCGTACGTTTCGCTCCCGTGATGGGATGCTTCAACCGGCAAAGAAGGCGGCTCTGATTTTACTAATGGACTCTCATCTTCATCCATCCTAGAATGTATTGAAAACTCTGCAAAGCAAGAAATGTAGTTAACTACTTTAATTTAACTGGATGTCAGACACTGTAATTACCTGTTGCATTAAATTGTCAAAACAATTTAAAACAATGTTCACACTGGTGTCATTTGCTGATAATTAAATGTCAAATTAAAACAGCAAAATCGTCCATAAGTAGGCAGTTAAGCTTTTTATTATTCAAATATCCCGAATTTCCATTTCCTGGGGATCATTTTAATACCAAGCTCATTACTCTATGTTATTTCTAAGCTGAGATAATCTACGTTGAAATTAAGGTGCAGGCTGTGCAGTGAAAAACTTAATGTTTAGAAAATCGCTGTTATAGTTAGCCATTGTTTTCTGTCGCGTTTCTACAAAAACTTAGCAACCGTACAAATGTTGGTTGCCAAGGACTTTGAAAGAACGCGTTGAAGTCTGTTTAAATCCAGCAGATGGCTCTTCCAGACAAAGATCTGGGCTTGGCACCAGAAAAAACCCAAAGCAAAACGAACTACAAAAGCAAAATGACTGCTTCCAGGAGCTATTATCGGAGTGTGAATATACAATTTTTCACAATTGCAGCACTAGTTTCTAGCCAGAAAAGTGGGTAGGGGGTTAAAAAATTAGATTTCTAGTATTTTTTAAACATTTTTTTTGATAATTTCATGCTAGAATATAAAAGCCCAATATATTTAGCATTTGGTTTTATAAAAAACAAAAAATTAACATTTGACCAAATTCTTTGTGCATTCTAGTTTGAAGCATCATAACATAGTTTTAACTATGCCGACTTATGGACGGTTTTGGTTTGCAAGCACACATATAAGCTTCTACAACTTAAAATCATTTTATTTTATTATAAACTTACTCTAAAACTTGTTTCCTTTGATTTTGTATCACTTGATTATTGAATTATTTTTGAATTATGAATTTATTCCACAGCAACTCAAACATACATACAAGTTGATATTACATTGAAAAAAACGTAAATAAACTATGCGAGTTACTGTGAGGAGGAGGAAGGAGCCTTGAGATTTCGAGTCCTCTTCCAGATAAGTGAAACAATTGACAATTAACATTACATTTTCATCAGTTATAACGTACATTAGAACAAAATAAGTTTTGTTAGTAACTTAAGATCAGGATGAGTAAAATTGTGAGTTAATTATACCATTGCAGTAGGTAATTCTTTGATGCTTTTTTAAATTGATAAAGATTAAGAGTTTTCATTTAACGCGGAATTGATGACCATATTTTAATAGCATTGTATTTTGATGACTGTTTCGTTATATTTGTTTTTGGAAGAGGGAGTACATAGCTTTCGACTGAATATCTTGTGTAATGATCATGTTGATTTGAAACTGGACTAAAGTATGACTGAAAAGCTGGTGGAAGTAGTCAATTATGATACTGATACATGAAATGAAGACAATACATGTCATATATTTCTTTCACTTTAAGAGTTTTAACTAACAGACAAGTAAATTATATTTGTGGAAATTATATTATTATTAGAGATATTAAGTTTGAAGAACTGCCATTTTTTTGTTGAACAAGACGAATGATGTTACGAGTACAGTCAAGAGGTCATTAGAGATTGCTAAACAAACATTAGTAGCCAAAAACGCTTTTAGTATCTCATACGCAGTTCTTGCTCATTCGTGCCAAAGATGCGAAACATGGCGATGTTTACAGCAATGCACACATTCGAAATTCGCCAGAAAATTATTTAATTCACAAGTTTGTTTTGTTTAATAATAATTGTGAATTCTTTGTGTAATCACACAAATGTGTTAAAAGCCAATGAGTTTGGTATCAAAATGATCCTCATGAAATGAAGATTCGGGATATGTGAATAACTAGAAATGCTTAATTGCCAACTTACGGATGGCAACCCCAGCCGAAAGTTAGCCATGGTAAAACATGGCCGAGTCTTGCATCCCCTAAAGAACCATGTTATAATAATTATTGGGTTTTACATTGTAATTAAAGAAATAAATATGCTTTTATATGACAGTGTCAAATAAGTCATATATGAATCACTTATACGAACTTATAAAATTCCCAGCTGGGTGTGCGATAAAAAATAGAAAAACAGAAAAGGTATTTTTATTGTTGGCCTGGACAAGAAAAAGTTTATGGCGTATTCTGACTAGAGTTTTCTTGCCGAAAAACTGCTGAGTATTAACCAACAGTAACTGCAAGCAAACCTTGTGAAAGATTTTGCATCTCGAATTTTGACAGCTGTTTGTCTCTACAGAAATAAGGAACTGCGGCGCTATTACACTTTCGCACCGTCTAGCTTTTCCTGGCCTATTGGTTGTTTTCACGCCTACAGGCCAGAAAGCAGACCAACAGGCGTAATATACACCATATTCCCATAATATTATTGCTGCGTACGCTTTATAAGTACAGATTAAAATCAGATTAAAATCATGCATTACTTACCTACTGCCGCCATTAAAAGCTGCACGTGAATAACCGTGTTTACATCACTGCTGCGCAATCGCTCTCGCGCAGTGACGTAGTGGGCCTTAACCTGTATTTTTAGTTTTTTCGCATAATTTATGATTATTAGGGTTGCAGCTACGGGAGTTTGTATCGTATCGCGGGAAATTATTTTAGACCACTACAGTTATTTATCATTAATTTTATTTATTACTGTAGTATTATCACTATTAGGTTATAAAAAAGTAAAGGTTTTTTCTTTATTTCGTAAATGCGGTGAAGATGAAAGTGTGTCACGTGCCTTTTAAGCTAGGCCCTGATAATGCATAAACTAGTACGAAATTCGTCACGTGACCACACACACAAACAAGATGGCGATACTGTGTCGAACTGTGAATACAGCGTAATTATGCCTAAATAAGATTAAATTACAATTAGATTAGCGGAAACATTCACTGATGACGTAAGAATAATAGAATGATGACTTACGAGCCTAAAAACGAGTAATAACCTATAAAAAGCTAGGCGGTGCGAAAGTGTAATAGCGCCGGAACTGCTGCGAGTTCTCCATAAAAAGTGCTGAGAGCATTCACAGTAAACGGTAAATGATCTCACAGCTACTATCAGAAAAAGTACGGTAAAATTTTTATCGATAGTAACTCGTGTTTTTCTCTCACTCCAGTCCAAACACAGCTTACGAGAACATTAGTTAAGTAAATAATTATTATATCTTTTTAAGTAAATTTGCAACAACGCTTTCACAAATCTTTTCGGTCTTCTTACAAAAATTAAGCCTGTTATGTTCAACTGTACGTGAATTCTACATTCAGTTATATATACCGAACCGTATTACTCAAAAGAGAGAAAAAGAAAGTAAAATCTAGAAAAATCTAAATCAACTTAGTGAAAATTGGTACAGCGTCTTGCAATATGGGGATACTTTCAAGAAACAGTGGCACCCAAAAACTTTTCTCTTTTCACGTTATTTCTGCACGACAAAGATATTACGTTTTAGTAGCCTTGGTTTTTCCAAAAAGGGACACAGCTATAGGCGCACAACCAAATATTTTAACTCTAAAATACTTATCCAAAATTAAAATAACTGACAACAATGCTATATAAATTACCATCAATAAAAGCAGTCAGGGCGAAAATAATTGATTGTAATAACAGCATTGAGACACAAAGGAATATAAGTAAGTAAGTTTACTAGTTTATCACCATTTTTTTACAATAGCAAAATACATAACTAAGTGATCTATAATTCTGTACAACATACGACAATATGACAATGAGAAAAGTGATTACTGATTAGTGGTGAAGGAACTATAAGTTATCGAGGTCAGCCACCCTCTCAGAATTATTAGATATGTATGTAATTAATGGCAAGTACCAAGTAGTTAAGAATTATCAGATTGCATTTAAGACAATTGTCGATTAATTTATAACACAAAGGTGTTAGTTTCTGTTCAATCTTTAAAATATGTATCACGTTAAACTTTGATTATTTTATGTATCCAAAATTATTATTATGGTTAGGACTTAGAACTATAGAAAGAAAAAATAATTTTTTCGCTTGTAGCTAGCAAAAGTGGGTAAACATGTTTGTTGAGTCACGAAAGAAAAAGTTGAAAGCAAATGTATCTTGAAATTCTTTAGGATGAGCAAAAAATTGAGCATTAGCGATTACAAAAATAATAAATATAAATTATACATAAGGAGTACCTTGCCTTCGTAACATACATTTGAGCTATAATGCATAGGATTTGTGCAGTACGACAGAAATAATCTTATTAATATTTTATTAATTAAAGCCTTGTAATAACCGGATTCAGTGTGAATTGTGCATTGCTAATTTTCTTTTACCTAGTATTTAAAAAAACTAAATGCAATATCAACTTAAATAGCATAAGTTGACGTTATTAGTGAATTTAATTTACACTTAATAGAAAAACCCGCTGGAAATAATAGAGTTACCTCAAGTACAGTGGAAGTAAGGAAAATAGTAGTTACGAATTACGGTTAGTTTAGCAAAAATTACTCTACTTTTAGCATATCACAGATCTACGAAGAGTTATTGATATGTTAATAAGTTAATTTGTTTTTAATTTCTTGGGGAATAAAAGTCCAGATGTTGGGACTTTGATATTTAAGAGAACACTGAATGTCTACAATAATACAGATTTGATATTGTTCAAGATGACTTCTGCTAGCACCTGTACGAGGGAAGTTATGTGTTCGTGTGAATTTTTGTATTAGAACAATTCTATGTTGTAGAGAATATATTTGACGAACTTTCTGTTACTTGCTGCAATTTCAATTCAGTTAAATTCAAACGTGAATTTATTTTCACGTTCATGATATAAATAAAACAAATAAGCGTATTTCTTTATTATTTACTGCAAAATAGGTTGGTGAAAGACAATATTGGTCAACCAATAGAGCTATCCTTCAGTAGATAAAAGCGATACTGGGATGACACTATATATATAAGCAATATTTAACTCACGACTAGAACTGAGAATAAATTATGTTATTACTGTTTTACTGAGCAAATTGATCTGTTTAAATCTGGCTGATCATTAGTTAAAAATTTCTCTATATAATCTTAAATAACCGTGTGGTGAAAATGCAGTTAAATATATTTATATATATTTATATATATATAACAAAACGATAGACAAAAAGCAAAACAATGATAATTATAACCCAGCCAATATGTTATAAAATGAATATACATAATAAGAGTAAGATTTTAAGTTGTAGAAGCTTATTTGTGTTGCTTGCAAACCAAAACCGTCCATAAGTCGGCATAGTTAAAACTATGTTATGATGCTTCAAACTAGAATGCACAAAGAATTTGGTCAAATGTTAATTTTTTGTTTTTTATAAAACCAAATGCTAAATATATTGGGCTTTTATATTCTAGCATGAAATTATCAAAAAAAAATGTTTAAAAAATACTAGAAATCTAATTTTTTAACCCCCTACCCACTTTTCTGGCTAGAAACTAGTGCTGCAATTGTGAAAAATTGTATATTCACACTCCGATAATAGCTCCTGGAAGCAGTCATTTTGCTTTTGTAGTTCGTTTTGCTTTGGGTTTTTTCTGGTGCCAAGCCCAGATCTTTGTCTGGAAGAGCCATCTGCTGGATTTAAACAGACTTCAACGCGTTCTTTCAAAGTCCTTGGCAACCAACAGTTGTACGGTTGCTAAGTTTTTGTAGAAACGCGACAGAAAACAATGGCTAACTATAAAGGTAATTTTCTAAACATTAAGTTTTTCACTGCACAGCCTGCACCTTAATTTCAACGTAGATTATCTCAGCTTAGAAATAACATAGAGTAATGAGCTTGGTATTAAAATGATCCCCAGGAAATGGAAATTCGGGATATTTGAATAATAAAAAGCTTAACTGCCTACTTATGGACGATTTTGCTGTTTTAATTTGACATTTAATTATCAGCAAATGACACCAGTGTGAACATTGTTTTAAATTGTTTTGACAATTTAATGCAACAGGTAATTACAGTGTCTGACATCCAGTTAAATTAAAGTAGTTAACTACATTTCTTGCTTTGCAGAGTTTTCAATACATTCTAGGATGGATGAAGATGAGAGTCCATTAGTAAAATCAGAGCCGCCTTCTTTGCCGGTTGAAGCATCCCATCACGGGAGCGAAATGTACGACATTAAAATACTGAAACCAGCAGATACGTCAGAAGAACAAGGTCTACAAAGACTTCCTCGTTCATCCAGCGAAATTGTCGCTCAGACTGATGTAGATGCAGTTGTCGTAAAAGTTGAATCAGAAGCGAAAGATGGTGCTGATGCAAACGGCAATTCCAAAAACGGGTCTTGTTTTGGTAACTTTATTAATAGAAAATCGACAGTTGCTGATGCTGCCAATAGTGCAAGTGCTAGGCTTGATTTAAATGTTACTAACTCCCAATCAAATGTAGGTTGTTATTCTGTGGAAAACAATGACACTGTTAAACAATGTGTGAAAAACAATGACACTGTTGAACAATGTGACAACAGCCGCGATTCTTCAGAGCACATTGTAGTAAGTGAAGCATCTCTGAGCTCTGCAGGAGATACGCCATTAATCAAATCTGCGAGTCAGGGACGGCCATATAAATGTCAGCATTGTGAAGGTGCCTTTACTAGTCCGAGTCACTTGAAACGCCATCTGTTCACACATACCGGCGTGAAACCATTCACGTGCGTTAAGTGCGGCGGCACTTTTTCCAGCAGCAGTTATTTGAAGAAGCATTTGATGGAACACTCTGGAACAAAGCCTCACAAATGTACTCAGTGCGACGCCGCATTCGTATGGCCAAGTCATTTGAAGCAGCATTTGCTTAAACATTCGAATGAAAAACCTTTTCAGTGTTCACAGTGTACTGCCTCGTTTGCCAGGTTGGGTCATTACAACAAACATCTTACTTCTCATGTTAGCAAAATCAAAAACTGTCAAGCCAGTGGTCAATGCGAGTCTTCACTGGACAAAAATGGTGCCAAACCTAATGTCCACCCTGCACCACTGCCATTTAAGTGTGACTACTGCAAACTCGCTTTCAAAAATTCCAGAAATTTAAGCAGACATTTGATGAATCACAAGACTGAAAAGCTTTACAAGTGCGATCAGTGTGGCTATGCATGTTATTATATGAGCAGCTTGAAAATGCACATAGAAACGCATTCAAAACAGAAGCCTTACATCTGCACCCACTGCGCTGCAACTTTTAGCTGTGCGGGTAACTTAAATCGACACCAGCTGTCGCATTCGGGCGACAAACCTCATCTTTGCAATTTTTGCGGAGCGGCTTTTGGACAGCAGTGCTTGCTGACGCGCCATCTGTTGACTCACAGCGGTGAAAAACCTTACAAATGTGAGCTATGTGGCAAAGCTTTTTCCCAGTCAGGAACACTACAGCGGCACTTGAAGAGGCACCAAGGTGGAAGACCGCACGGCTGTCACCTGTGCGACGCTTCGTTTACCGAACCCGGTAGCTTAAAACAACATCTGAGGGGTCATACCGGGGAGAGACCGCACACGTGTGCGTGGTGCGGGGCAAGTTTTACTCGATCGTACCTACTGAAAAGGCATTTAATGACTCACACAGGAGAAAAACCTTATTCTTGTTCGCAGTGTGAAGCTTCGTTCTCTAATCTTTCATCGTTGAAGAGCCATAGATTGAAACATACGGGGCAGCCTCGACCTCATTCGTGTCAGCATTGCGGTGTTGCCTTCAGCGAGCTACGGTACTTAAAGGAACACATCACGGTTCACACTGGAATCAAGCCATACTTATGCAGTCTATGTGGAGCTAATTTCGCTAGGCAAAGCTACCTAAGGAAACATAGGTTAAAACACTCAAGAAATACTTAACAAGTATAAATTCACAGCCTAGTGATTCAAGATGAGATTTTATCAAGCACATTTAACAGGTGCTTTTTTGGAGCACTGGTTATTATTATTTCATAGTATTAGCATCTAGCCATTGAGTAGTAACATAGAAATAATGACTACTCCATTGTTGCTTAGTAAGATGAATGGATCAGATGTTTTTGACATTGTAATTTGTTTTGTTGTTTACAAAGGGATGAGAGTTTTCCGCGGATACGCGGAGTTCCGAGTTTTTGGAAGACCAGTAGTGCCATTTTTGTAAATCGCGTAAATTCGTTGAGAAAATTTTTACGGACCCAGTACATTATTTCACAAGCTGACCGCTAGATGGCAGGCCTTCATTTTGTTTACATCATGTACATCAGTGTAACCACGTGTAGATCTCTATGTATAAAAATATAGAATCAATTGTGTGGAGTTATTTGAGTCAATTGCAGACAGTTTTTATAAACTTTTGCATAGGAGCGGCCAGTACTTAGGCGTTTTTGAGACAATTAGGTATCACGTATCCTTGATAGTTGGGTATTTTATATTATGCATGAAACAAGGTAATTGATATTTTAAGTCCACTTACAGGCTCTCTATGGTCACAAAATTGCAATTTGTTGCTGGCTCCAAGGGGACTTTGCCCCTCAACCCCAATGGGGCCTAGGTGGCCCCAAAAACCCCGGCCTGTTTCAGAGTTTCTTGCAGTTTGTCATTCTCATCCCTAAATGTGTGCTTCATAGCAAAATTGTCCATAAGTCGGCAATCATTTTGATACCAAAGTCATCGCCGTATTTTATTTCTAAGCTGAGGTAATCCACATTGAAGTTGAGGTGCAGGCTGCGCACAGAAAAACATAATCTTGAGAAAATCGCTGTTAAAGTCAGCCATTGTTTTTTGTCGTGTTTCTATAAAACAGTTAGCAACCGCACGAATGTTGGTTGTTACGGACTTTGCAAGAACACATTTAAATAATGTTATATCCAGTAGATGGCTGTTCCTGGCAAAGATCTGGGTTTGTCAACACTAAAAACCCGAAATAAAATGACTGCTTCCATGAGCTTCTAGCGGAGTTTAAAAAAACAAGTTTTTTACAATTGCAGCACTAGTTTCTAGCCAGAAAACTGAGTAAGGAGTTATAAAATTGGATTTTTAGTGTTTTTTGAACATTTTCTTGATAATTTCATGCTAGATTGTAAAAGTCCAATATATTTAGCATTTGTTTTTATAAAAGAGAAAAAGGTGACATTTGACCAACTTTTTGGTGCATTGTACTTTGAAACATCATAACATTGTTTTAACTATGCCCACTTATGGACAGTTTTGGTTTGTCAAGCACACATATAGCCAATGAGTAGCAACAATGAAATAATGACTACTACATAGAAATAATGATTACTCCATAGAAATAATGATTACTACATAGAAATAATGATTACTCCATAGAAATAATGATTACTACATAGAAATAATGATTACTCCAATGTTGCTGTGTAAGGCGAATGGTCATTGGAGGATCAGATGGTTTGGACATTGTAATTGGTTTGTTGATCAGAAATATTGATGTGCTCTGTAGCGCAGTATTTGAGAGTAGCACAATCCTCTCGGCTATGTTTTTAAATGGCCACATTATGTTGCTATTATGAATTTATGATCTGTTATCAAATTTCATTTCAAATGTAACAACATCCCATGTAGAGAAGAGAACAACATTTGCAATTCTGTGACCAGGGACATATCAAGACTTTATAATGCCTTTGGTCAATAGTTCTGTCCCGCATATCTCTATTGTGTTATTTATGTAATGAGTGCATTAAATAATTACTTGTGGTGTATTAGAAACACTATTAACCTGGTCATTATCAATTACATGTATTTGCATAGTGCATGCTAGTCGTATAATGCCTTGCACCTGTTCGTTATGTGGCACTTATATAGGAGCAGGCCTCAGTAACTGCCTATGGTGTGTTATAAAATGCACCCTTCACATGAATATGAAAATGAAAGTATACACATTTTCCGAGCAGAATAAAAAAATTTCTAATTCTCAAACTTTGGGGGCCTAGGCTATAGTCTAGACTCTAGTTAGTCTATTAGTTAATATGCCCCTGATAGCGACATCTAAAACATTTGTGAAACTGTGAAGTTTCTTTACTGTTACAAGGCTTCACTCAATGTCACATTTCAATAAAATCATTTAACACAAGTTTCTTATTATGTAAATAATTTAAATTCTCAAAAGTGCTATGATTACAACATACAGCCATGAGTTACCGAGTATTCATCTTAACAACATAATTAATAAAAATAACTTATTAATTCTCAAAAGTGCTATGATTACAACATACAGCCATGAGTTACCGAGTATTCATCTTAACAACATAATTAATAAAAATAACTTATTAATTCTCAAAAGTGCTATGATTACAACGTACAGCCATGAGTTACCGAGTATTCATCTTAACAACATAATTAATAAAAATAACTTATTAATTCTCAAAAGTGCTATGATTACAACATACAGCCATGAGTTACCGAGTATTCATCTTAACAACATAATTAATAAAAATAACTTATTAATTCTCAAAAGTGCTATGATTACAACGTACAGCTATGAGTTACCGAGTATTCATCTTAACAACGTAATTAATAAATATAACTTATTAATAATAATAATGATAATCTTTATTTAAAGTCGGCTTTTGGGTCAACAATTAACATTAGCTCAAAGAGCTATTATCGCCGACTGTAAATAACAACCTACAACTACACAACAGAGACTATTATTACCCCACTTTTACCCTAAATACTACGCGTCGGGCAGGGCAACAGCGGGTACCATTTTTAAAGTCTTTGGTATGACCCGGCCGCTGGTTCAAACTCACAACCTCCCAGACGGAAAGTGGACGCGTTACCACTAGACTAAACCGTCTGGTCAAACTTAATTTTAGAGCAATACAGAGCAAGCTGTATCATCATAGTGCCAAACAAATAGTTCGAAAGCTTATAGAACAGCGATCCAATGATATTGCACTAGTTGAATGACTACTAAGTTTCAACAAACCTGTCTATAAGACACTCTATCACTGCCTCCTTGAGTCTATCGAAAAGCAGAGATTTATTTTGCTGAGAGGTGCTCAACAACTCTAGAGAAGTCATGAAAGTCATATGAGACTCATATAGAGTCGTACTATGAGAGTCATGATTTTGGCATTAATAGCTGAAGTGGTTACAAAGAGTCAGTTGTCCCAAAAAATCTATACATCAAATAAATGCAGTATGAATGAATCTTAGATACTAAATGGTAAGAGAGTCCACAGAGAATATTACATTTGCAGTGCATTTGCACTTATAAACGTATGTGTTTATAGAGAGGAATTATTATTTGTATTGACGTAACAAAGTTTTATGTTACACTGCAACTTATTCTAAAGCAACAAGTGTGATCAATGTCTTTACCAGTGTCTTTGCATATTTTCACTCAGTATTATTGATAATATTCACAACTATAACGAGTCTTTTCTTTAGTTCTTTCCTTATACCTGTACAAAACCAGAGCATGTGAGGGCAGTGGTGTTTGCTTCATAGCTCAGCACATTGCGCTCCAGCAACGAGGTGTTTGGCTGTAACAGTTGTGCGTTTGCGGTCATGCGCACATGTCTGATCCCAGGTAGAAAAAGTACTCTCGCTCACACAGTTTGTTGTCAGTTGTCACGTGCTTACTGTGAATGGATCAAGATTGAACTGCAACAATTTAGGCTATTAGTGTGGAAAAAATACTTTTTTGTGATTAGGATTTTATCAAGTTTACGTATATACTTTCACATATTGGTTTGTTTAAAATTACAATTGCAACATTAAAATTTGATATGTTTGTTTCGTTTTACACAGTATTAAACAACTTTGGCTAAAAAATTTCTGAAGCAGCACCCCCGGTAATTTTAGCTACGAGGCGCCACTGATCACACTACTTCCTTGAAAGAGAAAACTATAATAGTGTCTGTGTGAAGCAGCACCCTCAGTAATTTTAGCTATGAGCCGAAACTGATCGCACTACTTCCTTGAAAGAGAGAACTATAATAGTGTCTGTGTGAAGCAGCACCCTCAGTAATTTTAGCTATGAGCCGAAACTGATCGCACTACTTCCTTGAAAGAGAGAACTATAATAGTGTCTGTGTGAAGCAGCACCTTCGGTAATTTTAGCTATGAGGCGCCACTGATCGCCCTACTTCCTTGAAAGAGAGAACTATAATAGTGTCTGTGTGAAGCAGCACCCTCAGTAATTTTAGCTATGAGCCGAAACTGATCGCACTACTTCCTTGAAAGAGAGAACTATAATAGTGTCTGTGTGAAGCAGCACCCTCGGTAATTTCAGCTATGAGCCGCAACTGATCACACTACTTCCTTGAAAGGGAAAACTGTAATAGTGTCTGTGTGAAGCAGCACCCTCGGTAATTTTAGCTATGAGCCGCAACTGATCACACTACTTCCTTGAAAGGGAAAACTGTAATAGTGTCTGTGGACTCTCTTGCCATTTAGTTTCTAAGATTCAGTCATACTGCATTTATTTGATATATGCATGTTTTGGGACAACTGACTCTTTGTAACCACTTCACAGCTATTAATGCCAAAATCATGACTCTCATAGTATGACTCTATATGAATCTCCTATGACTCTCACGACTTCTCCAGAGTTGTTGAGCACCTCTCATCAAAATAAATCTCTGGTTTTCAATAGACTCAAGGAGGCATTAATAGAGTGTCTTACCTGGCGACATCCTTGTAAGAAATCAGCTTCATTAGCAACTTCAGCGAGTTTGTAAATTGAGTCAAAGAGTAATACAAGCTCTGATATATTTGTATTTGCAGTTCTGTCAAATTGCAGCAATATCAATTAAAGTCTTTGACCTGCAACTGTTAGATCACTCACTGAACTCTTCTTGCCAACCTTTCTCTAGCTCCTGCCATATTTTTTTGTTAGCAATTGTTTCACTCCAATAAAATATGTCTCGCTCGCGTCGGGCTAGCTCCATGTTTGCGTACACATCGTCTGCATCTATGCTCATCAAGCACTTGTGTGTAGGCACTCCATCAGTGGTTATATGCTGCTTAATAGCAGCCGCACATTTTTCCATGAGGAATGGCAGCGGTTGACTTTGGATTAATTTATCATTCAAGCTTTCTAATATGTTAAAATCATTAAGTAAGTAATGAGGCATGTAACGATTCCTGCAGCATGACGAGATGTACCCTAGTATGCTCTGCACTCTTTCTTCAATTTCTGCTTCGTCCTTTGGCTCACCGCTTCTCCAGAGTTCTTGAAGGAATGCCGTCTTTATGGTATAGGAGTCTATCATATCGCCTGGGTAACGTTTCGCCATTAAAAACAACTTATAGGGCATATCTATTCCCGATTCCGACTCTCGATCTTTCTTCTCCTCCAGCTGCTTCTTTTGCTCTTCCATCCACGAGTTGGCAACGGCTTTTGGCAACTTGACGTTGTACACGTACTCTTTCATCAAAGTTTTCAGTATTATCATTACGTCTTTGCTACGCTGGGAAGTCAGTTGAATGACTTTGCTTTCAGGAGAACTGGTGCTTATCGTCGAAGTTGTCGTCCACTCCTCTGAAAGTTTTTGAATGCTAGCGTCTTCCGCCGGTTTTGGCACTACATGATATTCCAAATTCGATATTTGAGAAAGACGTGACAATATTGCTCCTGGCGGTCCACCAGATACCCTTAAAGCTGGCGAGACATCGACAGATATTTTCAGCTGTTTGTAGAAGGAGCCTTGAACAATTACGTTGAATGTGGTGCAAACCTTGTTCCACTCTATTATGGAATCCTGCACTGGGAAAAGTTCAAAGTCTGAAAGCGATGTGTCAGATTGAGATCTTTGATTGATTGTCGACTGGTAAGCTTCAGACATGGCTCTGCAGAGCACGTCAGCAAACATATCTTTTATTTGGATTTGAAGATATCCGTCGCTAACATAGTTTTTCATACTTTTGCACAAATCATCGTTCACTCTTACTTTCGCATATCCGTCCTTGTTTGCTTCAATTGTAACTTTTTCACTCAATGTTGTTAACACAAAGAAGTAATCGAATTCGTCCGGTAACCAGCACTTTATCCCACATGAGCTGCTTCCAATCAACATAGCTTCACCTTCAAGCTCTGGTTCTAACCCTTTGATCCTACTGCAAACATTCCTTATCAGTGAATCAACAGAGTTTTTAATTTTATCACACTCTTCCGGTTCTACTAAGTTACCAACAAGCAGCAGGTTGGTTATATGATTATCTCTGCCGCCGAGGAGTGAATTAATGCAGTCAAATTTGAACGCATCTTGATCAGCTGACGCTACTGAGAATGTTTTGCAGGTTTTAAAATACTGATGTTGATAAAGCTGACCTATAACTCGCCGGACGACTTTGTTATTGTCTTTGCCAAAATTTCCACGTTCGACTAGCTGGTCTTTAATGGTCTGACCATCATTACTGACTATGTCTGTGTTGGCTCCAAGACGAATGAAATCCCTTACCACATCAATGTTTAAAATAACTGTAGGTCGATTGTAAATGTAGTGCAAAGGTGTCATACCACAATCATCAGTCTGGTTTATAGTTTTCGTTTTGCTCAACAGAAGTTTAATAATGTCGAGTGAACGAGAATAACTAACTGCAAGATGAAGAGGCATTTGACCTTTATCATTGATGGCATCTACATCAGCTCCAGCATCCACAAGAAACCTGATCAGCTCTGTGCGATCGTACGCACACGCTAAATGTAAAGGCGTCTCTCCGTCTTTGTTTCTGCATCCAATTGTTGCTTTAAAATCTAATAGCACCTTTGCTATGTCAGGACAAAGACTGTAAGTTGCTGTACGATGCAAAGCCGTGTTGCCGTCGTCGTCACGGCATTCAACTAAAGCTCCACTGCTCCGGTCTAATAACAACTTGACAATATCGCAACGGCTGTTCATTATTGCTGCCCGGTGTAACGCGGTACTTCCACCGGTATTTCTAACATTTATTTGTGCTCCACGATCTAGTAACATCTTGACTATATCAGCGTGTTGAAAATCAGCTGCATCATGGAGAGGAGTATTTCCACCATCATCTGCACAGTCAATTTGTATTCCACTGTCCAGTAGTATCTCGACTATTTTATCATATCCTTTGCCAGCTGCTTTATGAAGCGGTGTGAATCCTTGCCGTTTTGTTCGTCTGTCAGCTGCCGCACCGTGTTTCAGTAGCATCTCGACTACGTCAACGTGCCCTTCTTCAGCAGCCGTGTGTAGAGGTGTTTCGCCTTCGTTGTTTGCGCAGTCAACTTGAGCTCCACGATTTAGTAACAAGTGAACAATGTCGACGTGTCCACTTTCAACCGCAAGATGAAGGGGCGAATAACCATAATTATCTTTAACATCTAGCGGTGCTCCATGGTTTAATAAAAATACTGCAATTGCACAGTCGTGCTGTGCTGCATGGTGTAAGGGTGTTCGTCCATCATAATCCTTGCAGTTTATTTGTCTCTCTTCACAACTTGAAAGTTTATTTTCATGCTCCAATAACAACTGCACTATACTCATATACCCCTTGGCTGATGCTATCATGAGAGGTGTTCGCTTTGACAGAATGCCAGATTGTCCTCCAACAGAATGTCCTTCTGCCAGTAGATGGCGCACTGCGCTAACGTCGTTCTCATAAACAGATTCGTGAAGTGCAGTCCATCCTTGCTCTTTCTTTTCATTGAATTCATCTTCTGTGTCACTGTCATCTGCTTCGCTGTCCTCTCTGTCCATTTTTAGTTGATTGCTCATTCATATCTACACCTGTTTACCAGGAGAGAAAACACAGTTATGAAGTAACGGAAATTTTTCCGCCCTATATTTACTTGTTAGCCCCTATAAAGATTGGCTAATTATACTGAAAACACCTCTGTTCCCTTCTGCTCTTCTCATTTTTTCTTTCCTCTTCTAATTCCTTCCTTAAGTCCTGTCGTATCTTTGTCTATTTTACTAAGTATGTGTAAAAATGTTACTCTGAACTGTACCATTTTTGTCACTGGATGTCACTGTAATTATAATGTTATTGTATTAACTAGAAAGCTAGTACAATTAAAGTAATGTTTTAAACTTTATTTAAACACTATCCGATAAAATAAAATATTCCGAAAAACACTTTTATCAACTACCGCCAAAACAGTGGCGGAAACCTTTACGACTACCACCCAGTTTGTACGACATGTTCCAGTGACTTAAACCAAAGGAAATTTGTCAGCTTTTTCCGCTTCAATCTGGATGTACGTAATAGAAATTTGTACCTAAAAATGAAAAATAATTATCAGGTCATGGTAAATAAAAAAATTAACGATGAAAGACTTTCCTTCCCAAAAAGGCAATCGGGGGTTTTCTATTTTTGTTTTTTATTCTGAAAAGGGGGAACTAGAACAGCAATTTTACAGACACAGTAAATCAGTACAGGCACTTCACAAAACCCTTAGAGCTGCAATAACACACTACAAATGGGCTCCCGTTTTACACCTTACAGCTATAATAACACACTACAAAATGTGCTATAATTTTATGCCTTGCAGCTATAATAACACACTACAAAATGCGCTGTCATTTTAGGCCTTAGAGCTGTAATAACACACTACAAATGTGCTATAATTTTATGCCTTACAGCTATAATAACACACTACAAAATGCGCTGTCATTTTATGCCTTACAGCTATAATAACACACTACAAAATGCGCTGTCATTTTACGCCTTACAGCTATAATAACACACTACAAAATGCGCTGTCATTTTACGCCTTAGAGCTGTAATAACATGTTACAAAATGTGCTATCATTTTACGCCTTAGACTATAATAACACGCAACAAAATGTGCTGTCATTATTAAATTTTCAACACAGACAGCAACTTCTATCACCTTTCAACATGCATCACTTTTTCTACCAATATTGCATAAAGGGACACATCTGACTATGAGTCACTGTTTAATCCTGGGATTTATATAACATATGAAATATCTTGTGCACACAATATACGCACACATCAGTTTCAACGGATAAAGTTCAAGTTATTTATGAAGCATTTAGCTACCTATACCTAATGTAAACCTCTTGGTATCAGTAAATATCAGTAAGCTTATCAGCTCAAAGTTCCAAATGCAGACTATAATAATATAGACTAGCAAAGGCCCCGCAAAAAATTTAGTGTATAAATTTACACGTATAATCAAAAATACGCGAACATCCTACCTAGTGTTCGTTTACTTACCTAACACAAAGCCAGCAGCAGCTTTTACTGAATTAAAGTTATATGCAGAGTATAATGGATGACGTCAGAACAATGGCTTTGCATCAGCAGTTTTCTAAGTGAAAATTGCCGAAAATAGAACATCTAATTAACTCGTCGATACTCCTCTTGCTGTACGTGTCTGAAAATACAGCTCACATCATCATGTAGCCCTGTTCTCTTTCTTTCTGAAGAGCTATATATCTCCTTCCGAGAGTCCCACCAGGCGCGGCTAGAACGTTTTTTCTGCAGGCTGTTAGGCCAAAATTTCGAAAAACTCGCGAGTTGGGTCAGGGAAAATGCCCGTTACGGGACGTCGTGGCCCTCTCGCGAATTCTAAATATGTTTATGACACCCATCACTGAAAGGGCTATCTATCCATAGCCAGCACCTCCTGTGGCCCATTCCCGTTCTTCAGATCTCAGGTATATAACTTTTGCAAAAAACGGCCGAGAAATGGAGGTTTCTCACCCCCCGTTCGTCCCGGTGGGCCCGATTCGAAAAATAAACCTCCAATGGCATGACACTAGATCGAGGCCTTTCATTTGATGTATAGATCGCCGCAAATGGTGCCGTCGTCGAAGCTGTAGCCTCGAATCTTATATATATATAACATACCAAGAGAATTAATATATAGACTAGCAAAAGCCCCACAAAAAATTTTGCGTATAAACACACGTATAATCAATACCATGAGAACATACTATCTAGTCCTCGTTTTTATCACGCAAAGCCAGCAGCAGCTTTTTGCTGAATTAAAGCTATAAGGCAGGGGTGTGCAAATTGCGGCCCGTGGGCCACTTGTGGCCCGCCAAGAGAATTTGTGCGGCCGGCGAAGAGATTTGTCAACCTAATGAAAGTGCGGCCTGAGCGATTAATTGACTGTATCCAGCTGAAGTCCGTGCCACGATCCAAAAGATAGTGCGGTTAGTTTTTTCTACTAAGTCGGATGCCATTAACCCTTACAAGACGGTTGTACATTAATGTCACTGTACTACACAGACTGCGTGATACACATTACTAATATGCATTGTAATGAAATTACCACTATCTGTCCTCAAAGTAGAAATATATGGTTTGTAATATAAATTTTAATAACCTCTAAAATAGTTTCTTGAGTGTAGTAGTAATGATGTACGCAGGTCGGATGCAAAAAAATCGTTATTAGGTCCTACTGTACTTGGCTCCTTGATTAAACTGCTCGTGGCCCACAGGAATTGCGGGAAAGTTTAATGTGGTCGTGCTAGTCAGGTAATTTGCACACCCCTGCTATAAGGTTATAGACAAAGTACAATGGATGACATCACAACAATGGCTTTGCGTCAGCAGTTTTCTAAGCGAAAATTGCTGAAAATAGAACATGTAATTAACTCATCGTCAATCTTCTTGGTGGACCTATCCTAACATATAGCCCACATCTTCGTGTAGCCCTGTTCTTCCTCTTTCTAGATAATAATACGTAAGTCCTCTGCCACAGGGTTTTTAATATATCTGTCAATCAAATTTTGTGTCTCTTATTTCTATGTTGATATCGGCTTTTGTATCTCAGTGCAGTAGTAGCTGCACCTGTGTATTATTTGCTATTGGAACATCTTATTTAGTCTGCCATATTTAATTTTTTGTATAATAATTATTATTGTATTTGCTAAAATGTATCTAGTTTACATCGAAAACATTTGATGGTGAAATAAAGTGAACTGAACGGAATTGATTGGTGCGTCTCAAGTAGCGGTTCTTTCCGCGATCATGGCTGCGTCTAGAAGCAGAAAGTGATTCAGTTCTAGTAGACTGATTAGCACTAGGAGCCTTTTCTTTTTGGCCGCGTTTCACTTTTTTGAGAACTTGGCTAGTAAGTGGTGGTACTGTTGTTTAATTAAAGTACTAAACTGGTCACAGAAGTGTCAGCACGGAAACCGACTACTAATAACAGAAGTGGAAACTCTTTGAATGCTTCAAGTAACGTAAGTTGGCGTCCCGGTGATGGTCTAGGAGCTGTAATTTGCGAGGGGGAGGGGTTGCAACAATAGTATGGAGTTTTAAAAGCAAAAATTTGAAAAGTTGGATTTCAAAAATGTTAAGTTTATTATATTAGTGGGGCCGATTTTCAAACATGTATTTTCAGTGACAAAGACAAAATTTAACAGACAACATTAGCACACGTAAATTTCGTAACTTACATTTACAACACACGTATAACAAATAACATGCAGGGTATATTCCGTTGGCCCTGGCAGGCGCTAGTATCGAACTCAAGACTGCGTGCTTGCAGTCCGATATCTAAACCACTCGGCTGCCTAACGCAGGACAACCAGCCACCCAACACAGGACCTTGTCTTTATCTTTTCTTTGTGGCCCAAATGGAAAAGTAGGTAAAGGTGGCAAAATAAAAAAATGGCACACTTAGTGAAAGGCTGTAAATCTGTTAGTGAAATTAAAAATGTGTTTTCTGGTGAATGTTTGTTTACTGCTGTTTTACCAGTTGGCTCCAATATTTTAAATTATTAGGAATTTTCTGTTCCAGTTACTTAAAACACAAGAAAACCCTCCACTCAGTGATGAGAATTTTCCGCGGATACTCAGAATTCCGAGTTTTTGGAAGACCAGTAGTGTCATTTTTATAAATCTTGTAAATTCGTTGACAAATTTTTATGGACCCAGTACATTATTTCACAAGCCGACCGCTAGTTGGCAGGCCGTCACTTTGTTTACGTCACGTACATCAGTGTAACCACGTGTATATCTCTATGTATAAAAATATAGAATCAATTGTGCGGAGTTATTTGAGTCAATTGCAGACAGTTTTTATATACTTTTGCATAGGAGCGGCCAGTACTTAGGCGTTTTTGAGACAATTAGCCATCATGTATCCTTGATAGTTGGGTATTTTAAATTATGCATGAAACAAGGTAATTGATATTTTAAGTCCACTTAGAGGTTCTTTATGGTCACAAAATTGCTATTTGTTGCTAGCTCCCCTTGAACCTCCATGGGGTAGACTGCAAACCCCCGGCCTGTTTCAGAGTTTTTTGCAATTTGTCATTTTCATCCCTGTGTACAGTAGGCGTGTACAGTGAGATTAAAAATATGTTTTTTGGTGAATCTATGTGCACTGCTGTTTTACCAGTTGGCTCCAACATTTTAAATTATTAGGAATTTTCTTTCCCAGTTACTTAAAGCACAAGAAAACCCTCCACTTACATAAAGCTTAAAAAATTTGTCTCGAAATTTTCTACCACTTACATAGTACCTTTTTATATGCATGGCTTGCATCGGCAGTAACGCTGTATAAAACGTGTAAATTTAAACTCCCGCGATGACCGTTAGACGCAGCCATTTTAATGGTAGGTCTTGTGGAAAAAGTTTTAATAACATTAAATTAAGTTTGAAAAAATAATCAGAGCATTGGTGGCATAAACGTTGCTAACTAAGTAAAATTTTAAATTACTGTATCTTGTCAATAAGATTAAAAATACGTTTTTGGTCAGTGAGTGGTGCACCCTGGAGAGTGAGTCAGCGACATTTACCAATTGGCACAAACATTTTAAATTATTATTTTAGTTACATAAGTCTTTACACCAGTAATGCTAAGTAATATAGATTTGCACGGAAAGTTTTTTGGGTCATAATTTAACATTGCCTTTTCTTCCCCTGATTTACGTGGTGTAGTGACATCATGTAATGGCGTCGTCGGAACAGTATTGCGGGAGATTTGAAATGCAAACAAACGAAAATTGCATTCAACACAAACACGATGTGCATAAACGTGCCCGTAAAGTAATATAATTTTTCAAGGCATTTTTTCTGAAATCTACTTCAGGTGCCCCTTTTATTGTCCTTTAAGTCTTTCAAACAGCTAAGCGTAATGCTGAGTAAATATAACATAGATGTTGTATATTGAAAACTGTATTTGAAAACTTGAATTTATGTTTATGTATTGAGCATATTAAACAATTACTTGTGGTGTGTTAGAAACACTATTAAGCTAGTTTCTACGAGATCATTATTAGTTACATGTATTTGCATAGCGCTTGTTATTACTATTCTTTTTTATTCTTTTATTTCGTACTATTGCTACTTATATTGAAGCATATTGCGCAACTGCTTGTTGTGTAATACGTTGCACTTGTTCGTTATGTGGCACTTATATAAAATCTGCGCTCAGTAACTGTGGTGTGTTATGAAATATGCCCTTTACATGAATATGAAAGTATACACATTTTCCGAGGAGAATAAGAATTTTTTCTAAAAGTGATGCCCTGAAACTTTGGTGCCCTAGGCTATAGCTTAGTAAGCCTATTGGTGAATATGCCCTGACAATATGTTAAATTGATAATGGGGTGGGAGAGGCAGAGGGACAATTGCCACCCTTGCATTATTGTAAGCACACCGAGTTTGTGTAACAGGGGGTGAGGGAGGCAGAGGGACAATTGCCACCCTTGCATTATTGTAAGCACACCGACTTTGTATAACAGGGGGTGGGGGAGGCAGAGGGACATTTGCCACCCTTGCATTATTGTAAGCACACCGAGTTTGTGTAACAGGAGGAGGGGAGGCAGAGGGACAATTGCCACCCTTGCATTATTGTAAGCACACCGACTTTGTGTAACAGTGGTGATGCAGAGGGACAATTGCTACCCTTGCATTATTGTAAGCACACCGACTTTGTATAACAGGGGGTGGGGGATGCTGAGGGACAATTGCCACCCTTGCATTATTGTAAGCACACCGACTTTGTGTAACAGGAGGTGGGGAGGCAGAGGGACAATTGCTACCCTTGCATTATTGTAAGCACACCGAGTTTGTATAACAGGGGGTGAGGGAGGCAGAGGGACAATTGCCACCCTTGCATTATTGTAAGCACACCGACTTTGTATAACAGGGGGTGAGGGAGGCAGAGGGACAATTGCCACCCTTGCATTATTGTAAGCACACCGAGTTTGTGTAACAGGGGGTGAGGGAGGCAGAGGGACAATTGCCACACTTGCATTATTGTAAGCACATGACTTTGTACAAGCAGTACAAAAATAGGAAGAAATAAGGAAAGGTAAATGAGCAAAAATGGTCAGAAAATGAAATTATTTCTTAGCTATTTGCTCTGTTTTTACTTACTAACATTCAAAAATGTAGAATTGTAGATTCTATACGTAGATATTTGTAATCGCAAATTGCTTTTGTGTCAATAAACTAATGTTTCTAGATGGTGTTCTTAAATCGTAAACCTGTTACATAGTCTTAATAATGATATTCAATAAGGATATTGCATTTTTAACTGTAAATTTTAGTTTTCCTTTCTTTTTGATACAGGTGTCTCCTCCTTATGTGACAAATCATTTTCTGTGCGAGGTCATCTTCTCAGTCACATGAACACTCATACTGCAATGAAACCCCTCAAATGTAACTTATGTGACAAATCATTTTCTCGGCGAGGTAATCTTCTCAGTCACATGAACACTCATACTGGAATGAAACCTCACAAATGTGACTTGTGTGGCAAATCATTTTCTCGCCGTGATTATCTTCTCACGCACATGAACACTCATACTGGAATGAAACCCCACAAATGTGACTTATGTGGCAAATCATTTTCTGAGCGAGGTAATCTTCTGAAGCACATGAACATTCATACTCGAATGAAACCTCACAAATGTGACTCGTGTGACAGGTCATTTTCTGAGCGAGGTAATCTTCTCAAGCACATGAACACTCACACTGGAATGAAACCCCACAAATGTGACTTATGTGACAAATCATTTTCTGAGCGAGGTAATCTTTTCAGGCACATGAACACTCACACAGGAATGAAACCCCACAAATGTGATTTATGTGACAAATCATTTTCTCAGCGAGGTCATCTTCTCAGGCACATGAACGCACATACTGGAATGAAACCCCACAAATGTGACTTATGTGACAAATCATTTTTTCAGCGAGGTCATCTTCTCAGTCACATGAACATTCATACTGGAATGAAACCTCACAAATGTGACTTGTGTGACAAATCATTTTCTCAGCAAGGTAGTCTTCTCATGCACATGAACACTCATACTGGAATGAAATCCCACAAATGTGACTTATGTGAGAAATCATTTTCTCAGCGAGGTAGTCTTGTCATGCACATGAACACTCACACTGGAATGAAGCCCCACAAATGTGACTTATGTAACAAATCATTTTCTCTGCGATGTAGTCTTCTCAGGCACATGAACACACACATTGGAATGAAGCCTCACAAATGTGACTTATGTGACAAATCATTTTCTCAGCAAGGTAATCTTCTCAGTCACTTGAACACTCACTCTGAAATGAAACCCCACAAATGTGACTTATGTGACAAATCATTTTCTCAGCGAGGTAGTCTTCTCAGGCACATGAACACACATAGTGGAATGAAACCTCGCAAATGTGACTAATGTGACAAATCATTTTCTCAGCGAGGTAGTCTTCTCAGGCACATGAACACACATAGTGGAATGAAACCTCGCAAATGTGACTAATGTGACAAATCATTTTCTCAGCGAGGTCACCTTCTCAGTCACATGAACACACATAGTGGAATGAAACCCCACAAATGTGACTGTGACAAATCATTTTCTCAGCGAGGTCATCTTCTCAGTCACATGAACGCACATACTGGAATGAAGCCTCACAAATGTGACTAATGTGACAAATCATTTTCTCAGCGAGGTAATCTTCTCAAGCACATGAACACTCAAACCGAGAAATGTGTCAACATAAACATTACAACATGTGAGTCAACATGTTACAGGTGCCACAGCATAATAAACTGGAATGAAACCATACAAATGTGACCTGTGTGACAAATCATTTTCTTGGCAAAGTAATAATAACTAATAATAAAGTAATAATACAAAACTAATAGTAACTCGTTTTTTCTTCTACAGTCAAACCTCTGTTTTCAACCATAATTCGTTCCTAAAAAGTGTTTGCAATCCATTTCGTTGAGAACCGAATCATTTATTCTCATAAGAAATAATGTAAAAGCAAATAATCCATTCTCAAGCACCAAATGAACTGTAAAGTATTACTAAAACAAAATATAATAATGCAAAAATGTTTATTCAAACAGTAGATACATGATATAATTGATAAGAAAAACATAATAGAATTACAGTGAAAGAAAAACATGATTGTTCCTGCATGAAAAGCACTTTGCGATGTTAGGCAATTCAAATGTTGTACATGACTCTTGCAGAGCACATGCGCTCATCACGTGTTTGGCGGTTGGTCGAGTACGGAGACGTTCGACAACGGAGGTATGACTGTACTTATTTAAAAAAATGGAAGTACACAAAATACAGAATTTGATTCACAACTAATGCGCTTTGGGTATTGCACCATTCTTTATGCTGCTACATGTGTCACTGTCGGATTTAATTGATAATTTCGACTAATCGCAGATATTTAACTTTTCTCGGTAGACGTGCTAAAATCTAGCCCACATCATCGTGTAGCCCCATTCTTCCTCTTTCTAAAGAACTCTATATCTCCTTCCGAGAGTCCCACCAGGCGATGCTAGAACGTTTTTCCCGCATGCTGTTTGGTTAAAATTTCGAAAAAGTCGCGAGTTGGGTCCGGGAAAACGCCCGTTACGGGACGCCGTGGCCCTCTCGGGAATTCTAAATATGCCTACTACACCCACCGCTGAACGGGCTATCTATCCATAGCCAGCGCCACCTATGGCCCGTTCCCGTTCTTCAGATCTCAGCCGTATAACTTTTGCAAAAAACGGCCGAAAAATGGCCATTTTTGGAGGTTTTTCGCCTCCCCCTCGTTCCTCCCGGTGGGCCCCATTCGAAAAATAAACCATCAATGGCACGACACTAGATCGAGACCTTTCGTTTGATATATAGATCGCCGCAAATGGTGCCCTCGTCCGGGCTGTAGCCTCGAATCTTATATATTAAGATA
>JAQGDQ010001021.1:0-30000 GCA_030141605.1 Tubiluchus corallicola
AAAAAAAAATCAGCGTCTTTTGTACAGCGCGCTCAAAAATAACTTTCATAAATTTTCAAATATATCAACTCATTCTAGTTTGTAGCCTTTTATGCAAAATGCAAGATCAACACGTCAACTATTCACATGGAAAACTGTTTTAGGACATTTCCCGGGTAATCCAGGGTAGGAAATGTTTAAAACGATTTAACAACCCAGTTTATGCAAGTTTTTCTTACAAGTTTTGTCTGGCCAATTTTCTCAATTAAAACAGATCAATGATAAAACGGGGGGTAATTTGGGTTTCAAAAATTCTCATTAACATTCTAAAACCGGTGCCGTGACATTAGGCCAGATCGGAATGTACACAACGCGTGGGGTCAGGTAAACACCGTTAAATTTAACGTAAACAACGAAGTTTACGTAACGTTAAGCGAATATTTATTATGAAAATGCATTAAAATGTTGGCATTTCAATAATTAAAGTGTCTTATCTGATTATACGCGTTTTTCATTAACCATGTCACAGAAAATAAATATTGCAATGTATACATGACTTTTTATTACGTACTAAACGCTTCCAGTAGTTTCTATCTCATATGAAATGCATCAGCCTTAAATATTCGTACATTAATATTTTCTAACCGTCATTTTCTACTAATGTCTAATGTAATCTTGTAGTAAAACTTGTCAGCTTGTGTAGTTACAGTCAATTCTTACTGTAAATGTTACTAATGTCTAATGTATTCTTGTAGTAAAACTTGTCAGCTTGTGTAGTTATAGTCAAATTTTACTGTACATGTTACTAATGTCTAATGTAATCTTGTAGTAAAACTTGTCAGCTTGTGTAGTTATAGTCTATTCTTACTGTAAATGTTTTTGTAAATAGTGTATAAAGTCTGTTGTGGTGAGGATCCTAAATCATGTTGTTCAAACTGTCTGATCCAATCCTATAATAAATTATGTTTAAACTAAAACAAAGTTTTAAAAATCCTCACCACATCATAATGTATCACTTATACTGTTTTATTATTATTTTTTCTTATTTGTTTTTGTTTTTGTTATCTGCAGCATCACCGTTAATTTTTAATATGCTAATCTATTTATAAGAAAGGGCAGGAGACTAGATGACCCAATGGTCCTTTTCCCTGCCCTAGTCCATGATTATAATTACTTAATATTTAAAAAACTTTTGATGTTAAACTAATTGGAGAAAATAAATGTTCTATGTCTATGTCATACTGGGAGCAAAAAGAACGGCTACACATTGTGTTTATTGTCCCGCGAAAATACGAAAGCTCATTTGAAATACTTTAATAAACCAGATATTAAACGAGCCCATAAAACATTCCCATCACAATCCACGTAACTCCTGCCCAGATTAACAGGAAAGCGTAAAACCGGGAACAAGGGGATAATGCCCGGACAAATTGAGGAATCCGATATCCAACGTCGGATGAAAACCGACGCGTATAGGAATTATTTAATGGGCGGTTGGCTTAAAAGGGTCAACGATTGATTTACATTGGAGTGGATAAAAGAGGAAGACTTTCTCCAAATTGAAGTATGATTTATTGAAAATGATGACAGACACTCTTTCATTGAAGACCACAAAATCTCCACGATCCGTGCAGTAATGTAAATAACGGAAATTATTTAACAGACAATGTGGATTAAGACTTGGAGAAGGCACTCAAAGAGGGCGTTCTCGCCGACTCTATAATGCCATCATCTTGTTTATTTCAATTAAACTTTCTTTCCAAAATCGTACTTCATCGTCTAAGTCAGGGGTGTGCAAATTGCGGCCCGCCGAGAGAATTTGTGCGGCCCGCGAAGAGATTTGTAAAGTTAATGAAAGTCCTTGCCACGATCCCAAAGATAGTGCGGGTAGTTTTTTCTACTAGATCGGATGCCATTAACCCTTACAAGACGGTTGGGCTTAATGTCACTGTACTACACAGACACATTACTAATATGCACTGTAATGAAATTACCACTATCTGTCCTGAAAGTAGAAATATATGGTTTGTAATATAAATTTTAATAACTTCTAAAATAGATTATTGAGTGTAGTAGTAATGATGTACGCAGGTTGGATGCAAAAAAATCGTTATTAGGCCTGTCTGTACTTGGCTCCTTGATTAAACTGCCTGTGGCCCGCAGGAATTGTGGGAAAGTTTAATGTGGCCCGGCTAGTCAGATAATTTGCACACCCCTGGCCTAGGTTAATGCGTTCATATTTTTACAACAGGAGGTAATATGATTCCACCACAATGCGCGTCGAGTTAATAATGTAGTGTCCTAAAGAGATAAAATCACAAATTCCTCCTTAACTCATTCAGGACCGTAAGCGTTTACTGCATTTTGCTCTCACGAAGCAGTGATTATATTATAATTGATAATTTTTCTAGGTTTCTATTCCTCACACGATGGGGTTTCATGCAAAAATATAAATGAAATGCATTTGCTTAGCTTGGACATATTAAAAATCGATTTTTGACGAAAAATTGAAAAAAGCTTTCAGTAACTGTAGTGTTTGCAATGTATTGTTGACTGTCGATCCGGCGACTAATGTAAATAACGGAAATTATTTAACAGACAATGTGGATTAAGATTTTGAGAGGGCACTCAAAGAGGGCGTTCTCGCCGACTCTTCTCTCCATAATGCCATCATCTTGTTTATTTCAATTAAACTTTCTTTCTTCATCGTCTAGGTTAATGCGTTCATATTTTTACAACAGGAGGTAATATGATTCCACCACAAAGCGCGTCGAGAGTTCAGCCGCAAGTTTGCCGATCTCGAGGTGCAAGAGTGGCAATCCTGAAAAGTACCCCCGGTGTGACTTAGTTATGGATGTAGATTAAAAGTAAACAAGGTTGTTCGCCACTCGAACACGGTCCACGGAGCTGCTGAATGATTTGCTAGGAAAGTTGCCAACCACTTGAGTTGTTGAAATTACAGGGCCGATTGTGAAACAGCCTTTATCTGCAGGGGCTGGGAAAAGTTGGTGAAAAACGTTCACAAATGAAAACCAGCGCAGAGGTCACACTTGCCAGGCCTAATCGTGCACTTTCGCTACGCTTAGTGCTAAATCCGTGAACTTTTAAGCCTTATCCGTGACACTACACCCCGAAAACAAAAATCCCTGTTAGCAATACAATGCCAATGAAACGTTTATGTTTCCTCATTACTTAGTCATGGTGTAAAATGTTTCCTACAGAAAAAAAAACGTAAAACCAATCCAAACGTTGGTATGTGCCATTGCCATTAGTAACCATTCCTTAGTAACCATTGCCATTAGTAACCATTCCTTAGTAACCATTCCTTAGCAGCCATTCCTTGGCAACCATTCCTTAGCAACCATTCCTTAGTAACCATTCCTTAGTAACCATTCCTTAGTAACCATTCCTTGGCAACCATTCCTTGGCAACCATTCCTTAGTAACCATTCCTTAGTAACCATTCCTTGGCAACCATTCCTTAGTAACCATTCCTTAGTAACCATTCCTTAGCAACCATTCCTTAGTAACCATTCCTTAGCAGCCATTCCTTAGTAACCATTCCTTAGCAACCATTTGCTGAGGAGGCAACATAGCATATTTATTTGCTAATTTAAATATTGTTTCATACCATTTGCCATATTCATTGATTCATGTTGCCACTTGATTATAAACTCATCTGAATTCATTATACTAATATCTCCCTAGTTATTCATCTTTATTTTTTATTTTTATTTTTTATATGTTGATTATTATAATTTTCCTTGTCTGTACTTGTCAGGTTTATATAATTTCCTTTAAATTTGGATAGAGGTAGTTGACTTGGTGATGATTTACTCATGACTTGACATTGCTTCATTTTTTTGCTTCTTATGTTGGTTTGAGTTCTTGATTTGTATGTAATTATTAGTTTTGTTTTTGATGAGTTTAAATTTTCCGTTTTGTTTGCTAATTTAAGTTTTGTCTCTTCTCATTACCAAACTTATTTACTGTTTCTAAATTTAAACTCATTTGAACTTGTTGCCTCATTTTTTTTATTTTATTTTGTTAAGTTGCTGATTATTGTCATTTGTACATACCTTACTTGACAGGTCACTTAATTTTTTTCAATTTGGATAGGGGTGGTTGACTTGGCGACGCTTGGTCTTTTCGCCACCCCGTCTCTTTTCCGTCTGTATTTTAGTTTTTAGCTTTTGTTTATATTTATTTTGTAACATTTAGAGACAAATATTTTTTTTTACTTTACTTTTACTTTACCTAATTCGCCATTGGCATTGGTAACGGTCTTGACAACAAAACTGACCAAAAACTATAGCCCCCTTGTTTCTGAATTTGCAGTTGTTCTGTGATGATAGTATGCATAATCCTTTTGTCAATGCCCAACGCCCACTGTGAGATCACCATTGTTTGAAAAAAAAGTGATGCTGACGAACTGACAGGCGAACACACACGCAAAACAATGAAAATTGTCCTTAACAACAAATGATGGGCAGGAAAATTGCAACGCTAAAGGATTACCGAAGCCTTCACGAACTTGCTAATCATTACTTCACTTCTTCTTTTGATTCTAATGTACATCACGAAAATTTGAGAAAAAAAATCAATAGTTTATTCGCTACGTACAATCAACCTACTGTACAGTACTGTACTATAACTTTTAAAAATTTATGGTTTTTTATTTGTTATGTACAGCCAGTCTCTGCTAGGGTATATCGTTAAACTTTGAAAAAATCAATAGTTTATTCACTACGTACAATCAATCTACTGTACAGTAGTACACTATGACTTTTAAAAAATCTATGATTTTTTATTTGCTTTGTACAGCCAGTCTCTGTTAGAGTATTTCGTTAAACTTTGAAAAAATCAATAGTTTATTCGCATTGTACTGTACAATGCCTAATAACAGCTGCCCGGTTGCTTCCTGCCGTAAAATACTACAAATATTTGGCGTGGCACTCAATACAAGCTACATTTAAACTAGATCATATAGCTGCTGAATTGCGTAATTGCAGTTTTATCAGTTCAACAGATGGGCCGCGATGTGTACGCATCGAATTCGACATCCGTCGACAAACTTTAACAACAATCGAGCCAAAACTGCGCTCTAGCAGCGTAAAAATCGGCGTGTGTTATTACACTACACTGTCGTACAAAAGCTGGCCAGGGCAATTGGAGGTTTCATAGTACAAATGTCGATTCGGCAGATAATTATAAGTGATTTTATCATACGCTAAAGTGACGGGGATGTTACGTAACGGGGTCACGACTCCTACTGCAGAGCGAAAGTTGTCATTAACATTCGGGTTGCTCTGTTTTCAGCTCAAGTACTAAATGTAAGTTATAGTCTATTAGCTTTAAAACTAGACATTTATTTTAACAGATAGCTACTTCAGAAACATTCCGGCTGGGAAATCAGTAATAATAAAGTCACAAGGAAAAAAATCACAACGCAACTACTACTGCTGCTTCTGCTGCTGCTGCTGCTGTCATCAACAGTAAGGCTGGCCCGCTGTAAATTAAGTTTTTTATCCATTATTTATTTATCAGAAACGCTTTTGCAGTACTAATCGTGTTAAAATGCTTACTTTTTGCCCTACTTGAAAATGGGGTAGCAGATGAAAAATCATCCTGTCTTTCTTTGGCTCGTACTGTTGGCGGGAAATGCAAGACACTAACGAACACTGAAAAAAGCATGGAAGCGTGATCTGACAGTCAAGCCAGCTCGGGTAATAAGATAGAAGAAGGCAGACGATTGTTCCAAAATCATCTGGCATCGACTCTACCATAAACACTGGACGATCAGAGCCATTATCTCGAGTGGATGGACAAGTTTTTATGTTTGAAGTATCTGCACGAATATGAGCAAACAGGAGAATAATTATCTGCAATAGAAACAAGAGATCAGGTCATAGAGGTGAACAGCACTCGAGTGGATGATGATTATATGCTACAGGGAAACAGATAAGAGATGGTGGGAAATTCAGACTAAGAGACTAAGACTAACTACTACGATTTGAGTCTGTTGAACACTTTTTGTTGCACTGCCCATTGTATCAACAAACTAGGGTTGTTATGTTTGATAAACTAAATGAAATACTTCTGCCCGGAAGCCTTAATATAGCTGCCTTAGGAACTAATGATCTGTTGAAGTTGTTATTATTCGGAAAAGATGAATTTAACTATGTTGCTAACTGTAAAATATTCCAATGCATACATGACTTTATATTACGAACTAAACGCTTCCAGTAGTTTCTATCTGATATGAAATGCATCAGTCTTAAATATTCGTACATTAATATTTTCTAACCGTCATTTTCCACTAATGTCTAATGTATTCTTGTAGTAAAACTTGTCAGCTTGTGTAGTTATAGTCAATTCTTACTGTAAATGTTACTAATGTCTAATGTAATCTTGCAGTAAACTTGTCAACTTGTGTAGTTATAGTCTATTTTACTGTAAATGTTACTAATGTCTAATGTAATCTTGCAGTAAAACTTGTCAGCTTGTGCAGTTATAGTCAATTCTTGCTGTAAATGTTACTAATGTCTAATGTAATCTTGTAGTAAAACTTGTCAGCTTGTGTAGTTATATAGTCAATTCTTGCTGTAAATGTTACTAATGTCTAATGTAATCTTGTAGTAAAACTTGTCAGCTTGTGTAGTTATAGTCAATTCTTACTGTAAATGTTACTAATGTCTAATGTAATCTTGTAGTAAAACTTGTCAGCTTGTGTAGTTATAGTCAATTCTTACTGTAAATGTTTTTGTAAATAGTGTATGAAGTCTGTTGTGGTGAGGATCCTAAATCATGTTGTTCAAACTGTCTGATCCAATCCTACAATAAATTATGTTTAAACTAAACATTACAAAAAATCGTGTAGACTTTGCACTCAGGAAAAGCGCAGTGCGTCCAAAATGTTTTCTACTTGCACAAAAGGTGCACCTCTTTTTCTACACGCATAGATGGCTTGTAAATCAACTTATAAAGGCAGCAAAGTCAATCAATGGCTGTTTCGTGAGTGAATGATCCAAAAGGCAGTGAAAACCACCCAGTCAGAAGACAGAAAAATCCTGTCTAAATGCCACGCGAGATTTGATTCAGACACAAATAAACGTCAGCCCTATTGATATTTCACCTCGCTTCGTTGACACAGACACCAGGTGGGGTGGACAGATAAAGTCTGCAGATGACTTAAAAGAGGTGGCATCGTTGCTGAGTCATCGAGGCCCCATCTACATCATAAAGCGCCTCTTTTCCTTGTCAAAATACGAAATGCACGAAAGTGACAACACAGACTGTGTATTCTAGAAGCCAAATTAGTTACTGCGCCAGCAATCTGTAATTGTAATTGCGAATGGGTCGATATTCCTAATGTTTTGTGTACCTGTGATGCACGTATGAGAAAAAAATCAATTCACTATAGGCAGGGATGAGAATGACAAATTGCAAAAAAACTCTGAAACAGGCCGGGGGTGTGGGGGCCACGTAGGCCCCCAATGGGGTTCAAGGGAAGCCGCCTTGGAGCCAGCAACAAATTGCAATTTTTTGACCATAGAGGCCTCTAAGTGGACTTAAAATATCAATTACCTTGTTTCATGCATAATTTAAAATACCCAACTATCAAGGATACATGATACCTAATTGTTTAAAAAATGCCTAAGTACTGGCCGCTCCTATGCAAAAGTATATAAAAACTGTCTGCAATTGACTCAAATAACTCCACACAATTGATTCTATATTTTTATACGTAGAGATATACACGTGGTTACACTGTTGTACGTGATGTAAACAAAGTGACGGCCTGCCAACTAGCGGTCAGCTTGTGAAATAATGTACTGTGTCCGTAAAAATTTTCTCAACGAATTTACGCGATTTACATAAATGGCACTAAATGGAATTCTGCGTCATCCCTGCATGGGGTGTAGGGAAACCATAGTCATAAATTGGGGGTCATATAGGTTCGCTTTCGTTCCCAGATTTCGAAAATGCCAGAAAGGGAATGGTAAATTCCTTAGCGGCAACCTGTTTCCGGCAGAAATGCCGTCGTATTTTGTGAAAAATTAATCTAGGCTTCCTCTGAACTATAGCGCTAGATGAAATAATAGTTGTGGCAACTAGTGCGAGGGTTCTAATACGTGGGTTCGAATCTCAGTAGTTACCTTTATCATCTGTTGAACAACAGGGTTCCTCTATGGTTTTAACTCTTAGATTAGCAAGCAGCAACCTAACATAGGTGTCTACAATTCTTTACAAGATGCTTGCTTCCCTGTAGCATGCAATGTAATTTCAGTTTTCGTTCGGGCTTCTTTCTTGTAGAATTCTTCAGCAGAAGACTGCTTCCTTGGTAACTACAGCCTCGCCACTTTCAACATATCAACACATACCTTTGTCACTAATAACAAAAATTTTGTTTGCATTCATTTCTACTGTAAAATCTCACAACCCACCCACCGTACAGCCTACGCCCACCTTACCCTGGGTGTACTACTGGCCTTATAAATTTAGATATTTACGAAGTTTCTAATTTCGTGATAAAATATCTGAGGGTTTATATTTGATATTTACCAAATTTCCCTATAATCCACAATGAACTAAACTTTCCTCAAATAGATTCTTCCCAAAATACGACCGGATTCATTTATGCAATTACTAAACGACTTGCAAAAATTAAAAGAGAAATACGCATGCCGGAAACACGTTTCATTTCCGGTTAATTACGAGGGTTAAAAGCTGCGGGTGTAGAGTAACCCTGCACGTGATCGCTTTGCCGTACATCTGATATTCCATTTTAAAGTGAGAAGCGTTACTCATTATTTTGCCAAGATAATTGAGGGTTTGTCGTCAACAGAACGTTCAGGAAAATAACAGCAAAGTCAACAGAGACAAGTTGAAATTCACTCGAGCGTGCATACCCCCGCACAAAACACAACATTGTCCTTGAACAGTAATTAAGACTAATAAGCTTGTTTTTCTGAACAGTTTTTTCCTGGTTTTGGCTAAACGTTTCAATCGCAAACGCAAACGATTCGAGTTCAGTCATGTTGAGGGAAACGCAAAAAATGGGTTCCTACTGTTAAATTCAGGTAAAAAAGTCACCGGTGAAAAAGCCACAGGAAAAAAGTCACAGGTAAAAAACCCACTGGTGAAAAATTCACAGGAAAAAAGTCACAGGTAAAAAAGCCACTGGTAAAAAAAATCACAGGTAAAAAAGCCACAGGTAAAAAAGTCACAGGTAAAAAAGTCACAGGTAAAAAAGCCACTGGTGAAAAAGTCACAGGAAAAAAGTCACAGGTGAAAAAGTCACAGGTAAAAAAAGTCACAGGTTAAAAAGCCACAGGTGAAAAAGTCGCAGGTAAAAAAGTCACAGGTAAAAAAGTCACAGGAAAAAAGTCATAGGTAAAAAAGTCACAGGTGAAAAAAGTCACAGGTTAAAAAGCCACAGGTTAAAAAGCCACAGGTAAAATGTCACAGGAAAAAAATCAAAGGTAAAAAATATGTGTATATATATATATATATATATAATTGAGGGTTTGTCGTCAACAGAACGTTCAGGAAAATAACAGCAGAGTCAACAGAGACAAGTTGAAATTCACTCGAGCGAGCATACCCCCGCACAAAACACAACATTGTCCTTGAACAGTAATTAAGACTAATAAGCTTGTTTTTCTGAGCAGTTTTTTCCTGGTTTTGCTAAATGTTTCAATCGCAAACGCAAACGATTCGAGTTCAGTCATGTTGAGGGAAACGCAAAAAAATGGGTTCCTACTGTTAAATTCAGGTAAAAAAGTCACAGGTAAAAAAGCCACAGGGAAAAAGTCACAGGTAAAAAGTCACAGGAAAAAAGTTTACAGGTAAAAAAGTCACAGGTAAAAAAGCCACAGGAAAAAAGTCACAGGTAAAAAAGCCACTGGTGAAAAAGTCACAGGAAAAAAGTCACAGGTAAAAAAACCCACTGGTGAAAAATTCACAGGAAAAAAGTCACAGGTAAAAAAGTCACAGGTTAAAAAGTCACAGGAAAAAAGTCACAGGTAAAAAAACCACAGGTAAAAAAGCCACAGGTAAAAAGTCACAGGTAAAAAGTCACAGGAAAATCACAGGTAAAAAATATGTATATATATATATATGTATATGTATATGCATATGTATGTATATGTATATAGGTATATATACACATATGCATATATAGTATTATCATAACGGTTTATATTGATTTTGTGCAACTCTACAATATTAATCTGTAGTCCTGGTGGCAAAAAGGCGAGAGTTCTAATCGCAAAGTCTCGGGTTCAAGCCCCGACTGACTCATAATTTTTCAGCATGTTTTTTTTTCAATTCATCAGCTATGCTATGTTAACTTCTGTATAATAGATCGTCACGTTAGCCACTTCTGGTCTACAAAAGGTCTACAAAATCATTAGTCGTGTCTTGACGGAGTTAGCAAAACGTTTTTTCGTCAACTTCCGAATGTGCGTAACCTACTTTGAAGATACCTGATATAATTTGATCTTGCTTAGCGTATACATCACGCCTGCTTCACATTTAACAATGCAAAGTCGATCTTTATTAGAATGGAATACATCCTATAATGCAGCGATAACAACCTATTATGGAGCAAAACGGTTAAACTAACAAGAGCACCTCAAGTTTTTGCCCAATTAGTAAAAAGAGCAGAGCACTTCTCACGGTACAGCGTGCGTTTTTGCACCAGTTTAACCCTTATAGGGTCACGATTTTTTACAACCGATTTTGGTAACCGTGGGGTAAAAGATAACCACCATAATTCGTAAATTACTTTTCATAAACCACCGTGTTTCATTAGTAAACAGCAACAGCATAATTTGTGGTTACGCTGACCACCATAGGATACATTGTACCTCTGCTTATAGACATGTGACTTACTAGTAATACGAAATTTAAATTCACTTAGTTACGTTCCCTTATCTATGCTGGAATAACTGTAGGCAACCGACATTGCTAGCGCGTGTGGGGCAAAAATCATCGTTATTTTGAATTTATTGTCTACTACTTTCTTCTTTTAGGTGAAGTAATTTGAGTAACTGACATGCCCGCAAAACAATAATGTATAGACAAGCGAAGTAAAGTTTCGACAATTTTAAAAAAATCGACATATTGCATTTTCACTTTTATTTCGTGGTGAGACAATGCGCCTAAAATAAATAACAGAAAGTATTTTGTGCACAAAACATATTTAGAAAAAGTCATAGAAAAGGTTTACGGGGATAACTTTTTACCCCCCCCCCCGGTGACCTTATATGGGTTAAATAGACACACGATTACACTACTCATTGTTTAAATAATTCTTTAGAGGTTCGGTTGTTTTCACTCAATCTCATTTTAATTTACTGTTCAAAATATACATTTTCTTGCATATAAAAGTTAGCAATTGTTTCTTAAATTATTTTTTTCTTCAAATGGGAAGGTGAACTATTGAACTAATTCTTTATTTTGAACTAATGTTTACACAATCATCCAGTTAGATAGCAATAGTTAGTTAAAAAATCAATTTTATTTGTTTACAAATAATCTATAATTTCAGTATTTTGTTCAGGTTAAACGTAAGTTGAGTTTCGACGCGAAATCGACATTAACTAAAATTATTTTAATAACGTAGTACGCGAAAAACAGAATGAGTAAAATTCTTAAAACACTGGGAATCGAACTTGCGCCCTGCGCCATGCTGGCTCAAACTCTACAAATAGCTGCAACCATATAAAGTCAACGCATGGTTGCATGTTTACATTGTTACATGGTTGCATGTTTACATTGTTACATGGTTGCATGTATACATTGTTACATGGTTGCATGTTTACATTGTTACATGGTTGCATGTTTACATTGTTACATGGTTGCACGTTTACATTGTTACATGGTTGCATGTTTACATTGTTACATGATTGCTTTGCTTTTCAAAAAACTAATTTATCTTTCACAAGACTAACTTGACACGTCTCAGTACTAACACATATTTATCACCAGGTGAATAATATCTCACACGTGCTTAGAAAACAGTCCATAACAATTTGGATGTTTCCTCCTTTATTTAAATTACAAAGGAAGTTAACAAGAATAAAAATGAAAAACGGAAACTGTCATAAAAACGGCAACGCGCATCGTAATTTACGAAACGGCTTGGAAAGATTAAAGTAAGGCGCAAAATTTGAGAAATTACAGCGAAGATTTATGACGTAACGCATAAACGAGCGTGCATAATTTATCATAATTTATCACAATTTCAACGCGCGCAAAGCAAAGCTTAAATTATTCATCGCGTGGTGGATTTTTTTGTGAATTGCAGAACAACGCGTTGACGCAGGGCTCGGTTGAAAAATGGCAGCCATTGTTTGTCCAATGATTGTCAAAGCCTTTTATTGACTTATCACGCCTGGAGACGAACATTCCCCAGAAATATAAATAAGCCCTCATGTTTCGAAAATAATGTTGTATTTCAAATTCACGGTTGATCTAAGATGAGGCGAAATATGCCCGCTCTGGTGTGCACGAAACTCAAGAATGCAAGAGACCAGAATTAGGAAAACAAGAACGAAAATAACAAGGAAGAAGTACTTCAAAACCAAAACAGAGAGGCAAAATTTGCATATTTTAATTCCTGAATGTTTAAGTTAATGGGATTGATATTTAAAGGGTCAACATTTAAATAGTTTAATGAAACAGGAATGCCCGTTAATTTGTTTAAAAAGCTCTTGTTAAAGTCAAACAAACGGAAACGGAAATGTACAATCCTAGGCTGGGCTAAGGTTTACCCAAAGCTTTGGCCTGCCTTGAACCGTTCAGAAACCGTGTACAAATGGTAATAAGTCACCTAAACCGGCAAGTTTACCCATTTCGTTCAATTTGTTAACTTTTCGCAGTAGGCTTAGAAAAAACAACGTTAGCAACAAGGTAACCACCGATCACGGAGACTTGTGAGCACTGAGCAACCAAAACGCACAACTCCCAAGGCTAGAATTAGCTATGGATACTCTGTCAAGGCTCCAAGGTAATAAAATAATAGCTGTTTAAATAACTGTGACATTGACATTGACAAAATCTGAGACTTACCTTCGCATTGTTGACCGATGGCTTGATACCCCGGAACGCACTCGCAGCCGCCGGTCAGTATTGACCACGAACCGTCGCCGGTGCACAGGTAGGACGGCTGCTGGCTCTGAGCCGAATTCGACACGCAGTGACCGATGGTCTGACGGATGGAGGAGAGTTCCCGTCCCGTCGGAGTCTCCGGAAAGAACGCGTGGTTGATGGTGATATTCGGGCAGGTGATGTAGTAGACTTTGACGGACAGCAAGGAGATGCAGGCGCCCTCGTCGTGAAATGCAAAATACGCGCCCTTCTTGGAGACCGGGATGCTGCGGATTTCTTCGTTGATGACCACTTCGTTGTTGTCGCTGAAGCGTCCCTCGTCGGCGGCGATGCGGTCAATCATCTTGTAGGTGTTCGTGCTCCAAGTGGGCATGTTGTCGTCGGCAAAGTCAAACTCGGATTCGAAATAGAGGAGGCTGAAGGTCTCCTTGCAGGACCGCACCGTCGCCGGAAAGTGGGTGCAGTCTCTCATGGAAAATTTCACCTGAACGTAGAGGCGCTCGGCCGGTCCGCGTTCGATGAACGGAGTCCGTAACCAATTGCGGACATTGGCCTGGTTAACATCACAGACAACGTAGGATCTCCAGCTGACCATGTTCCTGTCCTCGTCATAGTGGGGATAACTTTCCTCAAGCCACTGAAACAAAAAAACAAACAGAAATGATTTACATGTTTTCAATAAGGGGTCGTCCACCAAAGAGGTCATTATGTGTGCATTATGTAGGCCCATTAGTATTAGACAGCTCCTGTTACTAAACTACAGGAGTATAACAGTGTAGTGAAAAACTATATGCAGTCTATCTTAGTCCTTGATGCAAGGAGTAAGTTATTTGGTAATCGAATGCCCTTCCACATGCATATATTCCTTGGTGCTTCAAAATTTCACACCACTGATTAAACTGTTTTGTTCAAAGTGTTAAAAGATAGACCTATGTCAGCAGCCAGCTGGTCACCAATCCATCAAAATCACACTCAAAATCTGACCTAACTTTCAGTATGCCTCACTTGTCCAACCTATTTTGCTTGAACATATATGTATACTCTACAAGGCGAACAAGTTAAGAGGTCCTGCTGTGTACTGCAAAGTTAAGCAACACCAGACAAGATTTCCAAAAGGATGACTGAACCAGTAGTGATTGCTAGAAAAACTGCTTCTGGGGGGATTCATCAGCCCAATTGGCCTTCACGTTAAAACACTTAATCACAGCTTGAAAATTATTATTATTATCATCATCATCATCACCATCACCATCACCATCACCATCACCATCACCATCACCATCATCATCATCATCACCACCACCACCATCATCACCATCAGCATTACCAACACCATCATCATCACCATCATCATCATCACCATCACCATCACCATCATCATCATCATCACCATCGTCACCACCACCACCACCATCATCACCATCAGCATTACCAACACCATCTCATCATCATCATCATCATCATCACCACTGCCACCATCATCATCATCAGCAGCAGCAGCAGCATCACCATTATCATCATCATCATCATCATTATATAGTATTACTTTATTATTATTACGTATTATTACTATTAACATAATATTTAGTAACATGAGTCTGTTACAGTGTATTATATGACCATTTAACCAAAATAATAACCAAAAAAATGAGGCTTTTAATGTCATTTATTTCAACATCCATTAAGAGCGCTGGCAATATGGACTGAGCGAAATCCAGTTGGATACTTTCAAGAGCCGAAGCAGCAGCTGGAAAGCCTGCGATAGGGGGGAAAATCGACAAGAAATTCAATAGCTTTTAACTCTCTCCTCACGGCTATTTATCAAGCACCCTGGCTGACAGCGCTGTCCAATGCACCGTCAACAAGAGAACAGCCATTCGCCATCATTCACTGCTTTGTTAAAAAATTAACAGCTGTTAGAGGCTAGAAAAGCCGTACGAGGAAGGGGCTTTTGCTCTCAATTGATCGTATAAAGGAGGGAACCTCTTATTACGAAGACAGTAAGTGTTTCTTTAGACTCTCCTGGCACAGTAATATCATAATTCTAGCAAATTGTAAAACTGACATTTTGACAAGAGAAAAAACAAAGATCACTCATATAAATACGCCTCTGCAGCTTTTTCGTTTGGGGTTAACTTCAACCAGCAGCAGGTTGTACTATGTTCGAGCTCCTCGATCAAATTCGAATTTAGCAGCAAATCTGTGACCCGAAATTCATCAAACCAGCAACGAAACCAGAACGACTGGGTACAACGATTATTAATAACAGTATTAGTCGCAAAGATGAGCTTTATTCGTCAAAAATAAACAAGGTAATTGCATTAGCCCAGATTTGGCGCAACTGAAAGGGTTAATCATGCTTGTTGACCAACAACGGTATGTACACAACGACGTGTATGTCACGTGACGCGGCACCTAATACGCTCATTAAGTTTGCCAATAAACACCGAATGTAATAAAATCGCATTAGAGCCTGCTGACATTGACACACAGCCCAACGTCTTGCATTACCTTTCCGAGGATCTATAAACCTAGACATCTGCCGTGTGCACACGCAGGCTAATGGGCACAGCGCGATCTAGCGGTAATGCACATTCTAGTAGACGATATTATTGCAATCATAAATAACATCGACGTCGTCTTCATATTAATAATGCACGCGGCACAGCGAGAGTTGAAGAGCAGCTGCATCTGGTCTCCGAAAGGCTTTTAGCCCTTCAAAATTTTAAACTATTGTTGCCACAGATAGGTGTCACTGGATAAAAAGACACCAGGGGCAGTGTCGCAAACATATGATTGTTTTGAGACAATGGATTCGACGTAAAAGTTTGATTTTATACCGTGAAATTAACAACAAGCTTTGAAAAAGCCTGTTCTAAAATACAAACTAAAAAGAATTGGTCCCAGAACAAAACCTTGAGGGAGACTGATTTGCACATCGACATCACACACTTAAAATGACAGCTGTACAGATGACACTGGTTTTATACTTGTCAATTTAACATCATCTAACACTGTCTTTGTGTTTATCAATTTAACATAAAAACCCTATTCTAAAATACAAACTAAAAAGAATTGGTCCCAGAATCGAACCTTGGGGGAAACTGATTTGTGCACCGACATCACACACTTAAAATGAGAGTTGTACAGATGACACTGGTTTTATACTTGTCAATTTAACATCATCTAACACTGTCTTTGTGCTTATCAATTTAACATAATGTTAATTCAGATTTTAATCAATTCTAATTATGTTATACAGTGACAGATGGCGCACTTTCCTCAATTAAATTTTAAGTCAAATTGTCATTGTTTACTGATGATTGTTCCTTTACTGGTGGACAGATTGGCATGGATTTGAAAATCTGGTGACCTTTTCATGCCTAATTTGAATCCCTCGAAAAGGTTTGTTTTAGCTGCTCTTAGCAAACAGATGCTGAGAATTGCTAATCAATAAGTTACTTGAGACGCCCCCCCCCCATAGCTGTAAACCTCTTATCACCATTAAATAAACTATGCCAATAGATTATGTAATGTTTGCATCTAAAACTTTAAATTTTGTTTCACCGTCCCTCTTTCTCATCCCTCTCTCTACTTCAAAATTATGATAATGGCCATGATAATGTTTGTCACTCGTCATTATCATCATTATTATTATAGCCGTCATTACCGTCGTCATTGTCATTGTCATTGGTTCTCCACTTCAGCGGCTCAAATTATTTAGAATTGTCAAATGTTGCTCAATTTAAAGGAAAGAACAAGTCACTCAGTATGTTGGGTTTATTTTACAGTTACCACTTAAACTTAGAAAAATATAACAAAGAAATTTGCAAAAAAGTTTCCATAAAGCATAAATGTGAAATATATTGCCTCTGAATACAATGTTTAGGCGTTGCGGTTGCCGTTGTTCGTTTGAAAATTATGAAGCGCGCGCTGCTTAAACTATTAAAACTTCTGCAGCTTACCTAATGTTCACGCAAAAAACGTTTCGAAATCATCTATCTAATGTTTTCGTAAAAGTTATTATACGTTTGACGAAGATCGACAATGCGCTACTTTTCTTCAAAATGAATGACGTCATTAGAAGAAGAATGGGCATTCAAAATGGGCAGCGCCCAGGCATCAAGTGATCGCGACTTTAAAGTGATTTTGCTAATTTTGGGGTGGTTATTGGAGTTCTGTTACTAATTCCTTCTAACATTTTTTGCGAATATTGAAAAAAGCCTAACTTCCCAGAAGACCTGACCTTTCCTTTATAACTGTTCCTTAATGTTGGCATTTACACACATAACACACGGGGAAATGAACTGAATTACGGATGCAAGTATAAGTTGACATCCCGATTTATCTCCCTCTATCCTTGAAATAAGCCTCACTTCCCAGAAGGCCTGATCTTTCCTTTAAAAATGTTCCTTAATGTTGGCATGTACACATATAATACACGGGGAAAGGAATTGAATTACGGATGCAAATATAAGTTGACATCCGGATTTATCTCCTACTACCCTAACAGCCCAAGCCAATCAAACTCATTAACAGTCTTTTCAGCTGCGAGGTTACGAAATAGCACCTGATTACCGATTAGACCCTGTGATAATCAGGTAATGGTCAAGAGATTGAGGTGATGGTCACTCTGCCAGACGGACCACAACACCCACCTGGGATAAGATAAAGGCCGCCTGGCGTTAATGGATAAAATTGCAGGCAATTCATGCTCAATGCATCCTTTGTGGAACAAAAGTTGTCAGACGTAAGCAGGAAGGGTTAAAAAGTGGAAATTGACTTTTGGGCATGTTACATGATTTCGGCAAATTAATGTGACTAATTGCTTCAAACGTCCAATTACTGTATAGTACCTGTCAAGCCTTCACTATCTTAGTATGAAGTAGAATACTATCTTCAAGAGAGAAGCCACGAACAAACAAAAAATTTCGATGCACTAAAGCCATCTCAATGGAATTATCATGGTACAACAACACCACATTCACAATCTCTCTTAACTATGAGAGTTTTCAGTCAAGTTTTCTCTCGCTTGCATTTTAATAGGTATAATCATTGATAGAACTGCTTAATTTGGAGCTAAAATCATCTGAATTTCGTGATTTTGAAATGTTGCTGCACCGTGATATTCAATTTCACCATATTCACTGTCGTCGCTGTTATTGTCGTCGTCATCATCGTAATCGTCTTCGTCTTCGTCATCGTCATCGTCGTCGTCGTCGTCATGATCATCATCATAATCATCATCATCATCATCAAAAGCAGCAGCGACAGTAAACATCATAGTCCATTTATGACCCGTTCTTTGGCTAGTTTTAAAGAAGAACTATCCTTCAACACTAAAAATGTCCTAATAAAATCTGTTTGACACATTATGTGTATTTATTGGTGTTCGAAGCGAGTGAAGAAGGGCTTCGTGTCAAAGAATTCCTGAAAGAAAATGGTTTTATGTCAAAAAAGGTACAGGTATTTGATTTAAAGTTGCTGCTGCTGCTGTTGTTGCTGCTGCTGCTGCTGTTGTTGCTGCTGCTGCTACTGCTGTTGCTGCTGCTACTGCTGTTGCTGCTCTTGCTACTGCTGTTGCTGTTGCTGCTGTTGTTGCTGCTGTTGTTGCTGTTGCTGTTGCTGCTGCTGCTACTGCTGTTGCTGCTGCTACTGCTGTTGCTGTTGCTGCTGCTGCTGCTACTGCTGTTGCTGCTGCTACTGTTGCTGCTGCTCTTATTGTCATTATCATCATCTACGTCATTACGCACAATTACAATTATCGCACCAGGCTGCCAAGTGCCATGCGTACTCAAAATAAACCCCATACAGATAATGACACTAGCCAAAATCATCCACATTAGAAAATTACTAGTGATTACATATAAATGCCGGCTACAGAGTGACAGTACTCGTCTTAACTGCTGACCTCTGTGCAGTGAAAACAACACAAAATTGCCAATTTCCTCCTACAGAATTCTCCGTCAGGAAGATGGCTATTCTACTGGAAATTCTGCGCAAAAGTTTCGTCTTCTAACTAGACAAATATTGGCTGTGCAAACTGATGGCGCTGCCGTAGTTCTGATACAGCTAAGAGAAATTCTGACAAAAGAGGGAAAAAAAAGAGTCGACAGAGACGGCCGAAGTCTTTGTTTACCGCGGCGTTAAATGTCCTTCCCTTCTTTGTGCACCGCCCACAGAGACCATTCCACGGATCCTTCTGAAAAAAAGGGGGAAACGGCATACGCGATTGCGTCTCGTTTCTTGTTTTACAAAAGCCGACGGTCCCCGTGGAACTGAAGTCCTTTTCATTATTTTCCAATGAGAATTACTCGGGGAAATAAATTCGGTTTAAATTGAAAGCTTTCACACGCGCAGACCGTGATCGTGGATTGAATGCAAATCTACAAACGTGAAGCGAGTTATTAATCAATATACACGCGCACGCGACTACGACATTATTACGAGATTTGATTGATTAATTTGATAAACAAACCTCACTGTGCCAGGACATGCGGCTTGTTTAAAACACTTCTTTAAATCTTGCCACACGAACGAATTCAACCACTAATCAATCAATCACCAAATCACCCTTTGAGATGTCAAACGATGTACGCCGCCCAGACGATGATCAAAATGATCCGTTTGCTCGGTTTACACCTATCGCATGGCCACAGGTTCAAATAAAGAATAAAGACGACTTATTTTACAGCCTTTATGCCTAATAGGTAGGGGTGAGGAGCATTCTCTACCAGAAATCGAATTCGAATCGAACCGAACTTCAGTGATTCGAATTCGAACCGAATTCGAAAGATTCTCGAACAAGTTTTCGAACCAACAGCAAAAATTAGTCTTACAAGGATCATGCATATCGCTAGATTTTGTTCTGCAATAAAACGACTAGTAATTCCTTTAAAATTGTGTGCAGAAATCACAGCTAAATCACGCTAATTACACGATGTTTCAACCGTTTTAGTGATAAAGAACATGTGCGATTGAAGTGCTGAATTATTCGAATCTATAGTTTTGGATTCGAATCGAGTTCGAACTAAAAAAACTCGTTCGAATCGAATTCGAGCGTTCGATGCTCACACCTACTAATAGGCACGACCACGTTTTGAGTTAATTTATTTATTTTATTTATTTCATTCACACCCAATAGTAAAATGCAGTCTACAATAAACAAGCATAAATTTACAGTAAATTAACAATAAACTTACAAAAACATACCAACGGTTTACATAGGCAGCGCCTATTATGCACTCATTAAGTAGTTAACAGAAGCCAAATATGTAATGAATAAGCAGAGCAGTAAAGAAATTGATGCAGTAACTCGTTATCAATTTACAAAAGCCAAATATGTAATAAATAAGCAGACCAGTAAAGAAATTGATACAGCAAGTTAAGCATTAACCAAGTAGTTAACAGAAGCCAAATAGGTAATGAATAAAAGCAGACCAGTAAAGAAATTCATACAGTAACTCATTATGAATTTACAAAAGCCAAATAGGTAACGAATAAGCAGACCAGTAAAGAAACTGATGCAGTAAATTATGCACTAATTAAGTAGTTAACAGAAGCCAAGTAGGTAATGAATAAGCAGACCAGTAAAGAAATTCATACAGTAACTCATTGTGAATTTACAAAAGCCAAATAGGTAATGAATAAGCAGACCAGTAAAGAAATTGATGCAGTAAAATATGCACTAATTAAGTAGTTAACAGAAGCCAAATAGGTAATGAATAGGTTTGACATGACTTTTTCGTGTAAAAATTTTAATGAAGTTGTATTGTTTTTAATTATAAATGTTTCTAAAGTGCTTGTAATAAAAATGACTTATTTATTTTATTTTACTCAAACTCCAATAATGAAAATACATTTACAAAGTAAATTGGCTGGTTGACCATCTAACATTGTAAAGTGAAAGGCTTATTTAATAAACTGCTGTTATAAACTATGGATAATAAAGCAAGATTGGTAGTCAGTTTTGAATTTTTCAGATATATTTCTGTATAATGATACAAGATTATAATTTTGTAATTCCATATTTTACCCAATAAAAAAAAATGATTTCGCTACTAAGTGGTGTATTTTTGATGAACCAAATACTACAGTATAGTAGTTAGTAGCACAATTATTCAAAAATTTAATACAAATGAAAAAAATGTGCAGTATTTTGGACTTTTGCAATCTTTTTGGGCATCTACAACAAAACTTTTTGCAATACAGCACAGAGAAGCCCTATACGAAACCAAACCTCCTCCTTTCCACTCTACTTATTACCCCCAATAGGGAAGGTCATTAAATATTCATCACGAATAAAAGCTTTCATTAACAGTACAGCCAGTCTAGTTTCATTAATACGCAAGCCAGGTAGTAATGGCACTACTGGCCACCCATACTAATCGCGGCTTTATATATGGCACTTCTTGCTTTCCATACAAATAATAATCATAGCCCTGATATTATGGAACCATTACGCAGCCATACAGAAGATGAGCCAGCGATACAATGATAGAGTGTCCAGAGTAATTATAACTGCATAAGAGAGAATTTAATCAGATAACGGCGTGGATTGTTGGACCCAGTGGGGTGTTGTTTGTCTTCACCTCACACCTGCTACCTGGGAGGATGAGGGGAAAGTGTTAATCAGTGAATCTATCGGCAAAATTCCGGGCAAGATTCGGTGAGAAAGAGTTACGAATTGTGAAAACTCAAAATGAAACGTACAGCATCTTGTAAGCGTACTGAATGAAGCCGTACCAAAGACAGAGACAGCATTTATTAAAAGAGATTAACTCTAATAACATGAAATCCTGAATGCCAGAGGTCTTATTTGGGGCGAGTTGGGTAAAAAAGATGAAAAAATTAATAGAAATGTGTTTTTGTGCAAATGGCAAAATTACATCTAGTGTTTCACAAGTCTGAATTTAAACGAATGTATGTTTATGCAATCAGCTATTATAGTTAAGTCAGTCAGTCAGTCAGTCAGTCAGCTAGAGTTTTAGATTCCGCGGTGTTTACACTAAATGATTATCAGATGCTGTTATAAAAGACGTTGTTTCAAGAATTTTCGTAATACCTCCGTCTTATCTAAAAGGGAAGAAAATTGGATTTAAACAACATTTCAAAAGAAACACCTGACAATGTTATATTAGTTAGCAAAACACTTACCTGTTTGAAAGGCTTATATAATTGGAAAAGAAATTCATGATAATTTAAAAGGTTTAAAATACCTTTTTGCGTAGTTAGCTAAGAGTTTGCTAGGAGGAATAGTATGATTATTTTTTTCAAACTACGCCATGTTATCTAAATTTGTTTCAAAAGATCTATTCTCAAAACGGCTGTGCCGGTCAGCGCGGGGATTAAATTTATACGTTTCAGTCAGTGTTGCTGTCAATGCAAGCCCTGTACGCAATAAGATAGCACGGAAGTGATACAAAATTTGAAGATCAATTTTCCAAGCTTTATTTACGAATTATAGTTTTGAGAAAATGTTTTTAGAAATTTTAAACATATCCCTACAAATAGAGGGAATGTATTCTGTACATAGTTTTTAAAAATAAAGAATTATAATAATAGGATAATAGCATCCAGAACGCATTAGGCAACAAGAATACATCGTTACTACCATAATTTCTTCAGCGACACAATGAAAATTACCAGCCAAATTAAAACAAATTTCGCACCATGAATTCAAATTAGCAACAATTCGCCTGTCAGCAAGCCTGGCAACACTTAAATCTATAATAACATTAATAATGCCACTTTCTTCGGCGAACTCGGCAGCGACAAAATTGCCTTTTGAGAAATTACTGCCCTTTTTTTCCGAAGAGAAAGGAGTGGAGAGGCTGGCATTAAATTTACATCGTTCGAAAACCGTAATTTATTCTCTTCAATGCAAAACAGAATGGCCGTCGTTTTAACTCTTTGCCGGGAAATTAACCCTCTGTGACGCGAGCTGTACAGCAACCAGTGTCATCTGCACAGCTCTCATTTTTAGTGTGTGACGTCGATGCACAAATCAGTCTTCCTCAAGGTTCTGTTCTGGGACCAATTCTTTTTAGTTTGTATTTTAGAATAGGCATTTTCAAAGCTTGTTGTTAATTTCACCGTATAAACTCAAAATTTTCTGTCAAATGCATTGTCTCAAAACAATCACATGTTTGGGACACTGTCCCGTGGTGTCATTTCTCATCACAGCGTGATCGATGGCAGTTATTATTGCCAGTTATCTATTGTCTTATAGTCTGGCCCACATAGTTACCATTACATCCGTGGCCACGCAAGAGTAAATGTATGACTACGACAATGAAAAGGGTTTCAGAGAAAACGATGCTCTTTGTGGGTTCACAAAAGACTCTGCGCGAATTTAGAGGATGCGCAAATAAATTTCAACAGGAATTTGCATGGGATCACTAATTGATTTGGTACATAGCAACGGCATCTGAATTGATGGATTTTGGCTTTTCTGCTATGATGCTAGTAGATTAACGTTGAAGTTGTACTGGAAAGAGTTCATTAACATTTTGCGTAGGCAGTTTTTTTTGCCTAGAGCACAGGCTTACAAGGTTTTAATTTTTATGAAAACCAATGTAAAAATTAGTCCTACAAATGCAATAACGAAAGAAGTTATGCTAGGTGCGAGCACATGTCGTACGTAGGTTGTACTGAAGTATATCGCTAAGTAGCGGCCGACCAGCAAGTGGCACATGGCACCTGTTAGTGTGTGTAGTTTGTACTAGAGAGAAAAGAAATGTGTGATATGTGTGAAAAAGGAAAGTAAGGCAGGTTAGTAAGAATAGGATAGCGATAAATAAAAGTTTTGGAAAAAAGAAGGTCATGGGAATAGGTTTATAAATTTTAGTTTTAGTTATTTGGGAGGTGATTGCTTTTATGGTTATTGTTACTTTTCTATTTTTATAAAGATTATCCAAGTTTGTGTTCGGTGCATTAAATAGATTTTGCTTTTCAAAGTTGACATTGTTGTCATTGAAATATTTAGCTTTTTTTTATTTTATTTTACTTTCATTTATGCAGGAGTGTAAGCAGTAAACAGTTTATTGTCATCATAGCATAATACATACAATGAAATTTATGTGGTTTTGTGTACTGCAGCGTTACTGTAAGAGCTTTCGTGTGTTGTACTAAAACTCGGAAAATTTTAAGATAAAAATTCGAATTTAAAAATTACACTCACGCATGGACTGTCGAACGTGAGTAGTTCGTGCACAAACTAGCACATCTGAACTGAGAGGTACGGCACTAGTTTTTGTGCAATGCGTTTCCGAAATGAAGGCGCTAGTGCTACCGAAACTAGCGAATAGCGAAATGCGTGCAACAGCGAATAACTAGTGACGCGAATGTGAAATTGTGTTTGTGTGGTAATGATTCTTTGACGTAAGTTATTTTTGAAAAAATAGCATGTTTCATTTCAGTTTTGTTGCTATGCTGATAACAAGATATGGCAACAAGATTTTGTTTTTAGCTTAACACAGTTCACCTTCCTTATGATGCTGTAGCATGTAGATGCACTGCAGGTACAAAACACCTGTACTTTACACTGATTAATTAAGAAGCTTTGCCATGCTGTAGGTCCTCTTTACCTGCGCTACCTGTACCTACCGCACCTGCTATAGGCAGGTAAGCAAATACGTACAGGATGCGAGCAAACTTAACAAAAATACACCCCACCTTTGTCCCGGAGTTTACCCGAGGTAAGCAAAAATCTTATACAAGGTCCTGTGCGCAAGACGCTGAGGCAGCTATTGACAATGATACATTTCACTTTAGACGCCGTACAATGCGTAGTGTTGCTTTGACTGGCTGGCATGGCTTTTTGTGCACAGGAATGTAACAAAGGTCTCCACATTCCACGAATCTTGAAGGTTTATTTTACAGATATTTCACACATCAAACTCAATTTCGTCCAATACAAGTACAGTAGAGGCCTAAATCGGGTCAAATGGCTACATACAGTTAGACGGGCGTTTGATGCCGCGCTCATTTTCAGGCCTTACAGAGGACCACTGCACAGGTAAAGGTAGCCCTTGATGTTACCCCCACTTCAGGATATAATAGGACCACTTTAACGAGAGTGTAACTTTTTGTTACCTCCATTTTCAGACTACATAAGGACACACCCAGAGGCGTAAAATGTTACCACATTTTCAGGGCATATAGAGACACTGTTAAAATAGAGGTGGCGCTTTACGTTGCCCCAATTTTCAGGCTATAATGAGCAACGGTAGGCTAGGAATATCACCTAATGTTGCCCTAATTTTCAGGCTAAAATGAACAACGGTAAGCCAGGAATGTCACCTAATGTTGCCCCAATTTTCAGGCTATAATGAACAACGGTAAGCTAGGAATGTCGCCTAATGTTGCTCCCATTTTCAGGCTATAATGAACAACGGTAAGCTAGGAATGTCACTTAATGTTGCCTCCATTTTCTGGCTATACAGAAACACTGTTAAGGTAGGGTTGTCACTTGATTGTATTGCCATTTTCAAAACCTACCATTTTTGCTCTTTGTTGTCCTACAATCTTCTGGCAACCTTACGCAAATCATTTCTAATTACGCTGAATCTTTATAATGCTTATTCCACACCCTGCAATTATCCAAATACCATGCTTGAATCTTGTAATATACTTCCTGATTACGGGGTCCCTCTTTATTGTTTTACCATCATCTGGTAACCTTATGCAAACCTCATCTAAACACCAACAAAGTTTACAACCCTTAACTCCAACCCAGCAATTAAACAAACGGTGCCCATTGCTACCTGTGGTTGGGGTATCAGTGTGTAATCACTAAATACCTGGTCGAGTCTCTTCCTGCAGATGTAACAGCTTAAATGAATCCTTCCAAAACGTACAATTTGTCTTAAACCAGTTAGTAAGTACTGTAATTTGACAACCTGCAATGTTTGCCAGTTGTCTGACCAATGGTCAGTAAACAATAGACCTGGCGTTGAAGAAGATTGACCACCATATAGTGGCAGCGTGAATTCTGTTTGGCGGCCTGAATACAGTCAAGCCCAGATCAGAGGAAGGCAGCAATTTTGGCCAAAAGATTAACTGCACCGCATTGTTTTTTAACCATATGGATAATTCCTTGTCCTGCTGGTACGAACAATGGCACCATTGTTCTCAAAGGGTTCTGGAACTTCTATCTGAGCGGATTAACTAAACTTTCCTAGAGATGAACATACGCTTACGAGAATGGACCACAATGCAGGTTCCTCAGGACAGAGGCGGGATGATACCATCAAGGTAACCTCCCAATCAGTTGCATAAACCCGGGTCATACGTTGCTTGATGTATACAACAATTACGTAGTATGGATGTTGCGTTTTAAACAGACAGGCCGTGGTTAACGCATTGCGAACCTGAGCAAGCCGGGTAAACAAAGCGATTACATTAAGCAGTCCCAATGTGTGAATGCCACATCACCTTGTTATACGGATCTGATGAGACAGCCTTAAACGATTCTCACAAAACCAGTTCAGATATTAATGCATTATGGATAGATTTCCAATTGTTGTTGAAAGTAGTGCACACATAATTCACGTCTGAGACACCTTCCCTTCACATAACAATGCAATACAATGTTAGAAGCAGTGTTAACGTCATATATTATGTGTCCATACTGAGCAAAGAAATATGAAATTACAATTTAAACCTATAATTCTAGTCATCACAACACGATAATGCGGCAGTCGTGCGCAGCTTAAATAACATTGCGTTTACATTTACGTTTTGACTCATGACTCTGAAGAAGGACTATAAAAAGTGTCCTTAATCTTAAGCTGTTCTTCACTCTCTCTAAGACTACCAAGTGATTTACCATTATCAGTTACATTATCAAGAGCACCTAAACGCTGCTGGCTATATATATAACATATAAGGCTAATTGTTGCGTTAATATGACCATAACTTGTCGAAATGCTGCAGATATTAGTGTCTGAACAAAAGCCATGTCTTTACTGAAATGGCTATTTCACTTTGAAAATTCATTTTCCGAAACACCAATCAGTTAAACACTTAATTATGTGGCCGAATAAAGCGAGTATATCTATCTATCTATCTATCTATCTATCTATCTATCTATCTATCTATCTATCTATCTATCTATCTATCTATCTATATATATATATATATAAGTCTGTGTCTTTGGTTTAAATTATTGAGTTTGACTTGCGTAATTGTGTTCTTGATAACGCGGTAGAGGTTTTTTGTAGCGCTGTATATGTGTGAAATTGTATCTTTATAACTGTTGTGTGCACTGCGTGGTTTGTAATTGTGATTATCCAATAAAATATCTCATATATATATATATATATATATGTATACCGCCTATATATGGGTGGATGGATGGATGGATGGATGGATGGATGGATGGATGGATGGATGGATGGATGGATGGATGGATGGATAGATAGATAGATAGATAGATAGATAGATAGATAGATAGATAGATAGATAGATAGATAGATAGATAGATAGATAGACAGATAAGGAAAGCGAGAAAACGAGAGAAAAAGACCAAAGAGATGCATAGCAACGTGGGCAGCGAAAACTGTCAGAATTTCACAAAACTCTAAACGCTTAAAAATAACTCCTTTCGAAAACAAAAAACCGCGCCAAATGACTTTTTAAATGCTCCTCGGACGGTATAATTTGGATTCCCCCGCTGAAGAGAAACTCATTGAACACAGCGGCCCGTCACAGCTGTGAAAACCGTGGAGTTGGCCAAGCAGTGCTGTGACACACATCATCGTGACAGCCAACACTGACAGATGAGTTTTCAATGACCTCCCAACAAATTACACTGTCCTTCGGGCTCAGTGCGAAATTGTCTTCTGTTAGCTTTTGTGTGTTCGGCCAATGAATATGCAATTTATTACCTGGAACCCCGCGCCGTACAGTCACGCTAGTTTTCGGAGGCATTGCCAGAGGTTTTATGATACGGAGAAATTGTACGAGCCGTCTGAATGTGTTTGCATAGGACATTCCCTAGAAGAACTAGACAATTTGACTTTTACTCTCTGTTTTACAGCCGCCAGGTAAAAAATACCGAGGGTAATTCATTAGAGAAGCTAATGACCGTTAAACATGTGCAGCTTGAGAAGATTGAAGACATTTGAAGAAGAAGCGACCTATGCCAACAAAATCGAATACCCTGCACATTTGATCCTGCTGATAGTGAAATTCATGGATTCAAGAATGGACTGCAGCAAGGAGGCCAACAAGATGGGTGTCGTCGTAGTGCCAGACAATTTCTCAGAAAAAGGAAATCGAAAAAGAAGAAAAATGCAAGAATGCATGATTTCATTTTTTAGTTGAGCAAGTGTCACACATTATTATTATTGTAGAGCCAATGTTGCCCACCATTCTGAAAAGAGATTGGTGAGAAATATTGTAACACATCCATGTTCCAGGAATTGTTATATGGACTTAATTAGATAAACTGCTTCTACTTCTATCAGCCTAGTGCTACCAGGCAAAAGTCATTATAAAAAGTGGCTTCTTGCATTGTACAGTACCAGAGTTGTCACTAGTTAAAGTCAATGCAAAAAACACGAGATGGACAACAGCAAAAAAACCATCAGGAGTGCAATGTTTCCATACTCCCTATTGTGGATAGTTGTGGATAGTTACACTGAACGTAATTAAACACTTCGAATAAAAATCACAGGTAATCGGGCAGCATCCACTTGAGCAAAGACATGGCTTTTATTGGGACACGAACATCAGACCAGTTAGGGTCATTTCACACAACAATCCACTGAATAAAACACGATCCGTGGGTTTACAATTTTGTATTTGTCTTGTTTTTGATGTTTGACACTTTTATACGTTGTATTTTTAATTAGGTGGTTTTATTGCATGTACATGTATTTGCTGGCTGTAATTTTCATCTTAAGAATTCTTTTTCCCCATCACCAATCAGTTGAAAACTTAATTGTGTAGTCGAATAAAGCGATATATAAACAATCGAATGAACAGTGCGCGGTAAAAATGGCACAGGTAAAAGTGGCGCAGGAAAAAAGGGCACGAATGGAAAAGTAGGTAAAACGGGCACAGATAAGATGGAAAAACCTGTGCCATTTTTACCTGTGCAATTTGCACCTAATTTTCCTTTTTCCCGTCTGTGCCATTTACCAAGTTTTCCAAGTGTGCCCTTTTTCCTGTGCCATTTTTACCGATTCATTTTTCCTCTTCCATTTTTTATCTACTTTTCCATTTGTGGCGTTTTTCCCTGTACTATTTTTACCGCACGATTTTTTCCTGCGTCATTTTTACCTGTGCTATTCTTGCCCACGTTTGTAAGAACAACACGCAAAAATGGAGTTGACAAAAATACAAAAAATCACGAGCACGCTGCAGAAAGTAACGAAACATACAACAAAGAACATAATGTAACAATCGAGAAAACAATGAAACAGTTGCAAGCATTCACAATGGCAATTCGCTGAACAATGACTCGTTAGACAAATGCAGGTTTCAGACTGTCTAGCACTGGGGGCATCCGAAATTACCCTATTGTTCGTGCAGCTAGCTACGGTATTGTTTCAACAAGCCGTGCGAGAAGAACGGGAACTCTATCAGGGATAATTCCCCAATTCCAGGGGTTAAGTGCGCAAAGTGAGTTTACACGCTCAGCAAACAGACCTTCGGGTTCTTCAGAACAGGATGATAATCATCGTAGAGAGATCAATCACCACAACAACCCAACTGAATCGCTGCCAGTGACTATGAAATTGCTCTCCAATTATTATCAATTTCACCTCTAAACTGTCATGGCTGACTAACCTTCGGCAACTTTTCTACTCAAAATGTTACAATCTGTCCATTCACGCCGAGGGAACCACAAACAATTGGGTCCTACCGCCCGTTAAACGAACGGGGAGTCGTT